>ML677339.1:13433283-13466963 GCA_007922305.1 Dermatemys mawii | reverse complement strand
CACCATAGAACTGATCACAGTAGACTCACGACACAAGGAGGGTGATGGTTGCCCTCTGAAGCACAGTTATTCCTGATTCAGATGGAAGAGCAGCAGCATTTTCAACAAGACAAGTATTTTTCCTGCAAACGAGGGGTTTTAATAAATAAAGGGTATGCAGATGTTTTATTTTAACTCTGGGTCAGGGGAGATAGAAGTAGCATGGTCTATGAATACTTAACCTCATATGTTAATTCTGAACTTTCATTAATGTATTTGGAGATTTTATACATCATAAGAACACACAGTGTGAAACAAAATACCAGCAAGACTATTGGTGCAAGTTTAATAGAAGTTTGCATATTAGTGGCCAGCATCCTCACTTTAAAAGAAAGTGAAAAGTAACTCATCATCCCTCCCATATAATTGACCTACCTTGTTGTGCATGTCTGTCTATGGAGAAGGAAATTCCTGAATCCCGCAATGATCAGCTTATTCTGCAAATAATAAGATTTGATCACACAATCACTTAAGCCTTGTCTACGCTTGGAATCAGCTCCTGTTTCAGCTATTGCTATTGCCGCACCAGTGCAAATCTCAAGTGTAGATGGGGAAGCTGGGATTTTCCTTAAGAGTTTTATCCCTGTCTGAAACTGGAGGAAGGTCCACTAGTGCAAATCCTAGCTTTCCTTATCTAGACTTTTAGCTGTACCAATGCAAACCCATCAGTGACTGAAATTGGGGGCTGATTCCAACAGCAGACAAGGCCTCAGAGCCAAACTTTCAAAAGGCTCATGATAAAGTTTCCCCTGCATGCACAGCAAAGAGGCACTTGTGCAAGTATAACAGGTAATTGCATATGCATGTCATACCTTTTTGCATACACTTATATTTACATGCATAACTTAAGTGGCTGGTTTTGAAACTTTCATATTGCTCCAGGGGGACTCATGTTTTTGTTTGATTGACACTGAGTTATGTTTTTTCTTCATTGCTGATGGTGGGAGTAATAAATGAGGAAAAGCTGTAATAATTTGTTCCCATGTCTGCAGTAATAAAGTCTGAGTTTTCCATTAAGCTTTCCTCTAGGAAAATCACAATCCCATCTCAGAGTACAAACACTTCCATATGTAATTAATTTAAATATAACATAAAAGGAACAGACCCCAGATGAAATAGACAATTATCTTCTACATAAGTACATTAAACCACAAACCGAGGGCATGTTTTGAGTCTGGTCTTTGTCTTTCTTTCAGTATTTATCTTTATTTGTGTGTTTTTTTTCATGGGCTGTTTTGAATGCCTAAGGGAGTCAATGAAGAAATGTTGTACAAAGAAGAGAAATGCAATAAAATAACTCCATATATTTCTCTGGTGTGCATGTATTTATGCTTGGGATATTAAGAAGCTGCACTTTAAATCACCAGGAGTTTGGATAAATCAGCAAACAAGTCCTTAAAATGATCATTAAAGTAGGTTAAAATAAACCTAATTTGAGAAATCTGAAGACTTTTGTGACTTTTTTGTTTTGCTGTTTCTGGGGCAGATGGACTGAAGGAACTGCTGAATGTCAAATATATCTTATATTAACTTCTCAAGTTATAAGATGGCCTAAATAAAGACGTTAACTGTCTGTCTGTCTGTCTCTCTCTCTCTGTGTCTCTCTCTCTCTATTCTATGCCATTTTCCCTTTAACTTACCTCTCCTATCTTGCAGAACTCACAAATTATGATCACAGGGCTGTAGTACTCACTGTTTGATGACAATTGCTATACACCAGTGGATCTCAAATAATGTTCTGTGGAGCACTTGTTAGTGGATTTGTAGAGAGCTGAATGCTAGATCTCCTTTTGGTTTCCAGAGCCTGCATCGCATTAAAGACAACGAAAATATATCTAATCTTTTCCTAATAGTACCTTTCCACATAAGCAACTGCTGTAGCTGTCACAAGGATATTCTACAGAATGATCAGGCCAGAAATGGAAAAGAGATTTCAAGTCCAGAAGGTACCGCTATGACCATTCATTCTGACCTCCTGCAAAGTACAACCCATAGAATTTCAAGAAATAATTCTACTTTTTTCTGGTTGAACAAGTGTGTATATATATGTGTATAATTTTAGTAAAACATCCAGTCTTGATTTAAAGACTTTAAGTGATAGAAATTCCACCATTCCTCTAGGTAAGTTGGTCTAATGGTTAATTACTTGCATTAAAATAAGTGTGCCTTATTACTAATCCAAATTTTACTAGCCTCAGCTTCCAACTATTAGATCTTGTTATGCCTTTGTCTGCTAGATTAGAGAGCCATCTACTCTGACATCTTCTCCCCACGTAGATGCTTGAGAGACCTTGATCAAGTCACCACCTTTTCTTTTTTTAAGCTAAATTGAGCTTTTCTAGTCTCCTGCTGTAAGGAAGGTATTACAAACCTCATATGGTGGTTGTAGCTCTTTTATGGACTCTTTCCAGTTTGTCATAAATGTAGACACCAGAGCTAGGCACAGTAATTCAATATAGCAGGGCAACTGATTCACAACAACACTGTATGAAAAAGTTTAACTCCTTATAACATGTATACCACTAAGTCCTTTTAAAATTTATATTTTAGTGTAATGGTTCTCTCTGCACCAGTTGTGTCACAGCTGTGGGCTAAGGAAATACAAGTGAAAGTGAATGTACTCTAGCTAGCTGTAGAGAAAACAAGGGTGAGAATTCTGGCTGCATTAAAGTACTGCTGGATATAAAGACAAGATGGCCTCCTCTCATGCAGATGGTGGTCAGAATTTTTCAGCTGGTTCAATTTTTTTTGAACAAAATATGGGGAAAAGCCTTGGTGAATGTTTTTTGACCAAATATAATTCTGTCTTTAAAAAGAATATACACACAAATTCTTCCTCCAATCTAAGTTTACCCAGACAACATAGGACAAGAGTTGGCCCCTCAGTGATTATTCCTCTTTATGTTTTCACAGGATATGCTGTTACAAAATATGGTGAGATTGTCTATTAGTAGTAGAATTTTTGTCCTCCGGATCCTTTATGCCAAATAGACAGTAAGAATCCCCCTGGAGCAGTTATTGCATATTAGTAGTGAGTATTTTATAAACTGGGGGAACAAAGTTATTTTTCCCTCTCCCTTTTTTTTGTTGTGAAAATACCAAAAGGACCCAATCAACAGTATTATTTGCCTAAAACGCCACTGAAAGGAATGTAGTGGGATCATTACACACTTCCACTTGGGTGATCCAAATTTGGAACTTCAGCTCAGTTTGAGCCATGAGGAGCTGGGGTAGTTTCAGCTACAATCCACACATCTCCTACACAGGGGAAGTGATTATTAACAGTCCCTCCAGTTGACACTAGGAATAGGATTGTTGGGCTCTGGAGGGTAAGTGATTTAGGACATTTGAGGTTGGTAGAAGGATAAAAATGCAAGATCCTTTTGGGGCTTATGCAAAGACAGAGTATTCTAAAATATCTTTTTAAACTGAAGAAGAGCAATAGCATGTACAAACAGGCAAACTATTTTTTCCCCTAGTTCTGTAATTCAAATGGATCTTCTGGTTGTTATGAAAGATCTTGTGTAATACAAATATTAAGTCTTGAGCCAAAACCTTATGTTCTAAGTTTGAGCCTAGAGCATTATTTTTATGGCCCAGGTATAGCATCTTAAAATAAAGACCTACAATCTCTAATTATGATTCCTGCTTATAACTGAATTGTGGCATATAGAACCTCATGCATGGTTGGAGGGCCATAATATGAACCTAAGTAGTTCTTTTGCCAGCCTGAACAATACTAAGAAATCTCTTATTATTCAATTATAGGTACCCCTAGGAGCCATATAAATATTCCTTTTTATAAACAAAGTGTTCCCTTTGGTAAAACTCTCTGCCTTTTCCCATCCCTTCTCTCTCCTTCCATTTGTAACTTTGGCTTGGAACAGTTAAACAAGTTTCAGCGGGAAGAGAAAAGAGTTTGAGAAAAACAACTTGCATGTAATAATATGTGACAAAGCTCTGTCCTTATCTTCGTGGATCCTGCGTTTCCTGGCGGATTTTTACTAGCCTCAGCGGCTCACTGTGACCCTCCACGGAGCCCTTCTCTCTCTGGAGACAAGGTCACAGTCTATTGAGCCATTTTCCTCACAAACCAGTGAGGAGAAGCTATCCTTCCTGGCACAGTCTCTATTGTCTCTCAATCTCAGAGACTAATTAGGGGAGGCAGAAAGGGGGGAGCCCAGGCCCGCCCTCTACTCTGGGCTCCAGCCCAGGGACCCTAATAGTATCAGCTAAGATGGCTGACCTTTTATCCACAAAACACAATACAATTCCCTGGGCTACTTCCCCACAGCAGTCCCCGCTTCTTCAGACTCCACATCACTCCTACCTCAGGGCCTCCTTCCTTCTGTATGATAAGTTGTCCACCACTCAGTCTCACCAACAGCATAACTTCCTTCCACAGCTCCTGACACCCACCCCCCACCTGACTAACTGAGAGGTTTTTATCTGGATTCAGCCAGTCCCTGATTGGCTTCAGGTGTCCCAATTAGGCTAGCTGTTTCTATTCCTTTCTAGAAGGTTCTTAATTGGCCCCAGGTGTCTTGATTGGCCTGGAGTAGCCTTTGTTTGGCTATCCAGGGAACAGGGACCTGCACACCCTGAGACTAATGTACCTGCCTTCCAGCACTGTCCTATATCCTTCTGGTCTGACTCCGTCACATATCCCTCCCCCCTGCTCAACACCAAGGGGTTGGGCAACTTGGGTCGACATACAGTGCACCCGGGATAAGCCATCTGCGTTGCCGTGGCGACTTCCGGCTCTGTGTTGTATACGGAACTGAAAGGGTTGAAGGGATAAGAACCATCTAGTCACTCTCGCATTTTTTTCCTTATTCCGCTGCATCCATTGGAGAGGTGCATGGTCCGTCACAAGAGTAAATCGCCGGCCTAAGAGGTAATAACGCAGTGTCTCCATGGCCCATTTGACAGCAAGGCATTCTCTCTCGACTACTGCATACTTCTGTTCTCTTGGGAGCAGCTTTTTGCTTAGGTAAAGGATCGGATGTTCTTCTTCTCCAACCATTTGTGACAGAACCGCTCCCAACCCCACTTCAGAAGCATCTGTCTGTAGAATAAATTCCTTGTTGAAGTCCGGGGCTATAAGTATAGGATCATTACAGAGGGCTGTCCGAAGGTCAGTGAATGCCCTCTCTGCTGCATCAGTCCATTTTACCATGTCTGGACCTCGGGCCTTCACCAGGTCCGTTAGGGGACTTGCCCTAGTGGCGAAGTGGGGAATAAAACGTCGGTAATAGCCTACTACGCCTAGGAATGCACGGACTTGCTTCTTTCGGGATGGCCGGGGCCAGTTTTGAATTGCCTCTAGCTTATTAGTTTGGGGCTTCACTATGCCCCTTCCTACAATATATCCCAGGTATCTAGCCTCTGCTAGCCCTATGGCACATTTAGCGGGATTAGCAGTGAGGCCAGCCTGTCTTAAGGTGCGCAGTACTGCTTTGACTTTCTCCAAGTGTGTTCCCCAGTCTGGCGTATGGATAATGACATCATCTAGGTATGCGGCTGCATAACTAGTATGAGGGCGCAACAGTTTATCCATGAGACGCTGGAATGTGGCCGGGGCCCCATGTAGCCCAAAAGGGAGGACAGTATACTGAAATAGCCCATCTGGGGTGGAGAAGGCTGTCTTTTCTTTAGCTTCTTTGGTCAGGGGAATCTGCCAATACCCTTTTGTCAGATCCAATGTGGTCAAAAATCGGGCACTACCCAGTCGGTCAACCAGTTCATCTATGCGTGGTATGGGATATGCATCGAATTGGGATATTTCATTCAGTCGGCGAAAGTCATTACAGAATCTCATAGTTCCATCAGGTTTAGGCACTAGAACAATTGGGCTGGACCACTGACTATGAGATTCTTCAATAACCCCTAATTCTAACATTTTCTTTACTTCAGCCTTGATTTCTTCTCTTTTGGCTGCTGGAATTCAGTAGGGTCTCAATGTTACCTTGGCTCCAGGGATCGTGCGGATATGGTGATAGGCCTCAGTCGTCTGCCCCAGTTTTGTAGAGAACACATCTCGATTGCAATTGATCATGTCGGCTGCCTCACTCTTTTGGATCGGCATCAAGTCTGGCGATATCCTTACTTGCTCGTGTACATCATCTTCCTGGGGAAGGGTCTCCTGGGTGACTAAGCATGCCTCTCGATCATGCCAAGGTTTTAGAAGATTGATGTGGTAAATTTGCTCCGGCTTCCGACGGCCGGGCCGTCGGATCTTATAGTTCACCTCTCCCACAGCTTCGATCACTTCATAGGGTCCCTGCCACTGGGCCAATAGTTTACTTTCTGCTGTGGGCACCAGTACCATCACCTGATCTCCAGGTTAGAACCGCCGAAGCCTTGCTTGGTGATTATAATGGGTTTGTTGGGTCTCCTGTGCTTTCTCTAAGTGTTCCCGTACAATGGGCGTAACTCGGGCTATCCGATCTCGCATCTGCAGTACATGCTCAACTATGTTCCTTCCAGTATTTGGCTCTTCTTCCCAGGCTTCTCTGGCTATATCCAGTATGCCCCGGGGATGGCGCCCGTATAGTAGTTCAAATGGAGAGAAACCCATGGAGGCTTGTGGAACCTCCCGGATGACGAAAATGAAGTAAGGCAATAGCGTATCCCAGTCTCTCCCATCGCAGCTCACCACTTTTCTAATCATCGTCTTGAGGGTTCTATTGAACCTTTCCACAAGTCCATCTGTTTGCAGGTGGTATACAGAAGTCCATAAGGCTTGTACATGGAGTAATGAACAGAGATCTTTCATCAGTTTGGACACAAAAGGTGTACCTTGGTCAGTCAATATCTCCTTGGGTAGCCCAACTCGGGCAAAGATCTGTAGTAGCTCCTTAGCTATTGTCTTAGAAGCTGTATTGTGTAGGGGAACAGCTTCTGGGTACCGGGTTGCATAGTCCAGAACAACAAGCACATGTTGGTGGCCCCGAGCTGTCTTCTCAAGGGGTCCTACCAGATCCATGGCTATGCTTTCAAAAGGGACCTCTATTATTGGAAGAGGTATTAAAGGAGCCTGCAAGTGCGGGCGAGGACTATGTAACTGACACTCTGGACAAGAGATGCAGTATCTTCGAACATCTTCATGTACTCCTGGCCAGAAGAACCTCCGCAGGATCCGTGCCTGGGTTTTCTCTACCCCTAGGTGTCCTCCAAATAGGCGACTGTGGGCGAGGCTCAATATGGCCTTTTGATGTTTTTTTGGCACCAGAAGTTGATGTATCTTTTGCTCCTGTATTTGCACCACACGGTACAGGAGATCTTTCTTCACAATAAAGTAAGGTCCTGGACCCTGGGCCTTCCCATCAACGGGTATCCCATCTATCTCGGCTACCTCTTTTCTGGCATTATCATATCTAGGGTCCTCTGCCTGGTCCCGTCCGAAAGACTCTCTCCCAGAACTAATGTGCCTGAGCTCCCAGGGGCTGGCTCCTGCTTCTTCCAATGGTTCATCGCCATCACAGCTGGGGGCAGCCTCTGGCTCATTTTCTGGGGTGGAAGTTTCTCTGTTGGCTGCTCGTGTCCGTCTGCCTACTAGAGCAGTTTTCTGACCCTGGGACAGGATCCGGGTTCCTAAGGCCTTTGCGGCCTTCCTTTCTTTTTTTAGTCTTCTGGGTCCTTTGGGGGGCTGAGAACAGATCCTCTGAAATTTCAGCAAACATTGGGGGTTGACATTCCCCTGGCAGCAAGCTGCTGTCCTCAGGGTTCCCACTTTCCTCCAGCCTCTTTGGGGGGAGTAAATTATCAAACCCTGGATAGTCCCTCCCAATGACTACAGGATATGGGAGTTTAGGAACTATGCCCACGGTCACCTCAATGGGGTTCCCCTGAACCTCTAATTCCACCGGGATGGTGGGGTAATGGCTTACGGCCCCATGTACGCATGTCACTGCTACGCGTTTGGCTTGCAGCAGCTGCCTACTTTTTATCAGTTTACCCGATATAAGGATGATAGCACTCCCAGAGTCCACAAGCGCTGTAGTCTCTACTCCATTTATCTTCATTGGTCTGGTGTAGTTATGTGGGGCTAACGCAACCCCTGCAAGGTGGATAAGGGAGCACGGGACTTCCCAATCCCCAAAGTTACATTGCATAGGCTCTGTGGTGTTGGGACACTGTGCTGCTATGTGTCCCCACTCCCCACATGCATAACATCTATACTTGCTTCTAATTATTTCCCTATCACAGGAATTAGGGGATTTAGACCCAAGGTTCCCCCCACTTAGACCAATCCCTTCCTTCTGGGGTCCCCCATGGTTTTCAGCCCGCCCCTTCTTCCACCTAGGATTTCCTGGGGTTCTGGTCACCCAACCTTCCGGGGTTAGGTTCGGGTGCTTGCTCCGAAAGGGGCCTTCCTTAGGTAGTCGGGTCAACTCCCTGGCTATCATCCGTCTCTCTACCAGTGTGATCATCTTGTCGTAGGTGGACGGATCATTCTGGCCTACCCATTTGCAGAGATCTGATGGCAGTCCCCGCATGTAATGATCTATGACCAGGGTCTCCAAAATCTCATTCGGGTTGCACACCTCGGGCTGTAACCACTTCCGTGCAAGGTGTATGAGGTCAAATAGTTGGGACCTTGGGGGTTTATTCTCCTGGTACTTCCACTCATGGAACTTCTGGGCCCGTACTGCTGCTGTTACCCCTGCTCGTGCTAGGATCTCTGCCTTCAGCCGGAGATAGTCAATGGCATCTGAGGCAGGCAGGTCCAAGTAGGCCTTCTGGGCCTCTCCGCACAAAAAAGGGGCGAGAATGCTAGCCCACTGCTCCTGGGGCCATGCCTCATGCTGAGCAGTCCTCTCAAACGAGAGGAGATATGCCTCAACATCATCTTCTGATGTCATCTTTGGTAGACAAACAGTGGCCCTCAAGGTTCGCATCCCATCAGACCCTCGGGGCTGGGTGGTGAGGATCTTTAGCTGATCCACTACCTCTCGCAAGAGGGCACGATGTTGGATTGCCTGGTTCATCAATAATTGATTAGTTTCCTGCTGAAGCTGCATAGACTCCTGTTGTGCCTTGGCCTGAACCCGGGTGGCCTCCTGCTGGGCTGCCATGGCTTGTACCAGAGCTCTTATCACCTCCTCCATTGTGGCACAAAACAAATGGACACCCAACCAACAACACAAAAAAATTCCAAATCCCCAGTGCACTATTTTTTTTTAACTTCTTTCTTCCGCCACACTGTGTATGGTCATCCCACTTCTAAGACCAGTTGTGACAAAGCTCTGTCCTTATCTTCATGGATCCTGCATTTCCTGGCTGATTTTTACTAGCCTCAGCGGCTCACTGTGACCCTCCATGGAGCCCTTCTCTCTCTGGAGACAAGGTCACAGTCTATTGAGCCATTTTCATCACAAACCAGTGAGAAGAAGCTATCCTTCCTGGCACAGTCTCTATTGTCTCTCAATCTCAGAGACTAATTAGGGGAGGCAGAAAGGGGGGGAGCCCAGGCCCGCCCTCTACTCTGGGCTCCAGCCCAGGGACCCTAATAGTATCAGCTAAGATGGCTGACCTTTTATCCATAAAACACAATACAATTCCCTGGGCTACTTCCCCACAGCAGTCCCCGCTTCTTCAGACTCCACATCACTCCTACCTCAGGGCCTCCTTCCTTCTGTATGATAAGTTGTCCACCACTCAGTCTCACCAACAGCATAACTTCCTTCCACAGCTCCTGACACCCACAGCCCACCTGACTAACTGGGAGGTTTTTATCTGGATTCAGCCAGTCCCTGATTGGCTTCAGGTGTCCCAATTAGGCTAGCTGTTTCTACTCCTTTCTAGAAGGTTCTTAATTGGCCCCAGATGTCTTGATTGGCCTGGAGTAGCCTTTGTTTGGCTATCCAGGGAACAGGGACCTGCACACCCTGAGACTAATGTATCTGCCTTCCAGTACTCTCCTATATCCTTCTGATCTGACTCCGTCACAAATACAATACATATATCCAAGCTCTACACACTGTCCTGGAATATCCAGCAACTCAAATGCTGTGATTGACAAAATGTCACTTACTGTCTTAGACCCCATGTTAAGCAAATCTCATAGTTTGTTGGTGTGCTGCAAGTGTCATCAATTGTTGATGCTATACAGATAGATAAAACCGCTCTAGGGACACTAAAGAGAAGAATTATTGGAGAATTAGAGCAAACCTGTGAATCTATGCAAAGAAGCAGTCAGAGCATAAGAGAAACTTCTTTGGTGATTTAAAAGACTGCTTAAGAGGTGGAGAAAGGGAAAAAGATTTGTCATTCTCTCCGAGGCAAGAATCCCTTCTGGGAACTGAACAGATGTAAAGGGATTAAAGAGGAAAAAAAGTAGGGAAGTAACATAAGAGATTTCTGTTGGAATTTATGGTCAAGAAAGAGGCAGTTATGGGAGGAAGGGAAGGAGGCATGATTCCATTTGTTCGCAATATAAAAAATTAAAAAGATAAGTTTAGAATCAGAACTATAATTCTCTCTTGGGGTGCTGGTACCTCAAACTTCATTTATGTGTTTTATGGTGTCACCACCAGACTCCTTTAGTAAAATGATGTCCCCAGATGTATGATTAATTTTTTGTGCGTTATAAAAAAGCAGCTGCAGCTCTACTGTAGTTAAAGTTAAGACTGGCTTCCTGTTTAAAGCTTGATGGTTTTTAAGTGCTCTAAAATCTATATGGCTACATTGATTACCCTTGAAAGTTGTGTACCTCATGGGGGTCCAAAGTAGGGTAAATCAGCCAAATGGCCCTATATTTGGCTAAGAGATTCCTAAGGGGCCATTTGGCTAAGGGGTTGATATCAGCTGGATAGCTCAAGAGATTAAGAAATAGACCTTTGAACCTTACCCAAACTGCCAGTGTCACTTTGAATTCCATGGTGGGCAGAAATCTGGAAAAAGTAGGAAGGCATATTGGTAAAATCTGTCTCTGCTGGGGAGTGTGTGTATTTATTTTGGGGGACTATAAATCAAGTATCTTTATAAATACAAACAAGATTAAATGTGTTAATGTTTGCTGGCTGGAGAGGGGCACTTTGGAGCATTTGAAGGAGTGGAGAGAATAAGGTGAAAGGATTGCAGCTGCATCAATGGGAGAGGTATTATGGGGATGGGGAGTAGGGGAGATGAGAGGGCTTGGAGGCTCTTGTGGGGTAGGGACGCAGGAGGGGTAATGGAGGAGATTAGGGGCAGGGGTGCCTGACAGCCCCACATTCTCCCCTGATGCCATGATGTGTGTGTGCACTAGAATCTGGGGCATCCCTGCCCCTCTAGGGATGTCTGAGCCTCTCTGCCCCCACACGTGTGTTCCAGGATATGGGAGCTGCTACCTGCTATGGATATCTGAACCCCCTATCTTGTCCCCCTGGTGTGAGCTAGGTTCTGGAAGAGGCTTGTTTTTCCTCAGGATGTTTGAGCTCCTTTCCATACCCCTGCAATGTGAGCTGGAATGTGGGGTGCCTTGTCTCTCTAAGGGGGCCCAAGCCCATTTACCTGCACCCCATTTTGAGCCAGTATCTGGGGAAGACCTTTTCTTCTGGGTGGGGAGTTCAGAACGGGCATACGGGACATTGGGGAGCATGCACCAAGAAAACACTATTGCCACTGAACAGGAATTGAATGGGAACATTCTTGACACATCAGAAACTGTCCAGCACTGGGTAGGAGGGAAGGAAACACTCACTGACATGAATAGAGCGGTTTACAGGTCTCAGTTATTGTTTCAGGATGCATTAATCTCTATTGAGTATTCTCTTTCAGATGAAAACATCTTGTTGAGATTAATAGTCACCTTAACACCTCTCTGAGCCTGTTATCCTGATGATAGATGTATAGAGCCCCCTCATTTTACCTCTAATTTCAAACAGTATTCTAGTGGTGCACCATCTCTGGTCTAGTTAAGGTGGGAAAGCCTTTCCTGTTTAAAGGTCTAACCTTCTCAGTGCTCAAAAATGTGTGTGTCTTCATAGATTGTCTTGAAATATTCTGTGCCTCATGGTAGGGTAGGGTAGTATAGTGATCTTATAATGGAGAAATTTGACTCTGGGGTTCGTGAGATAGAAAGTTCACAATTCTAGCCATTTTGAAATTTGAAACCACCCTTGGGCAGAAATCTGAGTGAATTGAAAAATCTGGAAAAAATCTGCTTATTTCATGGATTTGGTATTGCTAATATTTTTGTTTAGGAGGCCAATCTGTGTACAAAGGAATATTTAAAGACCCTGGAACTATTTTTGAAAAGAACATAAATTATACATACAAATGCTCATGAGGAAGGGAAGGGTTGATTGGGGGTCAAGAGTAGGTAAGAACTGGAGGATAAGGTGTTTGCTCTGCAGTGAAGGATGGGTGGTATTGTAGGGAAGGATGTTGATCGGAATGGGTGGTAGGGAAGGGAGGAGGAATTGCAGGGCTCAGGTAATGTCTAGGCTAGAAATTAGGAGGATTGGAAGGGGAAAGGATAGGAGAGGTTGGAGAATGTGAGGAGTAGGAGATGAAATTGTGCATTTAGAAGTAGGTGGGGGCTGTGAACCCTGAATTCTCACCTTCTAGGTACTGGGATCTGGGAGTGCCCGACCCCTGTGCATGGGTCTGAGCCTCTCTACCACAGTTTGTTCTGAGATCTGAGACTTGCTCCTTTTGGGATGCGTAAGACCCTCTCTCTGCCCCTCCAGGTGAGCTGAGATGAATGCATGTGGAGGGACATGAAGGTTAATCAGATTTAAACATCTGACATCCAAAAATGAATAGTTAAGATATACATAACCCCTGTATGGGGTAGGGAGTGGGCTGGCCAATGTGTGTGTGGTTGGAGGGTGGGCAACATGGGTGGACCTGTGCCATGGCTGGAGAAGCCTGGCTAAAGCAGGGACATGAGTCCCAGATGGGGGTGGACAGTGGGAGCGAAATGGAGAGGGCCTTCACTTAGCATGCAGCTCAGGCTATATAACGAGGGCAGCATGCGACACAACATCTTATGTCAGTGGTTTCTACAGTGCTAACTAATGGGTTAATGGAATGAGATGGGGAGGAGAGGGGGATCTGGAAATGTTACCAGATCCCCCTCTCCTCCCCATCTCATTGTTGTGAGAGTCACCCCCCCCGCTCCATGTTGTGAGGCAGGTGGTGACTCTCACATGCATCAAGTTACTAGAACCACCATGTAATGCAACTGTCAAGATTTTGACCAATAGACCCTGGATGAAATTTCCCTCATCAGCCCTTGTTAGCCTACGTATTGCAAACATTTTGAGGCAGGACCACTATCCCCATTCCACTCTTAAAAAATGTGGAAGGAGCACTGAGGAATCACATAGCAACCACTTGCCTAGGACTGGGACTATTCCTAACTCTGGTACTGGCCTGTTGGGTGACCTTGGGCAAGTTTATTCATCTTTCTGTGCCTCAGTTTCCCATCTGTAAAACAGGGTAATGATGTGAAGTTCTTTGAGATCTACTGATAAAAAGCACTGTATAAAAGCTAGGTCTTTTGATTATTACACAGCCACAGTAGCATATCCACTGCAAACCTAAATGAGAAATACAACTGTCCAAATGACCACTCACTCCTACCAACAAACATCTCTTTCCCTGTTTTAAAAAAAACTAGGAAATGGGGGGCAGGGATGGTTGCTTGTGCCCTTCCAGGGCAGAGCACCTCTGAAAACCAGGAAATGCAGAATTAAGGTAAATGTTCAAGCAACCTTAACTCTGCCTTCTTTCGGTGTTGCCCCACTACACCCAAATGCCCTGCCTCAAAATGTTTGCAATACGTAGGCTAATAAGGACCGATGAGAGAAATTTCATCAAGGGTCTATCGGTCAAAGTAGCACACATCCCAGACTCTGCCTTTTCTCTGTAATGGACAAGTGCAACCTGAACTTGCCCTTTTGTGCAAACACTGAGCCTGCTCTTCCAACAGAATATCATACTTTTAATATTTAACAGCCACTTAATTCCCTTTTACAATTCTTTTATGCTTACAGACAAGGCTCTACCTAAATCTATACTTTTCCCTACCCATCTTTAAATCTCTCATCCCACGTCACTACTGACAGTACCCATGGAGAAAGGACTCCAGTTCACAACTGTTAATACAACCTACATGATTCTCTGTTGAAATTATGCAGACTGGATTCTCAAGATACCCATGTACCTCTTTCCTTTGATTACACACATGGGAGGACTCAGACCCAGATCTCCTCAAATCGCAACCACAGCTCTTCTGAGTTGCTCCAACTTAATTTTCCACCATTCTGTACAGCTACAGCTATCATAGCAAATCGAGCTGCAGTACATGCAGATAATTTCCGGGGGTTATTGCCAGCTCCAGGAGACTAAATTTGAAGTTGTGTAGGTGTTTACCTGAACACTAGTATTTCTGACTTTTCAGAAATTTGAGCTTTGCTGAACTCAGTGTTCTGGAAGGGAACTGGCTGTCACTGGGCAATCTTAACTCTGCGTTAATGAAGCACTTTTTTGGTGCCATTTTAATATAATTTTATAGGATTGGAATACTTGGCCAACTTTTGATTTAGAAATAATTCTGCCTATGTTACGTGTTTTTTCTATTTGTTATAGATTCATAGATGCTAAGGTCAGAAGGGCTTTATGATCATCTAATCTGACCTCCTGCACAACACAGGTCACAGAATCTCACCCACCCACTCCTGTAATAAATCCCCAACCGATGTCTGAGCTATTGAATCCTGAAATCATGGTTTAAAGACTTCAAGGTGCAGAGAATCCTCCAGCAAGTGACCTGTGCCTCACACTGCAGAGGAAGGCAAAAGACTCCCAGGGCCTCTGCCAATCTGCCCTGGAGGAAAATTCCTTTCTGACCCTAAATATTGTGATCAGCTAAATCCTGAGTGAGTGGGCAAGACTCACTAGTCAGATACCCAGAAACGAATTCTCTGTAGTAACTCAGATCCCACCCCATCTAATATCCCATCACAGGCCATTGGGCATATTTACTGCTAATAGTGAAAGATCAATTAATTGCCAAAATTAGGCTATCCCATCATGCCATCTCCTCCATAAATTTATAATGCTTCATCTCGAAGCCAGATATGTCTTTTGACCCCACTGCCACCCTTAGAAGGCTATTCCAGAACTTCACTCCTCTGATGGTTAGAAACCTTTGTCTAACTTCAAGTCTAAACTTCCTGATGGCCAGTTTATATTCAGTTGTTCTTGTGTCCACATTGGTACAGAACTTAAATAATTCCTCTCTCCCCCCTCCCAAGTATTTATTCCTCTGATATATTTGTAGAGAACAATCACATCTCCCCTCAGCCTTCTTTTGGTTAGGCTAAACAAGCCAAGCTCTTTGAGTCTCTCTTCGTAAGACAGGTTTTCCATTCCTTGGATCACCCTAGTAGCCCTTCTCTGTACCTGTTCTAGTTTGAATCCATCCTCCTTAAACATGGGAAACCAGAACTGCATGCAGTATTCCAGAGGAGGTCTCACCAGTGCCTTGTATAACAGTACTAACACCTCCTTATCTCTACTGCAAATACCTCATCTGATGCTACAAATACCTCACCTGCAAATACCTCGCTTCCCAGGACTGCATTAGCTTTTTTCACAGCCATATCACATTGATGGCTCACAGTCATCCTGTGATCAACCAGAACTCCAAGGTCCTTCTCCTCCTCTGTTACTTCCAACTGATGCATCCCCAGCTTGTAACTAAAATTCTTGTTGTTAATCCCTAGATGCATGATATTACACTTTTCACTATTAAATTTCTTCCTATTACTATTACTCCAGTTTACAAGGTCATCCAGATCTTCCTGTATGATATCCCAGTCCTTCTCTGTATTGGCAATACCTCCCAGCTTTGTATCATCTGCAAACTTAATTAACACTTTTTGTTCCAAGGTAAGTAATAAAAAGATTGGTCCCAAAACCGATCCCTGAGAAACTCCACTAGTAACTTCCCTCCTTTCCCTTTCAGTGTGACCCTTTGTAGTCTCCTCTTTAACCAGTTCCTTGTCCACCTTTTAATTTTCATATTGATTCCCATCTTTTCCAATTTCACCAATAATTCCCCATGTGGAACTGTATCAAATGTCTTACTGAAATTGAGGTAAATTAGATCCATTTAGTTTCCTTTGTCTAAAAAATCTGCTACCTTCTCAAAGAAGATCAGGTTGGTTTTGCAGGATCTACCTTTTGTAAAACCATGTTGTATTTTGTCCCAATTACCATTGATCTCTGTGTCCTTAAGTACTTTCTCTTTCAAAATTTTTTTCCAAGACCTTGCTTATTACAGATATCAAACTAACAGTCCTGTAGTTATCCAGATCACTCTTTTCCTTTTCTTAAAAATAGGAACAATATGAGCAATTCTCCAGTCCTGCGATACAACACCTGAGTTCACAGATTCATTGAAACTTCTTGCTAATGGGCTTGCAATTTCATGTGCCAGTTCCTTTAGTATTCTTGGATGAAGATTATCTGGGACCCCCAATTTAGTCCCATTAAGTTGTTCGAGTTTGGTTTCTACCTCAGATGTGATATCTGCCTCCATATCCTCATTCCCATTTGTCATCCTACCATTATCCCTGAGCTCCTCATTAAAGACTGAGGCAAAGTATTTGTTTAGATATTGGGCCATTTAGAATTGGGCCATTGATTATCCTTAACCTCCATTCCATCCTCAGAGTTTACCAGTCCCACTTCTTCTTTCTTTCTTTGTTGTCTTCTTATTTATATGACTATAAATAAACCTTTTACTATTGTTTTTAATTCCCTTTGCAAGGTCCAACTCTACATGGCTTTTGGCCTTTCTCACTTTATCCCTACATGTTCTGACCTCAATAAGGTATCTTTTCTTGCTGATCCCTCCCATCTTCCATTCCTTGTAGGGTTTCTGCTTTTTTGTAATTACCTCTCTAAAATGCTTGCTCATCCAGCTTGGTCTACAACTCTTGCCTATGAATTTTTTCCCTTTTCTTGGGATGCAGGCTTCTGATAGTTTCTGCAGCTTTGACCTGAAGTAACTCCAGGCCTCCTCTGCCTTCAGATCCACAAGTTCTTCAGTCCAATCCATTTCGCTAACTAATTTTCTTAATTTTTTTAAAGTTAGCCCTTTTGAAATCAAAAACCCTAGTCACAGATCTATTGTTGTTTATCTTGTATAAACAACAATAGATAGTTCATCTATTTGGAGATGAATATATAAGATATCCTGTATATTCATCTCCAAATAGATGTATCTGATGTTTGTCACAGAATACACATATTCAAAGAGAGACTAAAATATTCAGTTGAATCGTGCCACACCAGTTTCAAAACTCCAAGATTTCCTAAATATAAAAGAGTTAAAATATGGCTGGTTCTAACCAAAGAATCCAAAATTTGCCTCTCACTTACCCAGTTTTCAAATACTTATAGCTTTAAGGCTATCTCAGTTTAAATATTGTTTGGCCCCATCTTCTTTAATCAAATAATCAATGCTTAGAGTGAATTTAGAAAGTTTTTGACATTCTACTTCCTAAAGATGATTGACAAGTATTTTAAGGGTAAAATTTTCAAGTGCCTAAATCCCATTGAAAAATCAATGGGAGTTAGGCATTTCACTTAGGCACTTTTGGAAATGTTACCTTAAGAAATTTGAGGCTGATAAGCACCCAGATGTTTTGGATGGCTATTTGAGTTATCCCTGTCTCAGTTTTGTCAAAATTTAGATCTTATGAAAAGAGGCTGTATTCTAAAATTTACTTTCTTCTTCCGTTCAGGCCAGAAATACTGTGAAAACCATTGCTTCTTTTTTTGCAGTCACACTTCCACTTCTGGTCACCGTGTCAGAACCAGGACCTCAAGGTATGTAAAGATGATTTAGGAAGGGGGAAAAAAAGAAGAAAATCATGTTTGAATTTTTAAAATCTCAGACAAGGTTTGGTTAAGATTTTGTACAAGATATGGGCACACCCAGGATGGGTCCCATTTGATTCCAACACTAACGGCCAAATTTTGCTTACCTGAGCAGTTCCATCTTGTCAAATCAGCTTCTTTTGGACTCTCCTCGAGCCCATTTATAAAGGCTTCCTTTAAACAGTCTATGTGCAAGTTTGACTCCAGGTGCATAGTCCTGAAATCTTAATATGCAACTTTTTTTCATAAACAATACAAAGAAGTTGACAGGTCTGAAAGGGGCTTATGTGAAAAGATAATTAAGTGCTTTAGAGAGTGTCAAGAGTCAATAGCTCAGCACTGTCAGCACTCTCGACTGTTACAGGCTATAATTAGATGGCATGGAGGTGTAGGGGATGTTTGGCAGTTTATTTCAGCATGATCTCCATGGGAAAAATAAAGAGCTGCCTTGAGCGAGACACCATGAAAGAGGGGAGCAGGAAGATTAAAACCTTGCTATTTTTTTAAAGTCACTTCCTCACTAACAATTTGCGTAAATCACAGTTCTCACAGTTTCCATCCATCTGGACATTTGTGAATCTTGTGCCCCAAATTTCAATTATGAGGTTCCTGATGTGTTTCTTGTTCTGATTTTCAATTCTTTACTGGCTTGTAATGCTTCCTCTTTTTTATTGTGTGTTAAATAGTGAGTAACCTTTTATCAATAACATAAGACACAACAAGCTATGTACGACATGCACTCGCAGCAGTGATTTCCAACATACAGTGGAGCCAATTGCCACCAAGTATTTGGAATGTGCCAACATAGCTTTAGCAAGTACAAAATCTGGAATCTTATTGTGGTGGTTCTAAAACAGAGCCCTGCAAGGTACATGACTAATTTTCAACAGTGTATTCTTTCTCAGAGTTTATTGTTAAGAGATTGTTGGTGTAAAGATTGATTTCAATTGCTAAAAGTGAACTGAACTGCTTTAGTAAAGTAAATGAATATGGGCCTGATACTCAATTGGGATCCATTTGCAGCCATGCAGGATCTCACTGGTAAGGATGCAAAGGCCAAGCTAACCAGTCCCAAAGCAGGATTGGGATATATGAGAGATGACAAAGGGTGGAGAGGGAAGGATGACTATTACAGTAGGAAAGAACAGGTTATACTTTGTATGTAAAAATACTAAAAACCAAACCAAGCAAATCCTTATCTATAACCTATATCCACACAGGCACTTTTGAGGATCCAAGCTCATTCAGTGAAAGTCAATGGGACTTAGGCCCCTAAATCACTTACATGCTTTTGAAAATTTTATTATAGCTATGTTAGTGGTCTAGTACAGTTTGCTGATTACTTGATTATGGGCTTAGTGCATTAGGAAATGTAACAGTTTCCCACCTTCTGTCTTTCCTTTCTAGATCCATTAAATAGCTTCTCTTGCCTCCTGCTGCCATGCAGCCAACACTACTTCTCAGAACCCCAGAGTTCCCCGTTCTTGTGCAATCTGTAACAAATGTCATTATTCTTCTGTCTCCGATGTTGGAGATTCTGCATTCAAATAATTTTCCCCAATAATCTATATTATTGAAAATTCAGCTGTATGCAGCCAGTTTTCTACATCTGATTTATTTTAATTAAAGGTTAGCTGCAGAAGAGTTCATGTGATTACAGTTCTAATTATTACAATACCAGTCCACATTTCCATTAGTATTCCACTTGACAGTTGGCAATAAGCAGAAATAAAATATTAGGACTTTTAACACAGGAGATTACCAATTAGCACAATTCTCCAATGGCACATAATTATTAATTATTATCATCATCATCATTATTCACAAAGCAAAATTTCTCTCGAATACCTGTGTGCTTCCTTCCTGTACCAATCTCCAACATCAGCCTTATCTGTTCTGAAATCCCGAAGCAATATTTGTATTAAATACACAGCTGACTGAATACAAAATGGAATGGCTGAAGAAATGGAATGGATTTCTGATTTGTTAACTCAGTCCCTTTTTAATTCTTCTTAGACTTTTCATAGACAGCATTTAAAATTACATTCCCAATGGAAAAGTCATTCTGTGCATTTGGTCATTTGGCCCAAAAGTGAACTACAGCAATTGTCATTATCTACCAATCACTGGGTGAGGAATGTTGGCAAGTACTAACTACTTAAAGCTGATTATTGAGCAGGTGCCTGACTCGCTCTCTTTTGGCCACATCCCCAGAATTATATGACTTGTCAATTAAAAGGGGGGACAAATGTATTATAAAGTGCCTTATAAAAACTGGTTCTGACTTTGCTATACAAATGTAATACTATTCACCAAGTTACAGGAGTTCCTTAAGCTACTTTGAAGAGAAATGGATAGTTTTAATATTCTTGAAGTCTCTCTGTTGTGGGTATTGAGCTGAAGAATGAAAGGATAGTGTAGCAGTTAGGGTGTTCACCTGGTTTCAATTCGCTGCTTCATCACTGACCTTAAGCTGTGACCTAAGTCTCTTAGGGTGGGATCTACAAAGGGACTTAGATATTTCAGTGCTCAGCATCATGCTGCCTAACTTTTAGGCCTAGAAAATCTTAGGAACAACACTGTGATCCACAAAGCCTGAGTTAGGTGCCTACACAATGAATGAGGGAGACACAGGCACCTAAGAATGGGATCCCATAACTACTATACTATCCTTCCTCTCAAAATTTCAACACCCACAACAGAGGGACCTAGAGTTCTGTAGTACACTTTGATCTACACTGCTTTGACATGGGAGTAAATTAGATTACTCTAGGGAAGTTCTATTGGCAGCAGCAGGGTCCACATGGACACTTGGGACATGACAAGCTAGTGCTCCAGCTTGCCAAGAACTCAATGTTCACGTAGATAAACCCTTAGACTTCTCAGTCCTGGAGGCATTTTTGAAAACACCACCCAATGACAAGAAAATGTCACCAGCCCAAAGTGCAGAGTGAACTCAGATACTGGTAGGGATGATTTGGCCCTAGTAGGCTAAACAGTTCAATTTGCACAAAATGTGCCCTGGAATCTTCTCTGACACTAAGTGATCAGGGGGCTAGGTTTTTATTTCTCATCTGAAAGTCCAAACTAAATGTCTAAAATGTTAAACCAAAATTGTTTCTCTGAGTAGTTTCAAGATGAGAAATTACAGTTCTTTAGTGCTTGGAATGTTTTGTAAAGTGTATGCAGAAAAAAATCCCTCTGACTGTCATGGAAAAAAAATCAAAAGAGCAGAATTTTAAATTGCATGCACCTCTTGACATTAATAAATAATGAGAGCAGAAATGGCATCACTTGTTTTACATGTGTGAGTACAATACAATAAGCAAATCTGACTCACCTGCCAGTTTGATTGCTTTGTTTGGAATTCTACTATTCTGGGTAAGGTGAGGTGTGGGGAGCGATAAGTAAGGAGAGGTTTTGTAAAGTGCTGTTCCTAGAACAGAGAAGAAAAAATTGGGATACAAAATAGGTTTTTAGACTTTAGGAAGCCAAAGCCAAATAATGCCTTCCCTGGGAAAATTCTTTGTCAAGCTACAAAATTACAACTCGCAGTAGCTAGTGACATCTTTTCCTCACGCAAGGAGAAGTGTGTGTGTGTGTGTGTGTGTGTGAGAGAGAGAGAGAGAGAGAGAGAGAAAGCGAGAGATAGCACACAGCTGGTAAACCAGCTGATCACACAAATCCACTGGGAAAACCACATAATTTTGTGGAGAAGTTGGCTTTATCTGAGTACTCTCTTCCTTAACAACTATCTACTATCTCTGGAACATGTAAGGTAAAACAGGAGACACAGTTACCTCTCTGCAGATATTTTTGCCTTTTTTAGCCAAGTTTATTGCTCTCCTCACTTCCTCATAGGCAGGCATGTAGTCCCCAATTGGCATTTCTAGGTACATATTGACCTTATATTTACAAGACTCTGTAACCACCTGCGTGCTAGATATTTGTGTTTATGCTGAGGCGATCTGGTATATAGTTGCTTTTCTTCTGCCTTCCTTAACCCTTCTGACTATTTGCCAGATGTTGACATTATAGCCATAACTAAAGCAAGTTCTGTCTCTAAAACATGTACTCTTTTTTTTTTAAAAAGTACTTTGCATGATTTTTTTCACCACTTATCTCTGTTTCTCCTGTTCAATTTCAGTTTCTCACAAGACAAGGAAAGAACTTTCTTCAATACTGGTGTCAGGTACTTTATTTAGAGTCTGTTTAATTCTCACCGGAACTTGAATGAGACACAGAGAAAAGGTTCTCGTAGTGTCCTGAGATGCAACATGCAAGGGGCAGCCCTACAGGGTGGGGTAGAGGAAGAGGTAATTATAGCCACCCAGATTCTGGACTGCTGCAGGGCTGAATCTGGGTGCTGATCTGGTGCTGATCTGGGTGCTGATCAGCTGATCTGGTGCTGATTTGGGTGCTGATCTGGGTGCTGCAGGGCTGAATCTGCTGCTCTATTGGAAGGGTGGTGGGAAACAAAAATGTAAATTAGTTTTATTTTCTTGGACACTTAGCAGTAAAACTTCACCAGTTTCAGAAAGCAGAAATAGCAGAGGTTTATTTGTTTTTATTTTTTTAATTTTTTACAGATAGCATGTTTTTCTTTTCTTCTGTTCCCATCTTCTCTTGGTTTGGTAGTTGGTTAGCCTGCAGGAGATGGTAGCAATAGGCAGTGCATCACCGTTACCAGGATATAAATTAAAGAAAATAGGGCCCATTGTCTAAAGCACTTAGTCGTGCATAGAAGCCAATGGAATTACTCTCTTACCGCTCTTCAAACAAAGCAACATTCACTTTTTCTTCCAAACTTAATACACAGCTGCATGTGAATTCATGTGTCACTAGCAAAGATGCAAGGTTGTCAAATGAATCTCCTTTTTCCAAAGTGATGTCAGTTACAGAAGATTTACTTAGCCTTAATTAGGGAGGCCACATACAGTAGAAACATCAGAATTGCCATACTGGATGAGATCAGTGTTCCTTCTAGTCTGGTATCTTGCCTCTGGCAGTGGCTAGTACCTGATGCATGAGATTAAAGCAGAAAGCACCCGTAATTCAAATGTATGGTCGGTCATATAGTGCTGTGATGTCAGGAGATGGAGGTGGGAAGAGAGGAAAGGAAATTGCTCTCCTTCCCCCATAGGCAATAGTCTCCTACCCTGACACATGAAGTTTGATTATCCTTCTAATTTTATCCTAGCTTGCATAGCTGAAAGTGTTACTGATGATTGTAAAGTTAGCAAGTCCCTTTTAAATTTCTGTTACATCATTTGTCTTGCAGGTTTTACAGTGTATTGCCTAGGTTTACAATACACCGTGTCAAAAAGTATTCACTCGTTTATTTTAAATATTTGTGTTTACTTGGGGGTATCATTCATTACAGAACAAAATAATAAGAAACATTGACTTCTTTTCATGATGCCCTTCAGTATTTTGCATACCCCACCTTTTATATTCCTGGACAAGCCTTTGGGAAAGGAGTCTGCATTTTGAATTTTAAATTCTCCCATTGGTAGTGTTCCTACTTGTAGATCTGAATTTTCAGGGCATATTGTGCATTTAGCATTAGACCACCACCTCACAATGACCTAGATTTCCAATTTTAACTGTACATGTGTACTTATCTATACCAGCTTAAGGACTGAGACAATAATTCATAGCCTAAAGTAAATGTCTCTTGGGTATTTAAGATCTATAGTATTATTCTGGTAATAAAACAGAAAACATAAACCCTAACCCTACAGCCAATAAAGTGGCTTCTGCTTCAGTGATTATTTTTTGGCAGTCTTTAGACAAATCCAGGGTGCATAATGGCTCAAGAAGAGTAAGCCAGCAACACATTGGACAACTCCTCTCTCAGGTTACATTAAACAAACTTCAAGGGGATTTGAAGTTTTATCATAAATATTCTATCTGTGAGGTCTTCAGTCTGGTTTGCTTGTTGCTTAAATATACTAAGAGAGAATCAATGAATATTTTATAACATCTTAACCAGCACTTGTTCTACAGTAAGTTAAGTGGCTTTGAAAGATGCAATTCTTGTGGGTGAATGCATAAGGGTTTTCAGAGCACTAGATTAGATGCATGTTCACATCCTCCAGGAAGCCTGCCCCCTTTATGCAGTCTTGACATGGGGGCAGGATGAAGATTGCTGATGAAGATTGTTATGTGTCAAAAGGAGTATGATTATGTGACTCACCTTGTTTTCCATGATATATAATTTAAAAGCATACTGTCATGGTATTTTTCATAATTAAAAAGTCCTCATTATTGTTTATAATTATCTCTTTAAAGCTTGACATTGAAATCTGTTTCCTTACTGCTTTCTTTCCACCTTTCTTTGGAAGTACATGTCGGTTGAGTTATTGTAGAGTTATATATGAGTGCTGGGGTTTGGATATTTAATTGTTTTGGCTTTTTATTAAATGAGGACAGAATCTTTAACCCTCCCCCAGCAAGTCCATTCATATAATGGTGCCAAGCTGGTGGCCACATTGAGCCCCTAGATTTTTGGAGCCCTTGCATCACTGGGACAGGTTGAAAATGGTTGTAATGTTTTCTGATCATGCCTCATGTGGCGTAGCATGCAAGCTGCTTTGTGTGAGCCAGATCTGGGATGACAACCTGAGTATGGTGGAGAACCAGGAAGTCTCCTTTATTGTGGTCCAGGTGGAGCAACATACAGGTCCCCCTTCCTCTTGGTTTTTAACAGGAAGACGTAATCCATTATGGAACTTATGTTGCTCCATAGTTACCCTAAACTCCTCTGCCAGCTTGTTTTGGAATGTGCAGGGAAAAAATGACATATTGGCAGAGGCGCTGTGGGTATGTGCAAGGACAAAATGACATACTGAATCTTAGGTTTTGCACTCTGCATGGGTCTGGGATCAAATGGTTTTGTCAGGAACCCCTGATATGCTTCAAGCAGCCATGCCAATCCTCCCCACTGTAAACATGGGTGAAATTCTGTTGTAGAATAGAACTCACAGCTGCCCTTGAGAACTCACTCCCGCCCCTGGCGTACCCTAGGCTACTCTAGGGGCAGGAGTGATCCTGGAATAATTTAGACAGCTCTGGGTGCCTAAGTTGGCTTATGGGCTGCAGGACTGCCCACTCCAAAATGTCCCACCCATCTTGAGCCATGCCTAAGCGGGTCCCCTATACCAACGCTTGCAAGGTGTCTTTAGGTAGTTTTATGGCTGTGTCCTACAGTGCCTGCACAAGGAAAATACTCACTGAGCAGGATACAGGCTTTTAGGCCCACTTTACTGACCCTTTATCCAGTGTAAAGGGATCAGATCTGAGGTAAGGATTTCACCCCTGAACTTTTCAGTAAGACCTAGGAAAAAACTCCTGTAGATTATATTTTCAGCCCACCAATTTTGAAAGTGACCATTTAATTTACAAAAATTACTTCTCTTTTCTTGAAGTGCACTAAGCCATGCAAATGAAGGAGTCAATATACAGTTTTTCTGTTAACCCTAATGCTAACCCTAATCCTCTCCTTTGGCCACTAGCTAATAAGCATCTGGCTTTGTTAGCTAAGGCTGCCTATTTTGCATCACTGCTGTGAGCCTGTAACCAAAAGGCAGCTAAAAGCAATGCCCTAAACAGCCTGATGATGCTGGTACAACTTTGCCAAGTCTCTGAAGATATGTCTATACAACCCATGGAAGTGAGTTTCCCAGCTTGAGTCCATAGACTTGGATTACTGGGATTCATGATAGTGCTCTAAAAATAGATGCTTAGACATCACTCTGAAATTGTGGCTCAGGCAGATGCGCAGGCTCTGAAGTGCAGGAAAGGAGCTTGATGGGTTTCAGAGTCCAAGCTTCAGCCCAAGTCACAACCTCAAAGCCCTGGCTATACAGCTAATTTTAGCAAGAGCATGAAACCTGCTAGCCCAAGTGTGTTGCGCCAGCCCAAGAGGCTTGCTTCACAGGTGATGTAGACTTATCCAGAATGTCTAACAAAATGGTGCTAAGTGTCAGAGGGGTACCCATGTATGTTAGTCTGTATCCACAGAAACAATGAGGAGTCCAGTGGCACCTTAAAGATGAACAGGTTTATTTGGGCATAAAATTTCATGGGTAAAAAAACCACTTGAGATGCATGGAGTGAAAATTACAGATTCAAGCATAAATATACTGGCACATGAAGAGAAGGGAATTACCTTACAAGAGGAGAACCAGTGCTGACAAGACCAATTCAGTCATGGTGGATGTGGTCCACTTCCAATAACTGATGATGAGGCGTCAATATCGAGAGAGAGAAAATTGCTTTTGTAGTGAGCAAGCCACTCCTAGTCCCTATTCAAGCCCAAATGAATGGTGTTAAGTTTGCAAAAGAATTGTAGCTCTGCAGTTTCTCTTTGAAGTTTATTTTTGAAGTTTTTTTTGTTGAAGGATGGCTGCTACTTTTAAATAAATCTGTTCTTGACTGTCCAGGGAAATTGAAGTGTTCTCCTACTGGCTTTTGTGTGTTACCATTCTTGATATCTGGTGTCCATTTATTCTTTTACATAGAGACTGTTCAGTTTGGCCAATGTACATGGTAGAGGGGCATTGCTGGCACATGATGGCATATATCATGTTAGTAGATGTGCAGGTAAATGGTGTCTCTAGAGTAGACATGGGGACAGAGTAGGCAACAGGATTTGTTACAGGGATTGGTTCCTGGGTTAGTGTTTCTGTGGTGCTGTGTGTAGCTGTTGGTGAGTATTTGCTTCAGATTGGAGGGCTGTCTATAAGCGAGGACTGGCCTGCTTCCCAAGGTCTGAGAGGGAGGCATCATATTCCAGGATAGGCTGTAGATTGTTGATATGCTGGAGATGTTTTAGCTGTGTGCTGTATGTGATGGCCAGTGGTGTTCTGTTGTTTTTTCTGTTGGGCCTGTCCTGTAGTAAGTCGCATCTGGGAACCCTTTTTGCTCTGACAATCTGTTTTCTCACTTCCCCAGGTGAGTACTGTAGTTTTAAGAATGTTTGATAAAGATCTTGTAGGTGTTTGTCTCTGTCTGAGGGATTGAAGCAAATGCAGATGTATTTTAGGGCTTCGCTGAAGACAATGGATCCTGTGATGTGTCCTGGATGGAAGCTGGAGGCATGTAGGTAAGTATAGCAGTCGTTAGGCTTCTGTTATAGGGTGGTGTTTTATGGTATATCACTTATATAGTCCCTGAGATAGGAGGGTCCCTGAGAGAGCCTGGCAGAAGAGTCTGTCCTAAGTGTGTGGTTTGATAGATTAACAATATTGTTGGGTGACTTAAGGGTACCACTGTTGTAGCCCTCTGTGGCATATAGGAGTTTAGATAGTGTACTGTCCTTTTTTCTCGGTAGAGAAATAAAATGTGCATTGTAAATGGCTTGTCTCAGTTCTGTAACGTCCAGCCATGTGGAAGTTTGTGTGGTTTTGCATGAGTCTCCAGTTTTGAGAGCTCATTCTTGATCTACTCCTGTTTGATGTACAGGATGCTGATCTGGTGGTTCTTCAGTTTCTTTGAGTGTGTGGCACAATCTCCCACTGTACTTAGTGTAATATGACAATTGCAATGGATTTTTTGCCTTCAATCTATTTGGTATGATGTCCATCTATTTGCACTTGGTGAGGAAGATGATGTCTGTCTGTATCAATGTGAGGTTTTTCATGGAGTTGATGGATTTCCACTTCAAAATGAAGTGTCGTGCTGTTTTTCCAGCACTGAAGCTACATTTGAGAGTTTACGCCCGCGACAGAAGCTGTATTTTCTCTTCGTTGTTGTTTTTTCTCTTGTTTGTGTTTTGTCTTGAAGAAAACAGAATTGGACTAACGACAACAGCTTGAGCCCATCTCAACTAACTTCCTCTTCTTCCCTCAGAAAAGACAGTTATTGCCTTCTTTAGTACCATCTGAAAGATTGTCAAACAAGAGGTTTTCTCTCTCAGAATTTCTTCCAGCTAAAGACAAAGGGAGCAAGGGATAAGGTTAATATGAAAGCATTGTTTAATACTTCATATTTTAACTGCTGCAATTGTTTCCTCCTCTTTTCTGTATCTTTAAGACAATGGTACAGTTTTTAATGGTGTATTTGCCCTGGTACTAAGCGGGCTGAGGTCTCCGTATACCAAACTGTTAACTTTGTTTAAACTGTTTAATGTTGGACAGGGACATGAACACCTTTGGCTTTTGGGGTCCATTTATTCCATCAAAATTAATGCAACATATTTGTGCAGAGGTTAGTCAGAATGTGGCTCCAAGGATTGAGGATATAACTAAAAGAAATGGGATGATGTTAAGATGGGAAAAGTTTGCTGAATATAAAGTAGACCTTCCCAAGAGTGAGAACTATCTGGCATAGAATCGTTCTCCCATAAGAAAGTAGTGGAAACACTATTACTTGGGACTTCCAAAGCTAGTCTGCATTGCAGGGTGCACTGTAGGGAATAAACCTGCATTGTCAGGTAGAGGGACTCCGTGACCCGCTCATATTTTCTACCTGTGACTGATGATTCTTTGATAAATAATAAGGTCGCTGTTCATTTTCAACCAGCTGAACACTTCTCATTGCTTCTGCTTCCTAAAACATTTCTCTTTTCCTGTGACTCATCTTGACATCCCTTTAAATTATTAAGGGCTGGGGATGCTCATTAAGAGAGATTAGAAGACATAGCAGACGTGAGTAATTATTAAAGGCCCAAGAAGGGGACACATGATGCATTTTAACTGAGGCCTTAGTGGATTGTTAAATTAAATGAGTGGTTTAGTGATAAACTGGTTGGAGTTAATCAATTGAGTAAAACTATAGGGAGGCTGTGTAAGTGAGGCTGGATTTCAAGGGTTTTATAAGTAATCACACTTTGAGAGCTACAGCTGCTTCATATTTGTTTAATAATAGACTTGATGAGCAGCTAATTTGTCAGAAAATTGTGTGCAAGGTCTAGTGCTGTTTGAGAGGACAAGTCCTGAGTAATTGTATGAGGCCTAAAATTCTTTTAGTGTCTGGGCAAAAACTTTGCAATGCTGAGATGAATATTGTGACTCGAGTGTGATTTAATGATTATGATGAGCTGGCACAGAGCACAGGTTCAGAGAGGTTTTATGCCAGTGACTGAGTCTTTTAACTTCCTGACTCTTCAACTTCTCCACAGTGCCTGTAACTCCTAAAGGCACAATACATGTCGTTTACTGTGGTTACTAATAGGGATAACTAGCTACTGACACAATACCTGCTGGTCAACTGACTCAATGATAAAAAGTGGGATATGGAGCTTTTTCACTTCTTAGGCTGCTGTCTGAAGTTGGTAAAGAATTTAAAATAGTTACCATCTGACAGCTTATCAGGTGCTTCTGTGAAATGTGTTCATGGTCTGACAAGTGGTTGGCTATATTTTGGAACTGAGTGAGTAAATTGTACATATGCTATGAGGTTAGCCTTTTCTGTTCATGGATTGACTAAGTAGTTAAAATATTTAATCAAATTTCTCTGTAGGATTCTTGGGCTATATGTTGCTTAGGAGCAGTTTGTTGTGTTTGATAGCTGAAATTCAAGCATTTAGTTAGTTTTTAATTGGACACAATAGTCACATGCTATTGTTTGTTCTCTAACCCTTTGATTCAGGCTTTGTGTACAATACACATTTATTAGTTCAAAGTATCTTTTCAGTGAATATTCTTTTAATTTTTGCCTAGAATTGATTATTGTGTGCCAATATCCTCATGCACTCAACTATTCATGGAAAGTAAACAAAAACAAAGTCAAAGTCAATTCATTTTTTATATAAATAGTCACAGAAATATTTTTGAGACTTGCCCAGCTTTGCCAGGTGTGTCACAAAAGTGCTTACACAATTACCACCCTTGTAGCAGAGAAGCTACTGCTGAAGTTTGGATGGACAAAAGCAAATGAACTGTCCTTTTATCCTTAGTGCTGGTTCCTCCAGGCCAGGATTGAGGCACATTTGTGGGGCATGTAATAAAGATGATGCTATTCCTGCTCATGCTGTACTGATTCTGTGGATTAAGATGGGGTTTGATTTACCAAGGTTGCAATGTGTCATTTTCAATTAGCATTAAATGTACTGTTTGAAAAACCCACTAGTGACTGCTTTCCATAAAGATGGAGAACTAAGCAAAACATTTTGCAATGAAACATTTGTGAAAAATTGCTTGGTTTCTAATTCATTTAATCTCCAAGCAGTTAGAACAATTTTGACAGTTTACTGCCAAGGTGTTGGTTTAAACAAAAAAAAGGGTAAATGAAAAACCACTTTTAAGTTGTGAACTTTGAAAATGGAAGAAGAAGAGGAGAAGCCATGTAGACTGGTATGTGTTGCTAAGAACCAAGGAGTTTAGAATTCTAGTCTTGCTCCTGGCCTTAATCATACCTTGCCTTTAATCTTTTTCTGTACCAGCATGTGAGAAGAGTGGGTAGGGAAAGCCTTCAGTTGCTATCAAGGAAAAGAAAGAGCTGCCCCTGAAAGGAGGGTACTGGTTTGGGCAGCTTTATGCTGCCTGCTCAGGAAAGCAAAGGATCTTTTCCTACATTTAGTATGCTATCACACAATTCCTACCTATATCACTAGTCTCCCCACTCTTTGTTTGCTTGGCCTGCTTTAGTTACCTGCTAACAGCAGGAAGATTGTGGTCCAGCTTCTCTCCTCATCTTATTTGGAGGGTGCACTTCTCAGCTGGGACTTGGCCCATAACTCTTTTCTATGTCAATGAAGCAGTGCCCCTCCCTTCTTATAGGGAAACCAAATAAGGGGTGAATAAATGACCAAACTTATTCTTTAAATAAGGTTTCTCTTTATAAGACAAACCATTTAGGAATTGCCTGTGAGAGCCTTATCCATTTCAGTGAAGTACTCCTCAGAGCAGGAGCAAGAGTATGTTTAGTAGGCAACTTCTGATATAATTAATGCTTCAGCTGTTCTCAGTTACACTAACATTTTATTTCAGCATTGTTTGTATGGAATGTACACAGTGTCCTGTGCATATTCATTTAAGGAGATAATCGTTCAAATCCATCGCTGGTGTAACTCCCTTGAATTTAACTTCTTAATGGTCTTATTTTCATGATATTTAGGCATGCAGCTAGGTACTGGGATGAGCTAGGGAATACATTACAAAAATATGAGCCATATATCTATATTTAATTAGTTTTTCAACACAATTGCCTGCATTTCTTTTGCATTAATAAAATAATATGGGCTCCCTCTGGTGGGCCAAAATAATACCTTTTAATTTCTGTGTACCAAAGTTTGTCCAAAGTCTATTTAGCTTATAGGATAAAATATCTGCTTTACATTTCAAAGGTATTGAGTTCAAATCCTTGTAGACTGATTTTACTCCTCTCCCTGCCCATTTAAGAGACTTGGTATGTTTTTTCCTCTGTCAAATGGACCAAATGTTTTCAGCACTTAAATATTATCATTCAAAAATAATTTGCCTATAATTTTTTTTTTACTGAAGTAATAAAATATACTATACAAATACTAAGAGCCTAATCCCATGACATGCTAATGCTTCTAGCAAGGGGCAGCATTCAGTGCTAAACTGAAGTCTCAGTTACTGCTGTGATGAATGCTATAGTAATTGCTATACATAAACTAATGTCTTTTTTTTGGTATAAAGATAGTTTGTATATAAAAGCTATTCATTACCAAAGGCTTTGAGTATGCACACCTCATGAACATAAACTGTTCAAAATCTTATTTTTTCTTTTGTTAGTAAAACTATTTCTCTTAATTTCTATGGAATTGCAATGGCTATCTCTCTGCTGGCTGGTTTTAGCCCTACATTTTTCCATTCTTTTTAATTTCTGATTTCCATAATATCTTTTATTTTCCTACCAGTACAATTATAGACTCATTCATTCTTATGACTTTCCTAAACAGAATAAAAATGTTTATTTCACATGTACAAGAAGACTAAATTGGAGGGGAAATAGTTCCACAAAGTAGATGTGAGAGCTATGAAAGTGGCTACATTAGAAAAGGCTTGGCCATTTACATGGTATAGTTAATCAAGACACAATTAGGGTTAACATGATTATCCATTCCCCAGCATAGAGCTCTCAGACATGGAGAACTTGTCTACACTGACCCACAATTTGACTGTGGATGTTTCAATGGTAGTGATCATCAAAGTACTGCAGTGTAACTCCCCCAAAGCAAAAAGGTCCTATTTGCATTAGTGCAGTTCTCTTCAAACAGGATTACATTAATAAGTATTAGGAGCCTTTTAGTTTGCACCCACAGCATCCACACAGGGGAATTGCAGCATAGCATTTTGGTGTGCATTGCTTTCTGACCTCTGTAGTCTGAACTGGGTAGTGTAGACATGACCTAATTGATACCTAAATGTATCTCATTCAGTGTGACCATTTACTTGGTTAACCCTTTTGACCACGGTAGTTTTGCTGGGTAGCTGTTTGGTTTAGGATTCCATTTGTTTACATGGCATGTTAATGCCAGGAGAGCCAGGATGTGATTCTACAGTGGATTAGCCTGCTGTGCACTACCTCACTGTGCAGCCTCTGCAACAGCGCACTAAAATTCTGTAGTGCACTTTGATGTACTTCGGTTTTGTTCCACCTTCAAAGATTAAGGAGCCCCAAATTGGGTTGGAAATCATCCCCAAATTTCAGCAGAAATAAGGAATGGGAATGACATTTGATAGGCACTGAAACTGAAGATGAAAGAGAATAAGAGGCTAAACTTGAACTTCAATTTGTTTGCTTCTTCTGAAGAAACTCGAGTAATGTATCACTTAGCAGAAATTCTCATTGTTTTCATGGAACTATGGTTCTGCTGGTCTAGGTGTAAATTAATAAAGCTCTGAAAAATGAATCACAGCTGACACTAAGTCTGACCCCAAGATCATTTAGGAAGCTGATGAGTAAGAGCAGACCACTGCACTGAATTGTTGTCCTTTAGGAAGATGAGAGTGTTTCAGATCCATATTCCAATAGTCTTACCAGTGTCAATAAACTGAAGAACAGTAAACTCCATTTGTATGGAAAGATAGCAAACTTTTAATGGAAAGATCTGCTTACAATAAATTGTTCTTCTCTCTGATAGGTGGTAATGACAGTGAATGTCTGATTTTCTGTCCTTATATTTGCCATATTTTTTCCTAAAGTTTTAATTGGAGTATGGAGAAGTGTAAGTTGTATTCCTGACTGTATTTCAAATTCTTCAAATGCTTGAGCATATGGTAAAAAAATCTCAAATCTCTAAAAGATGAGCCCCTGATCTTTTCCTAGACTTGTGCAGTCATAGATTCTAAAACCAAATCATTCTAAGAACATACAGTATCTTTTAGAAAAGTATCCAGTCTTGGATTAAAAGTTATCAGTGATGGCGAATCCACCAGAATGCTTGGTAAATTGTTCCAGTGGCTAATTACTCTTAAAAATTTATGCCATATTTCCAGTCTGAATTATCTAGTTTCAATGATGGTCCCTTGTTGCCTTAGAATCTAAGAATCTATGAAATCTATCCCCTTGAATACAAACTAATGCTTTATGTTTGCAAATTATCAGGCAATGTGGTGCAGTGTCAGCTAAGTGGAAAAATCCTTCTCTTTTTGCCTAATTGCACTTTTCTCTGGTTTGAGTTCTTTACAATGTGTATTTTAAAGTGACATTTTATTGGTACTTAACAGGTCACATTTAATTGTTGTTTTGTGATATACAAAGTAAAACTGAAAAAGTAAAATATCATGCAATTGCTTCATAATTTCTCAGTCAGAAATAAAGACATGACATTTGGT
>ML677339.1:13330783-13428283 GCA_007922305.1 Dermatemys mawii | reverse complement strand
CAGGTTCTCCATCCACTAGAAGTCAGATAAATATGTGCTTCTATGTGTGGAGGTGGAGGTGGTTTCCTTGTGCATGGTATGTCTTTGTTAGTGGATAGTGTGCTGGCTGGTGGGGACAATATGGGCAAGACTTCTTTTTTTGGCATTTCTTTGCTGTTAAGGGTTTAGATGGGTGGACTGTGGACTTTGAGGCAATATCAACTGGTTTGTAATTTTTTTCCACCATTTAAAGGGCCCTTATCGTTCTTACCCCTCTAGTAATGTGCATTCCAGCCCTTAATATATTATTTTGTCCCAAGGACGTTTTCCTCCTCAGACCATACTTGTCTGTCTGACAAACCTCCTCAGCTGATGAACGAGACGTGGTTTGTGGGCTGTAGAAACTCTGTTCTGAGTGGAACTGGCAGCTCTGTTCCTTTATATTTATTTTAAGGGAATGAGATAGAGAGGTTTATCCCTGGAGCTGTCTGAAGGATAAAGATCCTAACACTGATAGTCAGGAAGCTTCCTGGATGGTGAGCTAGCTGTGGTATGTCAGCAGGGCATTGCTGTCTTGAAGAACCAAGGCCAGACAGCATGATGGGAATAATTGGAGGATATATCTGTTTGTTTCCCCAACTCCCACTTTTTGCCATCCAGAGCCCTGTGAAGATCCCCTTTTTCAGCTGTGTTCTATATAGCATGGGGGAGTTTGGACGAGCTAGACATGTTCTCCAGGGCATGCCTCACAGTCATGACTCCACCTCACCAATAATGCTGCCACTTTGGGGAATGTATTCTCCTGCCCACTCGGTGGCTTATCAGACCCGCTATTTCCAGTTTGTGAACCACAAGTATTTCCTCCCAACCCAAAACACTTCTTGCAAATATGACAAGGAGGTAGGGAAGGGGCCAGGAGTTACTCTTGTAGTTTGTCAACTGGAATTAGCCCATGCAATTATTTAGCTTATGCTGGATACACTTGGCAAAGCTCATTGCATATGCTATATTAGAGAATGTCTTTTACAAAAGTAAATATTGAAAGTCAATACTTTGTAGAATACAGGGGCCCAGCATGCATATATGAGGGGAGTTTGTGGTTTCTAAGGACTGTGGTTATATGGCATGAGTGTTCTGAAGAAGGGTAAGCCTTTCTCCGTGCCTTCATTTTCAAAATGGGTTGGTTTGTTTGTCTGAGGTTTTATATCTTATCCTAAGAGCATTTCTCAGCATCCTCAAAAATTCAAGGACTTCTCGGAAGAGTGTTTCCCATTTCTATATTTTTTTTAAATAAGAGATGGTTAGAGCAACAGAGAAGCTTTAAGGATTGTATCAGTGGCAAAATCTTTGACCCAACCTTATATATGGTATCATACTTTACCATGGCACTGCTTCTAGGGGTATGTTCCACATAGAACTGATGTCAATAGAGTCAGGATTTCAGCCTGTGACTTGAAATGTTCCCTGCATGTGATCTGCATGCAGTGTGGTTCCCTACTGAGTCTCTCTGCCTCTGGATCATAAACTGTACAAACGGTGAAATGCAGTAACAATGTTCCCTCCCTCATTCCTTTTCAGCCACTTTCCTCCCCCTATATCCTCTTTTCCCTACTGTTATCTCCTCCCACTTCCTTTCCCACCTACCTGAGCATAAGTCCACCAACCTTTGGGTCACGAGCACACAGGAGGCCAGAAATAAGGGGCAGAAGTGGATGGAGTGGTTTCAGGGCGCTTCAGTTGCTGTATTGCGGTTGACACTTGGCTGTCAGCAGTGGTAGCAGTGGTTGTGGAGGCTGGCAGAGAGCACTGTAATAATTTTTTAAAAAATTTATTTCTTTTTATAAGTCTTTCATTTTATTTCATGTTATTTTGTATTTGGAAAAAAAAAAAGGTGTCTCTACTCCCACAAGACCAAGGTGATTAGTTAGGATGACCAGACAGCAAATGTGAAAAATCAGGACAGGGAGTGGGGGATAATAGGAGCCTATATAAGAAAAAGACCCAAAAATCGGGACTGTCTGTATAAAATCAGGACCTCTAGTCACCCTATGATTAGGGGAGAGGCTGAGATGGATGCTGACCCCATTCCCAGCCCCGCCCCCCGCCCCGGATAGGGGACCAGGAGGAAATCTCACCTGTAACCTCCTGCTACCAACCTGCCTTTCCTTGGAAGAGAGGAATATTGCTCCAAAACAGAAGCTGACTCCTGGCCAAGTGAGACCAGTGGACTGGCTACAGGCCATCTGATTGGCTCTGGCCCAGTCAGCTGACACAAGGGTGAGTCTGCAGAGGGTACATGCAGCTAAGGTCTGAACATGTTGAATTTGCTGTCACTGCTGGAAGGAGCAGGCCCAAGTGCAGACCTCTGTCACATGCTGGGGCTTCTTTGATCTTGCCATGGGGAACTACTCAAAAGGGATAGTGCATAAAACACCAATATTGCAAAAGCATCAGCATGGAACTCCATATGGTTGTAGGTATCTGCCTGCCTGCACAGATCTGATTCCAGGATCAAGGCCATATTTACTTCCTGTAATAATTAATACCATGAAAAAGAATTAAGCTTTCTCTCTGATTCTTCAAAATAAGAATGGAAACATTATAGAGGGATTTCTTCCACCATCTTCTCAGAAAACTTTTTTACTATTTTTAGATCAAGAAGACAAATAATATCAATATCTGGTCACAGTGTGTTAAGGCCCAATGTTACTGTGTAGATTGCTACTAGGATGCCTGTAAATGAAAAATATATTACACTTCGCTTAAAAAACACAGAGGTCTGAAACCCACAATCTGCAGTCATTTTCCCACTCATCCAAGGGTTTGTATCTCATGGAGGATGAATGTGACAGAGTGACAGACATACATGCTACTGGGGCTTGATTCTGATCTGTGAGATCAGTGTAAATCAAGAGTAATTCCATTGAAATCATTGTAGATATACTGGTGTAAAGCCGGCATAAGTGAATGGAGAATCAGGTCCTTGATGATCGAACAAGCACACACACCTTGCAATGCTAGAGCGAAAGCTAAGAAGAGTCTCATGTACTGCCAGCTCAAAGGCAAATGCAGAGGATTTTCCTGTATTTCTCCCAGCGATCTCTCCTTGCACTGGTGAGCCTTTCAGTTCATGTTGCCAGCAAAATGTTAGCTGACTCTACTCCATTGGAAGGAGAATCTTCTTCTTTCCAGTCCCTCAGCAGGATTTGTTTTGGCAGATGCACATGCAATAAGCAACTGCTTGCTCTGTGAGGGAGAAAATAAGCTTTCAGTTATAGTGCCCAATAGACTTACTTTGGAGGAAGGTTCAAATTCAGTTTGAAGGGTTATCAGGATTCCAGCTCAAACATCTATGCAACAGCATAGCCAAGGAACATTTGTGACAGAAGTAGAACCGACATGTCCTGATGGCATTTCCAGAATCCTCTTGACTTTCTCAAACCCTCCTTCATGGAACCTATATGCAGACCACCAAGAACACTTATGGAATATTGTGCACTAAAGAAATGGAGAAATTAGGAGATGTGACTTTTTTTTTTCAAAATGCCATAAACTATAGGAATTGTTAATACTAGTTTGTAAATAGATACCATTCAAATATCTAGAAAGCTGGGATGAAACAGAAAAAAATGATTGTTTTACTAGCTTAATGTTTTCTAATAGAGCTGAGAATCCTTTAAAGGACCTAGATCACCTTCAAGGATAGACAATGCAATGATAGACATCTATTTAAGACTAACCTTTATTTTGCTTGACACCGTGGCCAATGACTAAAAGTATTGCTGACCCCAGTTACTGAGTTTCAGTCTTGTTCATGGTGTATGTATTATGTTTAACGAGACTTTTTTGACACTGATATTTATTCTAATGCTCTTGAAGGTAGATTAATCAAGGAAATTAAAAGAAAAACAGATTATCTCTGTAGTTTGGAATGGCATTTGTGTGTCTATATATATGTGTGTGTATATATATGGTGTGCGTGTATAATAAAAAATATAATAAAATATGCAGTATTTATCAGAACATTCAGTGGTTCTCTATAAAATCAGTCCATGGATACAAAACACATTCATCTTCCAGTAGAACAGAACCTTAGGAATTGTGTGTGTTTACTTAGATGTGAAGTTCTATAAAATGATTATATCGACATTTTTTTGTCATTTTTGGAGTCTATACTTCAAATATGTGATCAAAAAGTGCTCTTTTCTCTTTCTTTTCTTCTCTCTGCCTACTCTCCTTTCTTTCTTCCTTTACTCCCTATTTTCTTTTTTTTCTTCACACCACTCCCACTTTGTCTCTGTTTTATATCTGCTGTCATCCCAATTTTCTCAGCACTCAGGACAGTGCTTTTTATTTTTCTCTGACTGACTTGAGGTGTAGCGTCCAGGTGAGTTGCTCAGGGACTAGTAAGACCAGCCAGTGGACCAGCAATTACAGGGACTACTTGATTTGGGTTATTAGCTGCATGAAATTTTGGAAGGCTGAAGTGTTGCCAGGAAGAGGTGATTCAGTAGGTTTCACTTTTCCATCTGAGACACTACTTAACCAATATCCAGTATGGTGCTGGTCAACACTCTGATGCTAAGAATCAGAGAGGTAGCTGTGTTAGTCTGGATCTGCAGAAACGACAGAGAGTCCTGTGGCACCTTAAAGACTAACAAAAGTATTGAAGCATAAGCTTTCGTGGGCTAATACCTACTTCGTCGGATGCATGTGTCCAGGTTGGGGAACTCTATTAGCAGGTAACCTAGTTCTCTTGGAGAGGCTAGCATTTGTGGAGAAGCTAGTCCTGTCATGTACTACTTATACACAGTAGTTTGCAGAGCCACTGCTAGCAAGTGTCGCTCCAGTACCAGAAATGGACTGGCTACAGAGACTCCATCATGGAGTGATAGAACAGATGCATTCTCTGTGAGCTACTTTAATGCACTGCTTGCTGTAGTGATTATTTGCTCAGGTAAGGTATGTTACCTATGGTGTCACCTAGGGGCTGTATGTTATGCACAGTTTTGGCATTCCATTACATCTCTCCCACTAATTTTTAACATTCCTACCATTTACAAAATTTACACTAGCATTCTATCTTTGAAGTTCGGTATGTATCAGTTTAAGTATCTTTGAATCGTAGTCATTTCTCTGACAAGATCCAAATGTCTAACAACTTGATCATCTGTCTGTCTGTTAATTGCAATGACTGTCTCTGATTGGTTTGGAGAATCTTTGAGTTGTCATCTTGTTCTGCATCTGCCATCTGTAAAGTGTGCTCTGTTGATTGTTCTTTCTGAGGAAAAAAACTGAAGATGCTGGCAATTTCTGCTGAACTTTCCACTGTCAACCTCAATCAAATATGATCTGGATAATGATCTTTTTTTCTTTGCAGCAGTTGGAGTTCTCCATCCTTTTCCTCCATCCAGTTTGACACAAACACAGTCATTAGGTACTAGATCTGGCAGTTCTTTAACTGAGTGAAATCTGTTATGAAAGCGTTCATGAGATCGTTTTGCCTTTTTATCCAATTTGGCTACTCTTCATGTCTGGCCGCTTTGGAGATTGGAAAATAATCAAAGTTGGAATAGTAGTTCTGATTTCCCATCAGGAGGGAGTTATGCTGGACGATATCCAATAGCTGACTTGGTGAATGGATTTTCTTGGCTGTCTGTATAACTCTCTCTGTCTTTCTATTCACTTGTGGGTAATGTGGACTGCTAGTAATAAGAGTATATTCTATTTCATTTGGAATGACTTAATCACAGCTGTAGTGAATTGTGGGCCATTGTCTGTCACCAGTTCTGGAATACTGATGTGAGCAAAGTACACTTCAGTTTCTCAGTAACACTACAATATGTTATGTCTTTCAAGTCCATTATTTCTATACACCTGGAAAAATAGTTCACTATGATTATGTAATGATCTCTGAATTTGGATAAATCTGCAGCTAATCTCTTCCAAGTTCTGTCTGGTAAAGGTGTTTGTATAGTGTATGGGTCAGCATTATCTCTTAGGGTTATTTGTACTGGATCTCCTTTCAAAAGTCCAATATCACCAAATGCTCCACTGGATTGTTCCACCTTTCACAGAAGGCCTATTGTGGCTACTGATGAAAAGATTGCTGGCCTCCGCATATGACCAAAGGATGATTCTGAAAGCAAAGCATTTGTCTTTGTAAATTTTCTGTGATGAACCACCCGATGAAGTTCATGATACCACCAGAACTAGTCAGGCTGTGTCAGGAGAATTCAGCTCTGGGAGAGATTGAAGGTGATTATGCGTCCCTTCTGATATGACTGTCATGTCTGCTCTTGAGTCAATGTTAAAGTCAATAGTCTTTCCTTGAATATTCAGTTTCACTCCAGGCAGGATGTGTCTCATCATGTCATAGATCCCAGAAATAATGGCTCTTGTCTGTCTATAATACTCAATTCCTTAAATGCATTAGTGCAGCAAACAGCTGAAAAATGTCCATATTTTGTGCATTTATTACATCTTATACCTTTGGCTGGAGACACATTTCTTGGACTATAATTTTTTCCACATCTTGTGCATTTAGCCTGAAAGGTTTCATAGTTAGGCTGGAATTTGTCCCTTATAGACTCAGTCTTATGATAATTACTTGTACCACTCATGCTGTATCTTATATAGACTTTAGGCAGAAGGGACCACCATGATCATCTAGTCTGACCTCCTGCACATTACAAGTCATGGAACCTCATCCATCCACCTGTGTACTGCTCCTAAGCTAGTTTCTAATTTAGTTACGTTTGACAAATTGTTTGTTTTGCTGTTTTCCTAGATCAATCTCTTTTGTTATTTGGATAACCGAGTGTAGGATTAAGTCTCTCTTTAATTGTAGCTGTTGCAAGAGACATTTGTCCGTAAGCCCAATAACTGATTTGTAGTAATTTCACATTTTACAGTCCCACAATCACATTTTTGCTGCCGAGACAAGTAAAACTTTTATAAAATTCAGCATTTTCCTCTGGTTCTTGAATTCTCACAGTCAACTTTGGAACTGTCATCAGTAGAGGCAAAAGATTTAAAGACATGCTCTGCTTGCTTCCCCATGTCATAAATTCAAGACACTACCTGAATGTCTCTAGTTTCCTTGTGGAGTTTAGTAGCAATACGGAATCTTGCAAAATGCTGCTTCCAATCTGTTTGTTCGGCTTTGACAGACTTTCAGAAGTTCACTGAAGAATGGCTGTTGAGGAGAACAATCCTGCAACCTTTGATGACTTTTTGTCATCTATTTGTAACCTTTGTTGCTATTTTTTCTTTTCTCTTATCCTCTCGCACCAGGTAGGCTACCTTTATTTCTGACACTATGTCATGTACTCCTTGTGCACAGTAGGCTGCAGAGCTACTACTGACTGCTCTGGTTCCTGTATCAAATATGGATTGGCTACAGAGCTTCCATTATGGAGAGAGGTACAAGATATGTATTTTCTATGGGATATTTTCATGCACTGCTGTCTATAGCTGTTAGCAGCTTAAGTAAGGTATGTTACATATAGCATCATCTAGTGGCTTTATATTATAATACAGTTTTGGCATTCCATTACAAACCCCAAACAGGTTTTGTCCTTGGGGGGAATGCAAAGGCTAAAGGCGTGGCTGGCCCAACCATGGGGGCAGAAGGAAGAAGGAGAAGAATGCAACCTTTCCCCATATGCATACCCTAGAATGAAACTGGCCACAACATAGCATGAAGTTAGGAAAATGCTTTAGAATGGATGTTGGGAATGTAAGATACTGTTTATTAATAACTCACAAAAGCAAACAAAAGTGTGTAAGGATCCATGCTTCTGTTGTTGATTTACAAAATATTTTAAAATGTTGTTGTTCTTTTGAGAACATCCTTGCTCCCATATATTGAAAGAATCTTGAGATTAAAAAAAATAAATCTAGCAGCTAGCTAGCTGGACTGTGCACTTTTGCTCATGGGCTCTGATGACTGTTTTGTTTATTTGGTAGAGTTTGTTTACAACACCTATAGAATGGATTAATGGGTTTTGACTTTATATATTTGTTGAGCAAATTTGAACTGTGAGCAAAATTAGGAAGTGCTGTACTCTCCACTTTGTCAGGGCACCTGGCTGACCTCTCCTATTGGCTACCCTAAAAACCATAGGAGTGGGCTGCTGGGCTCTGATTGTAAACAGAGAGACTTTCGTTAGTAGAACTTCCCTCTTTTATAAACCTGTAACCACTGGCTGGCAGGAAGCCCAGTGAGGAATTGATAATTAAGCTTCTATCTAAATGATTTTTAGTCTAAAGCCAATTGAGATATTCAATGATCCAGCTACAATATTGTACCTGAAGAACTGAAGGGACTGGGGGGAGAGGGGGAGAAGGGAGAGAGAACAAAAGGAAACCTTCCTGAATAAGGAGCCAATCATCAGGTGCCATATCTAGCACTAACATTTAGTAACTGATAATTGCTGTAACTAGGGCCATTGAGTCCTGCAAATATTATCCAATAAAATTTAATTAGCACCCTGGGGATTGAAGAGTTTCGGAGTAAGCTCATGGGAGACTCCCCCAACCAGTGGCAAAGTGTGCTGAGTAATTTTAGATCAGCCTGCCTGTCAGAGTGGATCAGTGTCATCTTGCTGCTTATGCGGAGAAAAATGCACCTGCTTCTACATGGAAATAAGGTGCATTATCTGCCAATTTGTGCTGCTTATTTTCACTGCTGCCCACATTTGACAAGTGGGAAATGTGACGGTATGGATTATTTATTCCTAAATCAGGGGAATGGGGAGAGGGTGAGATGGGGTGTGATGCACTTGGCATTAAAGAGCACACCATAAATTTCCTAATTTAGTTTTTAAATAAATGTGACATAGACTTTTACTAAAAGTTCAGAGTGGCATATACTTCTGCCTTGTATCCATGGCAGATACGTTTTTAGCATAAAGAGGAAACCTAGTCATATGGGGACATCAGAAGTATTCAACAACACTGCTGAGAACAGAGCAAGCAATATTATATTCTTTTTAATAGCTATCACTTTTCAAGATCATAACAAGTGGTCACATCATAACAAGTGGTCACACTAACATGTCTTCAGTGCCAAAGCTCTGAATCCAAGTCTTCACTGGCACCTGTACAAAGTGAACTGCAATGTATAACAGTTCGCTATGTTTACTCAATGTCTGTAGCTATGTATGTGTTTTGAGCCTGGTTCTCCTCTTACTTACACTGGTTTAAATCGGGAGTAACTTAATTGAAGTCCATGGAAGGCTGGGCTCTGATTTCAAAGAGAGAGGGTTCCATTAACCTATAGGTCTGAGGGGCCTGTCTTACAATGAATGCAAAGGAGAGAGGGATGATTATGCAGGAGAGAGATGGAGCCAAATCTTCACCAGGGCTCCATTGACAAATTGTCTCGTGGGGGTTAACGATATGTACTGAACTGGTATCCAACCGTACAGTATAAGGGCCAAACATAGTGTTTCAAAACGGTCAAGGGGCCATCCTCAGTAGTTTGAGGTATATTCTCTACCTTGTTTCCCCAGTCCTGGGGAGTCCTTAGCAGGTGAGAGCTAATTCCACATCTACCTCTAGTAACACTGGGGCTGGGAAGGAAGTGTGATTGGGGTACACTGTGCTTTGGATCTCCCCGTCTGACGCATAGACCTTTCTGAGGCTGATGCAGGGAATCTGAAAGCTATTACTTGTTTGTTCTCCCACTAAGCCTGTCTGCTGGGGTGACTGTGTGGAAGAGGGGAGCCATCCTTTATAAGGCTCAGACAAGCCAATCAAACTCCTGTTCTGTCTTGTGGGAGCTCCCACAGCCCTGTAGGGATTCAGGCAATGCAGCTGCTGGACGACTCCCTCTCCCTTCACTGTGACGCACCAGGCAGCTAGTGGGGGAGCTGTTCTGCAGCTGCAGAGAACAAAACAGCTGCTCAGAGTACTCCTAGCTCATAATAGCAGCCCTCAAGGACCATAGCAGCCGTGAGGGCCACAAATTAGTGGTGCTTTTGTTATATATACCATGGTAGTGCCTAGAGGCCCCAAACAAGATAGGTGCTGTATAGACACCTAGTAAGAGACCATCCTTGCCCCCGAAAAGCTTTCAATCTGAACAGACAAGATAAACAAAATGTTGGAGGAGAAATGGAGGCACAGAGAAATGAAATGATTTCCTCAAGGTCACACACATGATCTGTGGCAGAACCAGGAATAGAATCTAGGTCTTCTGACTCCCTGTACAATGCACAGCCCCCAAGACCATGCTGACTCTTCAGTGCCTTGTAGTTCTACACATGCAGTTCAAAGATGGATCCTTATCATATAGACTTCATAGGTAGTTAAAGTCCTATCTAAGGGCTTCTAGTTTGAAAACTGACATCTCTGCTAATATATTATAGAAGTTATACAATTATTTCTTCTTTGTCTTAAAATGAGAAAAAGATGGATATTTAGAATTCCTAACATTTTTTTAAATACAACAAAAGCCAGATTATTGATATAGAAGCTACAGAATACACAATTCCTGCAAAGGGCTGTGAAAAGGTTAAGCTCTTAAAATTGTTTAGGCCTCCTGAGTGGGCAAAATTCTTCAAAAAGTGCTAAAGGAAGTGAGGACAGAAATTGGAGAAGCTTTATCTTGTATTGTTACAAGTTCACTTAGTTCAGGAGACATCCCTGAACGCTTGGAAACTGGCCAGCATAATCCAATTATTAAAGAGGAGGCCTAGAGCCATACCCGGAAATTACAGACCAGTTAGTTTAACACCAATTGCAGGGAATGCCTATAGAAACTATTTTAGGGTTTCCAGGGAAATTGGAAAAAAAACACATTTAATCAAAGTGAAGTAACATGCAGGGAAAGTCTATCATGCTGAGGAATGCTATGATTGCAGAGTCTACAATTTTTGCTCAGCTTTGTGATGTTTCACTTTCTTCCAATTTATTCATAGGCATTTCTGTCGTGCTCATCGCCATAGTACCTGAGCCTAAGTCTCTCTATGCTCTGCTAGCCCTGCAATCTATTAAATGACTTTTTTTACAATAGTGGATAAGTGGTGTCATTGGACTTTAAACCTATCCGCTATAATTACACCAATTATCTAGTATTGTCAAGCAGATCATTTTGTGTAGTGCCAGTAGGACACTGTTCTCTGCTGACCTAAGGGTCTCCTTTCTGCTTGTGAAATTAGTTAGCACATTCTGGTAGATGGTACTTCTTTCTGATGAGGGCCAGTTTAGTGGGGCAGGATTAGGCAGTCTTGGTCTGACACTGCTAGGTAGAAAAAGTGAGGAAAGAAGACAGAAAAAGAAAAGAAACTGAAAGAGAATGGAGTAGCTGCCAAGTACCCAGCATCTCATAGGAGTCCATTGCATCTGGACATACCTCCTGATTGGGCAAATTCATCAAACCACTGCCGGGTATTAAGGAAAGCCATCCACCCTATTGAAGGGCATTAGTAGTATCACTGAGTCCCTGTTTGTTGCTCTTGTACTTCTATTATCTTTTAGAACTAAATAACTTCAAACAGCAGTTCCCAGTTCTGCATTTGACAATTGGGGAATTGATGTTCAGCAAAGATAATAGACTTGTCCAAGGTCAAAGAGTAAGTCTGTAGCAGAACAAAGATTAGAACATGGGTTTTATGATGTCTAATCCACTAGACTTCACTGTCCTTTGGAAAAATCAGTTATATTCACTCACATCACTGATTATTTTTTTTACTGTCTGTGAAATTGGGAGATTGTTTCCCTCTTAAATAATATCTATAAAATGTAGAAGTGCAAAATTACATTGTCATTCAGAGGTGGAGGTAGGAATAGAAACCAGAGCCTCTTGGCTCCTCATCTATGTTTAAAATGGCATTTGGGATGGAAAATGAGACTACAACACCACCATCTTTCCTGGTGGGATTTATCAAAATTCACAACAAATTTTAACATGAAAGCACATTTCCCATTCTTCTTAAACACCCTGAGACTGAAATATTTTCCACATTTTTTAATTGTTCCAATTTCACAGACACTTTTCCAAACTGAAACAGACAGATTTTTATGGGGAAGGATTGGGAAGAAACTTTTTTATGAATATCTTGCCCAGCTCTAACCATGAGGCTTGTGCTTTGTGGCAAGATTTAGTTCTCTTTCATCTCTGAATGCTGGGAGTCAAGTCTAGTCTTCAAGAATTGGTAAGAGAAAAGTCAAGAATCAGAGGGGTAGCCGTGTTAGTCTGGAATTGCAGAAGTGACAGAGAGTCCTGTGGCACCTTAAAGACTAACTGAAATTTTTTTTTTTTTCCAGAGCATGAGCTTTCGTGGGCTAATACCCACTTCGTCGGATGCATGCAGTGGAAGTATCCAGAGGCAGGTATAAATAGGTAGGCAAGAACCAGGTGGGAGATAACAAGGTTAGTCCAATCAGGCTGAACCAGCTTGTTATCTCTAATCAGGGAGGGTGAGGTGTTCCTCTAGCAGCTGAACTGGAGGTGTGAATAGCGAGAGAAGAAAAGCTGCTTTTGTAGTTAGCTAGCCATTCAAAATCTCTATTCAGTCCCAAATTGATAGTGTCAAATTTGCAAATGAATTGCAGCTCTGCAGTCTCTCTTTGCAGTCTGGACTTGAAGTTTTTTTGCTGCAAAATGCTGACCTTTAAATCTTCTATGGTGTGTCCGGTGAGGTTGAAGTGCTCTCCTACAGGTTTTTGAATATTGCCATTCCTGATATCTGATTTGTGTCCATTTATCCTTTTTCGTAGGGACTGTCCAGTTTGGCCGATGTACATAGCAGAGGGACATTGCTGGCACATAATGGCGTATATTACATTGGCAGATGTGCAGGTGAATGAACCAGTGATGGTGTGGCTGATCTGGTTTGGTCCTGTGATGGTGTTGCTGGTGTAGATGTGTGGGCAGAGTTGGCATCGAGGTTTATTGCATGGATTGGTTCCTGAGTTAGAGTTGTTATGGCGCGGTGTGCTGTTGCTGGTGAGAATATGCTTGAGGTTAGCAGGTTGTCTGTAGGCCAGGACTGGCCTGCCTCCCAAGGCCTGTGAAAGTGAGGGGTTGTTGTCCAGGATGGGTTGTAGATCACTGATGATGCGTTGGAGAGGCTTTAACTGAGGACTGTAGGTGATGGCCAGTGGTGTTCTGTTGTTTTCTTTCTTGGGCTTGTCTTGCAGCAGCAGGCTTCTGGGTACACATCTGGCTCTGTTGATCTGTGTCCTTATTTCCTTGTGCGGGTATTGTAGTTTTGAGAAAGCTTGGTGGAGATCTTGTAGGTGTTGGTCTCTGTCTGAGGGGGAAAGTAATAAGAGAAAAAATTAAGAGAAAAGTAATACTGTTGTCACATGTAAATTGTGATAGTCGCTCAGCTGCTAAGAGCTAGGTCCCACCCTTACTGTTGGGAGCTGTGGACCAGCAGTAAGAACCCAGATCTGTCTTCACATTGGAGAATGTTCACCGCGTCGTCACTCTATATGCTGAAGCAGCCCTTCAAACACAGACCAGGTCTGCCAGACAGCTGTGCCTGCAGCCATTCTGAAAAACTAATATAGATGTCAATGAAAGTAGGTCTCTTTTATTACTCACTAATGTGCTTTCTTAAAAGCTTAATGGTAAAAGAGAAGTTAAAAGCACTGTATTATATATAGTTGGAGGGGACCGGTCTAAAGCAAAGCTCAACCCAGGAGTATAATGACATCAGGATGGGCCCTCAAACAGAACACTACACACAAGTCCATGAATTCAACACTTGCTTAACCCTAAAAATCCACCACCTTAGCTCCCCCTCTCACTGAAATTCATCAGTGCCCCTCTCTCCTATTACCTCTCTGCTGGTTCTCAAAAGCTCAGACTCAGGTCTTCATGGCTACGTGGCTGTAGTGTCCTGTTCAGTTCTCCTCTGGACTGAGCCACCTCAGTAATGTACTGCCTCAGACATTTTTAAGGCCAAAAGGGAGCACTGTGATCATCTAGTCTGCATTCCCAGTGATTGTAATGGCTGGTTCCTCTCTTCCTATGCCAGGTTCCTGAAACTCTTCTCATTCCGGTGGCTACAGTGGCTGGCTCAATTCTCTCTCACTGCAATACCCCCTTAAGTACAGCCACATGGCTATTCTCTTCACAACTGCTCCATTTCTCTTGAGGGATGTACAGATCCTCCTGGCACAGAGTGAGAGTTACATACTTGACATTGCTCAGACACTTTCTTTGAGTGAAAGAAATTATTCATGTGTGTGTATAGCTCTGCCATTACTGCAAATGAAAGTGCTTTGCAAGCTGGGAAAAATGAGACCAATTCACGGATATATTGACTGCAGAGAAGGTGTGACTTAAGCCACTGAAAACAAGTTAAATAAGAATTGAAACTGCCACTCCATGTTTCATACATTCTGCTATATCGGTTACACCAGATACACAGGGCCAGAGTCAGTGCATTAGTGCAGCCCTTGGCAAGGGGCCAGAGCAGCCTGAAGTCTGCCTGGAAGGTAGGCAGCTGTAGTGTGAAGAGCATGCAACCTCCTTTTCACTGGAGGGATCTGTGATTTAGGAGGGGTTATGATTAGGGTTTCTGGGAGATGCATTTGATTCAGGGCATCTCAGACCTTCTGCAGTGTGGGGTAAAAAAGATCCTTTTTCAACACGGGTTAGTTAACCCAATTATAAACTTCACTTACTGCCTGTTTTAGACAGCATAGAGAGACACTAAAGTTGACAAGCTACCATGCTTTTAAATACCACTGCCTTTGTCTACGCTAGGTGTGGAGTGGTATTTAAAATGTGTTTAATTTAATACATTAATGTGCTTGCTAAACACTCATTTTTCTGATCTAGAAAGAGCCTATAAATAGCCCCTCCAAAACCATATTGAGGCATGTTGATAGGACTGTGTAGGAAGGCATGTAGTGATGCTACCTATGCCTGCTATGTAGATAAAGGGAGGGCTTCTTTCTCTGGTGTGTTTAATTCAGCACACTATATAAGGAGCAATAGATTCACAAAGAAATGTATGTGTGCGTGTTCACAGTAACTTCAAGAGTCGTTTGCTTAAACACAAGCAATTTTCAAACTACTTTATGATACAAAGACTTAAAACTATCTATACATTATATATGAGAGGCATGTTACAACAAGATTTGTTATGTTAGCAAAATTTAACAGTCTCGTAAAGCCTTTCCAACATTAAAGCTGCATTTTAGATTTTGTGTCACTTAGTTAAAACACCATTTCAGGTGAAGTTGAGGCAACCAGAAAAAGACAATGAATTAGCAGCATGTATTTGGAGGAAACAAATTAAGTTACTGTGTGACATGCTTCTTGCTGGAGGAGAACAGGGTGAAAAGCTTTGCATTTAAACGGAAAGTTTCAAGTTTGAACTTTTTGAAAGTTTCTAACTCAAAAATCACCAACTCTCTCGCTCCTTCCAGCTTTAACAAGGGTTTGCCAGCAGACTTTCCTTTTATTTTAGTGAAAGTGAAGTTGTAGGCTTTAAGGCACGAACTTTTTAACATTATAAAAATTCAGTTAATTCAATCCAACTGATCAGCATCTGTTAGATTTTTTTTGACATGATAATTGAAAATCATTTCGATAAAATCGATAGCAGTTTCCCTTGGTGAAAACCATTTTTCACTAAGACCAATATTTGAGAGAAAGATTTGGTCTGCTTGTAAAACACTTAAATATCTAAAAGGCATTAGTTTTGCTTTTGATCAGAGCAAATAGAGTCATAAGATATGTTTCTATGTTGCACAAGCCAAGTCCTACTCAAGTGATCAGCTGTGCTCAATCACACAAGCCTTTTTAAAAGGGGGAAGGAGCTCAAGTCCTCTAAACCAAATAAAGCCTTCAGATATACTCTCTTTAAAAAAAATGTGCTGTGACTTAAGTCTTTGTTTTTTCTTGATTTTATTCTTTTAGGCTTAAGGAAAATGAATGATCAAATTGGAAAATGAATGATCAAATTTTAAAATGATTATAAACATTGTCTTGCAAAATAATACACAGTCAACTATTTGTCATTTAGAAGTTCAGAGTTAACCGTTCCATATATACCATCTCTCTTAGGCACTTATTATTGTGGTATCTGATCTCAAAACACTTTACTGTGGTTGTTAGCAGTATCACCATTGTATAAATGGAGAAAGTAGGATACAGCAAGGTTCAGGGCTTGTCTAGACTTGAAACACTACAGCAGCACAGCTGCAGGCCTGCATATTCATTGCTGTAGCGCTTCAGTGTAGACACTAGCTATGCCAATGAGGGGGGTGTTCTCACACTGGTGCAGGTAATCCACGTCCCCTAGAGTCTGTAAATAGGTCAATGGAAGAGTTCTTCATTGTTAGGGTTAGGTAAGCATAGGTACATTTCTCAAGAGTGTGTTTTTTTCATACTCCTGTGAGAGACAGCTATGCTGATATAAGTTCTCAGTGTAGACCAGCACTAAGTGACTTGCATAAAGTCATGCAGCAAGTTAATTGTAGAGTTGAATTGATGAATTAAGTAATCTGACTCCCTGCTTATGTGACATCTGTAGTGCTAGCACATGCTCATTCTACAGAAGTTTATTTACTAAACAAGTCTGGTCACCAAATCTGCTGCATAGAAAAATAAGACACTGACTGACCGGGTGCCAGCTCTTGACAAGGATTTAGGCCTCAGCCAAGAACTGGCAAATTCATTTCTGGAAACCAGTCTGTTTCACCAGTATATTTGTATGGTTAAGAGGGGAACTGGTCTTATACCAATGTGTTTAGACTTTATGTAATACTTGTAAATTGCTACATGCATATAATTTCTTTAGCACATACTATAAGGTAATATCTGAGTTTTTGCTCTGTAACTGTTTGCTCTGAAACAGTGAACCCGGTCAGGATGAATCATCTCCTGCTCAACAAGAAGGCTTATCAAAACTAAATGAGCTTTTGTGGGACATCATACAAACACTTTATTAATTGCCCCTTACACTCATGAGGAGGCTACATTCAAAAGGGCTCATCTCATCAGCTTGGGTTCTGGAAGAAGGAAATGAAAATAGCTGATGAATTTTTTTCATCTCTTTTGCTGTTTTGACTCACATAGGGCCCACACTATGAAACCGAAGCAGGGATCCCCAGGGTCAACTTGGGTTAGCCCTAAAAGACATTCAGAACTGACAGGTTACTACAACTCTGTCAACTTTTGAAACCATTGATTGTTATTCATTTGTCTATATATGTTTTCCTGTTTAAACTTTGTTAATAACTCTTCCTCAATTTTTTCTTAGTTAACAAATGCTTAGATAATTTATTATGGAACTGGTTACAAGCATTGTTTTTTAGTGTGAAACCTAAGGTGCAAATTGACCTGGGGTAAGTGACTGACTAGTACTTTAGGACTGGGAGTAACCTGAATATTATTGTGACTTTTGGTGTAAAATGACCATTTGTTACTAGGTCCAGCTTGTTGGGGTGGTGAGAAAGACTGGAAAGTTGAAGCAGACTGTCTATGACTTCATGGTAAGACTGTTAAAGTGCTTTAAGAGTCCACACTGGTAAAATTTAATTACTGAACATACACCAACTTTGGAGTCTCTGCTCTGCTTCTTGGCAACCTGCCCTGAGTTTGGCATTCATTGTTGTGATCCACTCCAGACATATGACAAAGACAATTGATAAAAGATAAAGGGAACACATCTCAGACCTCAAAGCCAATGTTTAACACTGTGGTGCAAGTAAAAAGATTGAGCCTTGTTCTTCTACCTGTTAGACTGATGATAGGTGTCAAATGGAAACAAGATGTAGCCAAAATAAATGCTCTTATTCCCACATCATGAACTCTGAATAACCATCAAACAGCTTCTTATTCAGATGGCATAAAAGGGGTAAAAAAAGAAACCATTACTAAATCACAAGGGAAGCAATAAGTAAGTGAACAACATACAGTGCAAGAGTTATAAGATATTGTTCAGTCCATAAAATCCTCAGGGAAAAGACTATGAGGTATCGAGTTTGTTCTTACTACGGTCTTTGCCAGTATTCTTTCATGGTTGTATTTTTATTGATGATTCAATGGCAAAGTGAGCCTCCCAATATGTCGCCATTCAGTCTATGTGATACCTGATTCTGCAGCCCTTAATCAGACTTATTCAGGCAATTAATCCCATTGCTATCAATGGTTTTACTCATGTGAGTAATTCTTGTTATGACAGAAAACAACTGGTGGGTAATATGATTCTTATAAATATATTTGGCTATGAGTCAGCAAACATCCCTATTCAGGACAGTACTTAGGTGCATGCTTAAGTCCTATTGAAGTCAATGGGATTTGAGCATATGCTCCAAGTTAAGCATGTGCCTAAATGCAGCCCTGAATAGAGATGGTTGTACACATGTTTAAGTGCTTCCATGAATCAGGGCTAGATCCTGAAACCATTTTATAAAGTCCACTGAGTGATTTATGGTCTGTGGATGGCAAGGAGGATATAAACTCCATTTGTTAGTACACACTGTTATTTGTTTTGCGTAGGAAAATCGAAATCTTTGCAAGGAAAAAAAGAAAACTACTGTGTTAGCTTTATCCCAAACTCAGTTCTCTCCAGGATTTCTGCTTTGGGACAAACATTGGTTCCTATGACCATTGCCAGAGGTTTAGTTTGTTTATTCTGCTTTACCTGAATCTGCCTGATCCTCATGTATATTATATTTCACATGTCCAGGACTTCTTTACTAGCAATGTTGAGAAGGTTCTGGGGGTTTTCAGGAGAAATCAGCAGCATCACCCAGGAGCCACAGGGATAAATCCATTAGTCTTTCTATATTGTACAGATTACTTACTTTTCCCACCTTCCATTGTGTTAGTGAAGACAAGTGAGACCACCTGGGGCAAACTACACATGCTGCCTCGAATAAAGGCAGCGTTATTTGACCATGTAGGTCTAGATAGGAAAAAGGGAAGAAAAGTAAGAAGGCTACTCTCAGTTAGGGTCAAAGGTGATGCACTAGAGACCAACATAGTGAACAATTCACTGACAACAGTCCAGAGGTGGGACCTGACAGTACCAGCCTCAGCAAAAGTTTTTACAGTAAGCCATTGCTAATCCTCATTCTACACAGAGAAAGACAAGTTGAAATGGTAGGATACGTACACTGTCTCAATATTAACCATTTACAGTAACTTTAAATGTTTCACAACATTTATGCTGGAAATTAAGCTATGGCACAAAATACACTTTGCCACATTCAGGCATATGAAGATACTGTAACACGTTACATTATTACAGAGGATTCTGAAGATGACCGTAGTAATAGTCCCAGTTCATATATAATAACACTTAGCAGTTTTAGTCTTCATTAAGCTTTCCAGGCCCTGGGCCTCATTCTCCAGTGCCTTGTACCTACTTTGGTCCTTTACAGCTGTGCAAAAGGCACTTTTAAAATGTGACTGGATACAAATTGATACCTCTTTACCCCTACTTTACCCTGATGTAAATGGCTATACAGGGTGCAAGCCAGCAGAGAATCAGGATCATTAACACTGATGTTAACAAGCCCTTCCTCAAGCCCTGTTTGTTTTGATCCACTCTGCAATGCTGAGCCTCACTTCTCTGTCAAATTTATCTAAATGCAGTTTAAAAATAAATTGAATATTTTTTGAAAATCTTTCTCGCACACAAAACAAAAGAACAAAGATGATGTCAGTGTCTTCAAGTTCCTTGTTTTTGTAGTCTTATTTCGTACTGATCTCAAGTTCTTTAACTACTCCATATTGTCTTTTCCTAAGCCATGTCTAGCTTGGACTATATGATCTTGGGAGCATATCTTCCATTTGTCTACAAATTGCCTTTCCCTCCTGGTGCACTGTATAATTGATCAGTTGTTACAAATCTTCTCAATACTCCTGAAATGGCCCCAATCCTCTGAGCAGCTTCCAAGGAGCCCTGTGTCCCTGAGACTTCGCCGGGGCACAGCAGTCTGCCTGCCTGAAGAACTTTGTAGTTTTAGGACTAACATTACAGGCGGACAAGTTGAGGCAGAGCTCAGTATATCTAGGAATAGATCTCTGAAAGTACTGGTTGGGAAGTCAGGAACAAACTGTACCTCTCCCCAAATAAAATAATTGTGGTTGGGGTGAGGTGAATTTTACATTTCATTATATTACAACCTCTAAACCAAACTATATATAACATTTTTTTTTCCAGTGCCATATGAAAGTCAGGCTTGAATTTGAAATTTCTGCAATAAAAAGTAGAGAGGATTAACACATTTGGTAATCTTAGCTGCTTGCCATCCACTGTACAGTTGGAGCATATACAGTATGATACTTCGTTCTGACCGAGCTCAGATGACTGACGTAAGAATGGTTCTAGCTTCTGAATATACACAACACAGAAGATGCTTCCAAATGAATTATTCATTCAAAGCTTCCACCAAAAGAAACAAGTTGCCTTTGATTCAAGGAGGTTTGTGATGACTAGGATCATGTTTAATAGACACAGGTGTGATGATAAGCTTGAAAGGAATGTGAGGTAACAGTTGCTAAATAAATGCAAGGCTACTTAAAACACGACAAATTAATTTAAAAATAGTTAAGAGAATAACATTTTCATAAGGGATACTAGTGAATTTAGAAATATGTAGTAAAGGAAGAAACAAAGAACCCTAGAAAATCATCTTCACATTGAAAATGCATGGAAATAGTGAACACTTTAAAATAATAGTGCATTCATTTATCAGAATGAGAAGGAATACATCACACTTTCATGGGGAAACTTCAGCCAAAGAAAAAAAATTATTAAATTAATTTTGTTTCAGGCATTGTCAAAGTGAATGCATTCAGGTACATAGTATCCAATATACAGAAAAGAAATGCATTTTGCTCATGGAGGCCCAAATCAGCAAAGCACTTAAGTCTATCACTGTTCAGCAAAGCAACCAGGTAATAACTTGATTGCTAATGTGAAGCGCTGTCTTTTTTGATCAGGGCAGTAAGCAACCCTCAGTCAGGAAATGATTGTGTGCTGCTCTCCCAAGGGGAAGGTAATATGGGGCGCAGAGCTGTCTTCCATAGTTTTTACCAGTCAACAAGGATGAGGATTGAACTTGCAGGTAGGGTTGCCAGGCACCCAGTTTTCGACCAGAATGCCCTGTTGAAAAGGGACCCGGTGGCTTCAGTCAGCACTACCAACTGGTTGGCAGCACAGTGGAGACCTGGGGCTAAGGCAGGCTCCCTGCCTGCCCTAGCTCTGCACAGCTCCCAGAAATAGCTGCCAGGTTCCTATGATCCCTAGGTGCTGGGGCAGCCAAGGACAGGGAGGCTCCATGCCCTGCCCCTGCCTCCAGTGCCAGCTCTGCAGCTCCCATTGGCTGGGAACTATGATCAAAGGGAGCTGGAGGGGACGAATCCCGCAGATCCAACTGGCCATCCATGCACCTACAGGCACATGGAGCTGGTGACCATTTTCTCAGGGCCATGGTAAGTGTCACTGGGACCCTGCATGCCCTCCGGCACTCCAACCCCCTGCCCCAGCCTGGAGTCTCCTACCATCCCCCAAATCCCGCTTCCCCTGCCTGTCCCACAGCCTACCTCCCTACAGCTGGAGCTCTGACCTCCTCCCACACTCCTGCCCCAGCCCAGAGCCCCCTCCTGTACCCCAAACACCTCATCCCTGGCACCAACTGGAGCCCATACCCTTTCCTGCACTCCAATCCCCTCAGCCTCATCCCTGAGCCTCTGCTGCACCCCAAATCTCTATCCCTGGCTCCACCCCAGAGCCTGCACCCTCCAGCTCAGAGCCCATACCCCTTCCCACACCACAACCTCCTGCCCCAGCCTGGTGAAAGTGAGGATGAAGAAGAGGGAGGGAGGGTGAATGGAGGGTGGGGCCTTGGAGAAGAGGAAGGGCATGGGGGAAGGGTGGGGTGTTTTGTGTGATTAGAAAGTTGGCAATTCTACTTGCAGGTGGTTAGATGAACCTCTCAATCCCTCTCCTGTCTCACTGAATGACATAAGAGACATTAATCACAGAGATAACAGCCAAAAAGCTCAGGATATGCTTTGTTTCCCATAAAGAAGATGCCAGACCATTCACAGGAAGTAAAATTCAGTCTGGAAGAGTGGAGGCATTCTAGATTCACCAGCCTACCCAGCGCTCTGAAGAATTAAACTTGAAATTCCATGGACTGTGATAAAAGCAAATATTTTTTTAGGGCTTGTCTATACAGCAAGCTGCTCCTCAGCAAGCCAGGATGTGAATCTACATTGCATTAATTATTTATGGTGAGGAGGAACTTACTTTGTGGGACAGTTTCATTAAAATGAGTGTTCACAAACGTGGTACGATTCAGCTTGAGTAAAGATGGCAGGATAGGGCCCATAATGCAGCATGAGTGGTAAATATTATGCCTTTCAACAGGAAATAGTCTTATAAAATCATAGAAATTTAGGCCTAGAAGGGACCTCGAAAAGTTATCAAGTCCAGATACTTGCACTGTGGAAGGATCAAATAAACCTTGAACATCCCTGACAGGTGTTTGTCCAATCTATTTTTAAAAACCACCAGTAATGGGGATTCTACAACTTTCCTTGGAAGTCTATTCCAGAGCTTAACTATCCTTACACTTAGTAACCTGTCCTAATATCTAACCTAAATTTCTCTTGCTGCAGATTAAGTCTATTACTACTTGTCCTACTTTTAGTGGACATGAGAACAATTGATCACAGACCTCTTTATAGCAGATCTTAACATATTTGAAGACTTTTATTCTTCCCCCCTCCCCGCCCCCCAGTCTTCTTTTCTCAGGACTAAGCATGGCCAGGTTGTTTTTTCAACCTTTCCTCATGGGTGATGTTTTCTAAATCTTTCTTTTATCATTTTTGTTCTCCTCTGGACTCTCCCAAGTTTGTCCACATCTGTCCTAAAGTGTGGTGCCAGGAATAGGGCATCATACTCCAGCTGAGGCCTCAGCAGGAGGCCAATTACCTCCTGTGTCGACATCAGACACTCTATTAATACACCCCAGAATGATATTCACTTTTATCAAGCTGCATCACATTATTAACACATATTCAATATGTGATCCACTGTAACCCCAAACCCTTTCTAGTGTCATGACCTAGCCAGTTAGCCCCCGTGCCGTAGTTGTGCATTTCATCTTTCCTTCCTAAGTGCAAAGTACTTTGCACTTATCGTCATTGAATTTCATCCTGTTGAATTCAGAGCAATTCTCCAATTTTTCAAGGTCATTTTTAATTCAAAACCGGTTCTCTAAAGTGCTTGCAACCTGTCCTAGCTTTGTATCATCTGCAGATTTTATAAGCAGACACTACACTCCATTAGCCAAGTCATTAATGAAAATATTGAATAGTACACCTGACAACAGGACTGACCCCAGGACCCCACTAGATACACCCTCCCACTTTGTTATTAGTATGGCAGCCACAGTGTGCTCGGATTTTACAGACCACTGTAAAGACAAAGGCCAAGATATTTGTAAAGTTAAGCTCCTAAATCCATATTTAAGCATGTCTGTATAAATTATCTGATTTTTTTCAAAGTGGTGTGGTTGACTTCAGTGACAGCTGTTAAGTGCTCAGCATGTCTGAAATAAGGCCATTTTTACTTAGGAGACTAAAAAGACCCAGATATACAATATGCCATAGATTTCAGTGGGAGTTAGTATCCTAAGTAATTTTGTGGATCTGGGCTTTGGTCTCTTTCCTAAACAGTTAACTCTCTAAGGCCTTGATCCTGCAATGAGCCCATCTGGAGGTTCACTAAAATCAGTGGAGCTCTGTGCTGTGAGATATGTGTGTGACTGAGTGGTAAAGCTTCATATGTGTCTTATAAACTCCAGGTTGTTTGGAATTTTTGTCTGCTTTTGTTATCTTGAAAGCCCCCAAAGTATTTTACAGAACCAGAGGAATATGGACAGCATGGGAGTGGATGCCAGTAACAAACTGGCATACCGCACAGGGCACAGCAACATAGGAGGAGAAAGTAAATTTCTACTCATATAAAGAAATGCTGTGGAATACTTCTAAGGGCTGCAAGAGTGGAGAGGACTCTGGATATTGAAGTCTCATCCCAAAATATAGCTAAGGATAATATACAGTGTAATCATAAAGTATAATGTAATGGAAGAATTGCTATAAAACAGTAATTCTGAATTTTGATTAGAATTTGAATAGAACCAGTTGCATTACATAGTAAACAATGCTTATTGTAACTTGCAATACATGTTAATTCCATTAGTGAACATACATGATTTATGCACAGAATTTGAAACTTGCCTCCTGTTAGCCATGCTCTACAGAGTATAGAATACTCATAGAGGAACACATCCTTACACCTACATGGTATGGGAAATCATTTGTTTCCATATATAAATGTATTTGAGGACACATATACATCACTTTAAAACAAGAAGGGTAAAATGAGCTTTCTAATGAACTAAATTGATAAAGTTATACCATGCCATACAAATTTCATCTTCACTATGATGACAAAACTGACGTTTGGCATGACATTTGATTTAAAAACACAAACAAACAAAAAAGCCAGTGACCTTGATTACCCCCACCCCGCCACTGATACTTTGAGACTACTATTTTCAGTCTCCAGTTGCAGTGAAGCTTACTGTATAGGCCTCTGGTCAAACAACAATCTTCCCTCAGTACTCCAAGTCCTTGTATCCTACAGGCAGCCTGAGACTGAAAAGAGCACATGTATTTTAGCAGTTTTTTCAAATATAGCATAAGACATGTTACAGGGAACTGATCTGATTGGATTCAGAGATTGCTTCTGCAAGGGAGTTAATTGGATAATTCAGTTATCTTTCATTATTAGTTCACCTCCAACAGTGTGCCAGTGCTGTACCAAACACACAGGAACATTTGGTTCCTGAAACACTGAGTTTAAGATTAAAAGCACAGTTGAGCCCTTATGAGACCCCTCTAAAGCACAAATCCTTCCCTGCTTTCTCTTTTCACTGGAGGTGGTGGGTGTTAGGGGGAGGAGAAATAATTTACTGCTAGTCTATACAAGCAGCAAATTGCATAACCACTCAGTTGCTCAGCTGCATTGACTGGCATAGAAGGGCAGAGTCTTAGCGCTTCCTATTTCTGGCCTTTTCCCACTCACTCTCCATTCACTGATATGGAGTGGGGGGAGTAAGTGGGCTTTCTCCATTGTGCCTGTATCCAAGGCCTGGGTAGCCCATGGAGTGGTTCTTATTCCTCTTCACTGCCCTGTACAAATATGTAATTCAAGTCACAGTGTAGCTCTAAATGAGTAGTCCAAACAAGATAGGTACAAATCACCCTAGCAATTGCAGAATGCTGCATTTTTTAATAGATATGTAGCAGCACTTACAGACCAAATCCTGCATTTTTTGCACAGATAATGCTCCCCTGGGAGTCAATAGGAGCATTTGGTTAAGAATGCATTATCAGGCCCCTAAGTGCGTTATCACCAATAGGCTTGGCAGAAGGAAGTGTGTTTTAATGGGACCAGGAGTGCATAAAAATTGTTTATTTTTCCATGCCTTTCTTTTAATAAATTCACCCCACTCTTTGCACAAGTTTGCCATTACCCCACTCAGCTAGCACTGGGGAATGTAAACAACTGTTCATTTTCAATCCATTAAAGCATTTATAACAATATTGTCATCCTTTTAAGACCAGGTTTATTGTGAAATATGTGCTGTTCCTAGAGTTCCCCCCAAATTATCTGACAGATTATATATTGTGAATAATTCTTAATTATTATATAGATTGTACATGGGGATTATTCTTTATTATTATAATAACATAAACTTAATGATTTATCTTCCCTTAAGAACAATAATTTAAACATTACTAATTGCATCAAAATTAATATGTTCTCCTTTGTGTCCTTTGGCTGAAATTATCCTCTTTAGTTGGTTCTTGGATTTATACATGCTGTACGATTTAACTTTCTCAGTTCCCTCTTGATATTTACATTTTTATCCTTAAACTTTTAAAATGACAGGGCATCGTAAATAATTTTTCTATAATTCCCCCCACACACACATTTTTTTTTTTTTAAAGACCTGTGGACCGATGGGAAAGGCTCACTGACTTCAGCTGCTATTCCTTAATAGGTTTAAATCTCAGTCTGGAGAGAGAGAAAAAAGCATGTCTTTTTAACTAATACCATGTCATCTCTTTAATCATGCTGATTCTGAATAATTCAGCCACTATGGAAGTTGCAGGGCGAGGATCTATAGCTCTATCTCTCACTGGGGGGAGTTTATTATTACTGAGTCTGACAGCAGAGAGCCCTGGCAGGTTAATTGCTGCAGCAACACTAGCTGGGAGTTTGCTGTTGATATATAGTGACTAAAGGGAATGAAGGAGATTGACTATGCCTGTTACAGCACAAATATCTTCATGCGCCTCAGGTTCCTCAGAAAGATATGAGAAATAAATGTTCACTGTTCATTTTCTGTCTTCACAATACAAATAGCCTTAGGCTGAACGTGGCAACTGCAGCAAACAGAATATAAAAAAGAGGAAATTCACAAATTAACATTATTACAAACATTGCTGCCTGAAAGTGCTGAAAATCTATTTCAATATATTTTCCATTTTAATGAGGTGCCAAAGAGATAAATCAACCCCATTTGAGTTGAGGAATGCTTGGTTGGCAATGATGTTTTCTGATCACATCATGTTTTCACAGATATTAGATTAAGCAAAACCAGTGTTAATTGAAGGTGTGGGAAATATAACTGCTAGTTAATGTAGTAAACTCATGCTGGTTATGTAGAGCCATTAATCCAATTTAGACAGCCATTCATCAGGAGCAGCTGCCTCTTTCCTCCCTTGAAAAACAAAATAGTATTCAAAATTAATGACAAGGTATGTTGGCTCTCTGAGAACAGGCTGAGATCTTTGCAAGGTTTATAAAGACTTTTTTCCATAATCTGCCTGGATATATTCTATCCTATGAATCTAGCATTTGAACCCAAGATACAAAACAATTTTTTACATGGTGAACAACAATTCCCTGTTTTTCCCGTCGGGGGGAACCTCTACTTATGTTTCTTCAGGCAGTTTTCTAAACTTTTCTGGTCAAGAGCTTGTTTTATAATCACAGTTCAGTTGTTTCTTACCCCAGCTTTGCTTCTCTTTGCAGAGAAGCAAACACATTTTCTCCTGCTGCTGTTATAGGGAATATCCACAGTGGGAGCAACCCCTCTGCACTTGCATATTGTTTTCACTAAGTGCACTTCACTGCCCCTAATTGCAACAATGAAAGCTAACAAGGAAATTCTTTTTCTGAAATTAATTAAAAAATATCAACAAACAAATGCCAGGTCAGTTGGCAAAATGAAAGATACAGGCCTGATTTTCTTCTCATTCACATTAGTTTGATGCCGGTGAGACTCTATTCACTTCAGTGGAGTTCTTCCCCATTACTACCAGCCGGAGAGAAGACTCAGGCCCTATCCACTAGTAATGGTTGTGGTTTCTGCATACAATATTCAGCATTAATGTACTATATTGGAGTGCAATGTACATCTGAAATGGAAGTTTGTTTTAGGAGTTTTGTTTGGTTGATACAGTCTGGACCACATACAAGTGCTTTACTAATATGTAGATCCTGCACTCCGTGGAGCCAGCATTTCAATTGTTTTTTTAAAAAAATCAGTGGTTTTTTAATTACCATGAATTAGTGAATAACCAAGCTTTTATGCCTTATTCATTATAGTCATGCATTCTAATGAATAGAAAATGTGCCCATTAGATATTAATGCTGTTGGATCTTTGAGCTACTGAAGGACTGTGCTGTCTGGTGAACAAGCGGGGTTGTGTAGATGAATCCAATGTGAGAGTGGGCTTGTAAGATGACATGCCATTTGCTTTGGTAATGAGGCTGTAATGTGAGAAGAAGTTCAGTGGCATACTTATTGCATGCACCCCATGCTAGTGAGCCTTCTCGCGCATCCATCAGGACCAGCCTTTTCAAATCAAACAATATATTTTTCTGCATGGAACATAATTGGTTTAACAATTAACATTTAACAAATGTGATTTAAAAATCAATACATTGGAGTTTTTTGTTTGCCTTCTGGTTTCTGAGCCTGTTAGACTCAGATCATATTTTCGCTCATTTTTGGGCAAACCCGAGAACTAGTTTGTTTTTTTTTAATGGAACTGAGATTCTCATTTAATCATTATTTATTATTATTTGTACTACTGCAGGCCCTAGGAGCCCTAATCATGGACCAAAATGCTAGAATGCTAGGCGCTGTACAAACACAGGACAAAAAGATGGTCACAGCCCTATATACAGTTAGAAGTTGAGTCTTTAATAAAAGCACCAAGTAACAATTGTACTTTTAAAAAAATGAAATTTGAGGTTCTGATGTATTCACTTGAGTCCTTAAAGCTGGGGCTTTAAGAAAAAACAAATTATCATGGAGATTTGCAATAAAATTGTGAGCATTAACAATATTAGTGGATGTTTGGAGGCTTTTTAGCACTTGAGTGTTGGAAAGTCCTGAAGCGTGGTGAGTGTCTGTTGCAGAGGCACCAGGAGCTTCTACATTGTTCTCAGCTAGTGATATTCCTGAAGGAGTACTTCATTATGCTGTTGTTGCACAGAAAATACATGAAATAAAGGGGAAAGATTCGGGCTTTCTGTTTGAGGGCCCATACAGATATCATTATACCCCTCTGATTATGGTCATACTAGCCTTTCTAAAAGGAGATTGGTGAGGAGGCGAGGCTCTCTGCACAGGGCCCCCCAAGCAAGGGGAATGCACACTGCTCCCTCAAAAAGTGGGCCAGGGATCAGTCTCCTTATGTGATGCAGGAGGCATTGTGGCTGTACAAATCTTCTTGGAGCTTTTCCTGTGGTTGTGCTCCTCTGTACTCTCTCCTACTGAGGACCATGACTTAATTGGCACTTTTAATCTCTACTTTATAAAGCCCCACATCACCAATGTGAGGTATGATAATGTTACATTCTAAACTTAGTCATATAGGTTAATGACTTACCCTACGTTTCAAGCAGGTAGGTAGCAGGAACCTTAAAGCTCTGGTTCTCAGCTCCCTGTTCTAAAATTAATGATCCAACCAGTGGACCAAATTTGGTGATGAATCCTCATTACATGCCACCTGAGGCACATTGCACATATGCTAAGTAGAAGACTATTAATTGCACTACTTCTTTTGTAATTAGTTCTGTAAAAGGTGGTGTTGGTCATAAATAGCCAGTGTTACAGTTAACTGTAGTTTAGATTAAGCAAGTCTTTGAGAACTGTTCAGAACTGGAGTCCTGAGCTTTTTTCTCCTCTGTCGAAACTTTTCAGAACAGGCAGACAGATAATCTATTGCTGAGCATACTTTTAACTTGCAGTTTTGTTTGCCTGGTTTTACATCTAGCCATGTCCATGATTTGTTATTACCAAATTAGATATAAGAACTTGATCCCTAAATATTGGCATGCAATATCATGTCCATTGATGTCAATTGGATTGATATGGCTAAACCGCTATGTTGCTTTGAAACTATAGCTATTAGTCTCCAACAAATGTCTATAGTTTAAGAAGAATCCCTTGAAAAAGAAATGGTCTGAAGTAAACTTTTTTTTCCTTTGGATCAAGTGAGTGAAATTTTGACCTGGTGATCTGTTGCAGTGTTGTTCATTTGCCTTCTCAGTCTATCCTAAATATAAAAGAGCTATTAGGCCCTATTAAGCAATCTTTACTGAGGCAATCTCTGACTTATCATTAGAGCCAGGCAAAAGTTTTCTATCGAAACTTTTATTAGAAAAATTTGCTCAGTTGTTGTGCTCAAAAGCTCTCCTGACCACCAGAAAAAAAAATCAAACATTTCATTTCAACAATTTCTAAATTAAATATTTCTGTTTGAAACAACTTTTCCTTTTAAAATTTCATTTAAACAAAAGGCTTGTAATTGAAATGAAACACTTTTGATTTTAAGATTGAACAAAACATTTTATTTGACCCAGAACTATTTTTTTTTTAAATTGATTCACTGAAAATATTGGGTTTTTTGGAAGTGCCAGAAAACAGGAAAAAATCAGTTATTCACACAACCCTACTTCGCACATTAGCATGCTGACTAAAGTCCTAATCAGAAGTCCTGTTCATAATTTAAGTAAAATTAAACTCTTAGGCCAAATATTTCCATAGGAATAAATAGTACTTAAACATATGCATAAATGAGTGACAGGAAGGGATGAGTATACATTTTGGTAAATGGAAGAACCAGTGCAGTAGAAAAGTCTGTTTAATTGCTGACTGGCACTGTTTTAAAAAAACCACTCCCCTGCTCCTATTGATTTGATTCAGAAACTTCTGTTAAAAAAACTGAGATTGCTATAATTGCATGTCACTGGCTGACACTGGTCCTTTAAGAGGGAGTAGAGCAGGGCCAATGCACCCATGACTGGCAGCTAACCCAATTAGGTTTAAAAGAGAGTACCTGTGGCCTAGAGAAGCCAGAGACTTGGTGAGTCAGAGGTAAGGAGTTTCAAGAAGTGCCTATGAGAGATAAAAGGGGAGTTGTAACCTAAGACTGAGGTGTGCGGAGTAATAATTTTTGTTTGTTTGGCCTAGGCTGGGAAATAAACTGCCTGAAAAAAGATTCTGAGTGTGGTTGTGGGTCTTTTGGGAGCTGGGGAGAAGTTCAACTTCTTACACTGCACTATGTTAGAAATGTTTTTTACTCCCCCTGGTTTATTTTGTTCATGTGATCTCATTCTATATAGAGTCACAGTGTCACTGTTTCTCCTGTATGGTCAGTTAGTTTCTCCTCTCCTTGCTGTGCAGAAGAACCACACAAACACAGAGAGAAAGATGAAAGTGACCAAAAAATGGTAGGGAGATTCAGGGTCAGCTGCGGTACCCGAAACTCTCTATATCACATGTGCTGTAAATGACCTAGATTAAAATTTGATGTAGCTCTTAAAACTCTCTCTCCCTCAACACTCTATCCATGTTCCTCTTTCCTGTGGTACTCCTGGAGGGAAATCCTAGAGAGAGTGTCATTCACCTTGGCCATGGGAAAGGATAAGTGTAACTTCTTATTGTAGTACAATTATATAGCTTTTCCTGGACACAGCACATCACTGCACCCCCATTAGGATAAATACCTGTTTGCTTTCGCATGATATGTAATCTCCCTTTCAGTGCATGCCTTCACTTTCTCATCAGTTACTTACTAACTGATTCACTCCCTAAAATAAATGTCAGTCTACAGTATAATTTACTGAATTGATACACATAGATAATATCTTTAGTGCTCCATTTCACTGGAGGAGGGGAGTATTGGACGTGCTATATCTGAGTAGGAGGAACATCTTTCCCTAGAGGTAGGGTGAGGCTCTATCCATGCTCAAGTTAGCAGTCTAGCAGTGAAGCAGCTATGCTGATTGGAGGGTATGCCTGAAAGAAATAATTGACTCAGAGAGCCCCACTTTCACAAGGGTAGCCAACTTTTTTATGAGTGCTGTTTGTACCTGCAAAACAAATATGCCTGCCTGATGCACTCTCAGTTGATTTAAGCCCATGTTTTGTAACTCTTTCCTGTGGGTTTATATTTCATATCTGTAAGTGGGTGCGGGACTAGCCAAGTGTAAGCAAATTTAACATCGGCAGGAGAGCTGGCAGATCTAGGGAATTAGATTCACTTAGAATCAATCACCTCTGAATCTGGCACATAGTCATCCTCATAGTGACAGTGATATTCCGTCTGGCAGTCATTATATACACTCTGTACCCTCTCCTTTCTTAGCAGAATCTGCAGTTTCTCTCCTGGCACCCCACTCACACTACTTTTTACCAGCCTTGAGAAAGAGGACAATAGAAGTATTTCCCTAAAAGATGTCGGACAATACTCTTTTTTTTAAAAAAAAAAATAAAATCTAAACAAATGAACTGTTGCAATTACTTTGATTTATCTAAACATAATAGACTTTTAATATGAAATAAGCTGGAGTAGAGAAAAGTACAGGAAATAGAAGCAAAGTGGCTCTATGAATACAGTGCACGTTCCTTATGGAAAAAGGTTTTGTGAGCTTGCCTTTATCATGTAGGATAGAAAAGGTAAAATGTTCATATACCTAACTGACCCTGCCAGACATCATGGCCTGTCTGTCACTTGCATGATGTTTAAGACTTTCCTTAGTGTTTCTGCTCACAAAGAGCCTAGAATAGATATAGGTCAATTCTGCTTTAGTGAGGAAAATTTTTTAACTTCCCTTTTCTTGCAATACTACTCTCACTGATCTTTAATACAGGTGCATTGTACCCTCACCACAATTTCTCTTGAGACTTCAGATTCCAATCCTACTTCTGCTCATATGTTAGGGACCAGAGAGGCTGTGCTAGATCACCAGGATCTAGCCTGGGTTTGAGGGTAGGGAATGGCACCTCCTTTAGCTCACCCAAATACATTGGTTTTATGTGAGTGAAGTGAATTTTGCCCTCTGTGAAATAAAGTTAGGGAAGTAGATGGTGTTGTTGGGATCTCTTTGAATGAAGCATCATCACTGACTATATCAAGCAGTTGCAGGAGGAATGACTACAGGGATTAAATATATTTATTTAAATACACATCGCTTGGGCCAAGTGCCCTTTTAGATAGTTTCTGATGTATGAAAATCTTTATATAATGTATTTGTATGCGAAGATGAGATGATAATAATTGAAGGAGGTGTTCAACAATTCACTCACTGTCCTGCAGTATAAGCCTGCTGCAAAAGCCCATCAAAGTCAATGGAAAAATTTCCATTGACTTCCAGGGGCTTTGGAGTAGCTGCTGCCCACGAGGATGAATGTTGTGTTAGGAGGTACTCTCCTACTCACCCATCCAATTTTCTGTGCTGTTCCCACCTTACTCTGGAGAACCTGTCTTTTGTGGCAGCTCAGTGCTGGGTTCTCTAGTTATTACTTCCAAGTCTTAGGCTCACTTCCTTCTCAGTGTCTTATCCAGGGTGTAAATGTAGTAGTCTCTGATACCAAGTATTACTGTTAATACTATATTCATGCTGCATGGCTAACTCACCCATAGCAATGTATATTTCCATTTCTATATTGGAGGCTCTTGTACTGTGCAATTTACAGTCTGCAAATAAACGTGCAGTCACCATTTTTAGGTAAGCATTTTCTCTTTTGGATGAGAACCTCATCCTTTATGCTCTTTCCTTAGTTTTTCATGACAAAGTTCTGTTCACCAGGGTATTTGCCCGCATACAATTTCATGCTCTAAAAGTTACGTTCCACTTCTACAATGGTGGTTCTTGAAAATGTTGTAAGAATTTATTTTATAATAGCAAATATAAAATATTTACAGATGCAATTAAGGGATTTAAATCTATTCCAAAGCAACAATTGTGCACTTGTAATATAAGTTTCTTGTTGATTTTTAAAGTAACACAGCTTTGTATATATCTATTTGTCAGGTTAAAAATTACATTGTTGAACCGAAAATTTTCAGGACTAAAGCAGTGACCTAACTACTTCTTCATTAACTGTCAGAGTCAATAAAAATATTATCCAGCTAATTGCAAAGCTGTCAAAGCCCTGGGAAAGGAATATAAATAATCAAAAAGCTAGACTGTCTTTATTTAGAGGCAAATTTACTAAATCTTCTTTCAGGACTCTGGTTTACAGTGAACAGAGGCTAAAAAGCAAGCAGTAAATGTATATTAAATTGCAGGCCACAATCTATATATGTAATTGTAAAATTTTACAATATTTAAAATGGGAAAAATCTGGTTCTCACTGAATTAAATGGGATTAAGATTTAGCCCTATATGCATTAATTAATGTAAGGCTATTTTAGATTATTTCATATATAAAATTAAGAGGTGTGGTTTTCTTAGCTGAAAATAATAAACTCTCTCACTTCGAGCATTTATCTAACAAAAGCATAAGCATGAAAAATGTTCTGGTAGCCAGTATTTATCTTAACTTTTAATAAATACACATGAAAATATTTTGACTGTGGCTAGAAGATAGCAAACTACTTCATCTCAAGAGTTTCTCTAATGAGAGCAGAAATTTTATTTAACAACAAAAGACAGATTAGAAAGCAAACTTTTACCATAGGGCGCTAGGCCTGTAGTAATAAGATTACAAAATTGAGCCCTCAGGAAGTGGCTCAGAAAATGAATTAAAATCACTAATAAATCATGCTGGCTTGATGGCCATGCACAGCACACTGTCACATCAGGGGTGTTGGTTTGACTTTTCTACTCCAGTCTCCCTAACTTCTTGAGGCAGAGAGAAGCTGGAAGTACTGTGAGAGCAGCATATTCAGTCCTGGTAATTGTAGGGAGCAATAGGAACATGTTTTATGGGACTCAGTAGTGACTCTTAGGTTGATTTAGAGAGTGACATTGACTGGTTCTAAAATGGAGTTCGATCAGTCCTCTTTAGCAGCACAAGGCCTTGAGGGGGAGGTGGGTTAAGGGAGGTAAAGGGGGAGTCTTTGGGTTCAGTGAAGAATGTGTCCGTCCCCTTTCTGTGAGAAAGAAGAGCCTGGAAGTTGGAAGGAGAACATTTACATTTCTCCTCACACTAAATAGCATGGGGAAAATGAAAAGATGGGGAGAAAAATGTGATCTCTTCATAAGTATAACAAGGAGCAAAGGGCCCGTGCTGCTTTCCTCTGCAATATGTATGAGCTATCATTTCCTGTCCACCTCCCTTCTCTGAGTAGACTAAAGATATTCTTGAAAAGTGGGAGATGCTACCATAGGAGTTGGTCTTCTCTTTCCACTCACTGGAGAGTGGAGGCTATTTTTGCTTCCTCCTGAACAGCTGAGAAGCCACTGACAGCCTGTAATTCCTGGCCCGGAGGCCAAAGGAAAGTCTGCTGTCTTCAGAAGCCTGTGAGGTCCTGCGTGAATGGGTGTTTGATACAGCTTATAAACTATCTACTACAACCTTGTAAGGCCTCTCAAAGAAAGCAACAGGCCCTACCCATCCCAAATATAGATAATACAGATTTTTAGACGTACCTAAACTATATGCAACAGTTCTTATTTGCTGAAATGCAGTTATGGATGACCCACAACTATTTACAAATCTGACATGAATCTGCCAAGTATTTGACTATTTTTGGATCCCATTCACAAAATGCCTGATGGTGTTAGTGGCAGTGCTGATTTCTTTATAACTTTTAGCCCAGCAGTTCGGTTTCATTTTCCTGGAATGTGACAGCTCTAGGTCCAATGCTCTGCATGATGTGTAAAAGGAATTTGAACTCATGTTTCCCACCTTGTGCTATGTAATATTCTGGTGTGTGTGTCAGTCTCTCCTGTTAAATCTGCCTTGCATTTTTATGTTTATGAATTGCTACCGTGAGTGACTATGACTAGTCATTGGACCAGGGAAAAAGAGTGAGTGACTCTATAGCCTGGTCAGGGCTGTGATGTGGGAGACACAAGTCCCTGCCACTGTGACCACTTTTTAATGATAAAAGCGGAGCAGCTTCCTCAGAAGGGAGTGAGAGAGAGCTTCTCCATGGATATGGCACTGTCCTGCAATATGGCAGCCCCGAGTTCAAGTCCATTCTCAACATCAAGCAGACAAGGGAATAGAACCCAGGAGAGTGTCCTAACTATTGCCCTGAAGTTCATAACAAGGCACTGGCACAGTCCTCCTCTTCCTGGCTGTTTTGTGGCTCTAGCCTCATAACATTTCACAAGGCAAAATATTTCAGGCCAAACTATAGGCTTTGAACCAAAACAGATGTCTGTCTTTTCAATTCAACAATTTTTTCCCCCACAATCTTCACATTCTGTTTGGGTCAAACCATTTTTCCCCAGAGTAGCCAGTGGGAATGGGGTGGGTGGAATCAATTACTTGCCAAGCTCCTATAGGTACATTTTCTCTCACATCCTACAGATGTCCGTAGCACTTGATGATCCACTAGTCTAATAAAGACAACCTGGACACCTGACCTTATCTATAGTTTGAAAGCAATAACTGAGCAAAGATACTAATCTTAATTCTGAAACAAAATTGGGGTTTACCTAATGAATGAACTCCATCTGAACAAGGAGTTACCCTACAATCACCTTCTCAGTCCTTTTCCCTGGGAGAAGGAGATTTGAGACCAGGAGAACATTGTCAATGATTTCAATATCATTATGGTTTTCTGTGCAAGGATTTAACCACTATTTAAGGGAAATCAACAGCTTTTCTCTTGGAGGAAAGTGTGGAATTTCTGTAATTGGAGGCTTTTAAGAACAGGTGAGAGAATCACCTCTCAGGTCTAGATAATACTTAATCCTGCCTCGGTGCAGGGAACTGAACCAGATGACATATCAAAGCCACTTTCAGTCCTACACTGCTATGATTCTATGATTGATATTGTCAATGGCTATGAAATCTCTATTTGTGTTCTTTAGCCATGGCAGGCAAAGATCCATCTCTGAAGTCATAGCACTGAGCTGTTCTAGAATATGCAGAATTTCTGTGTACAACTGAAAGAAATTTCATCAATGCAGACAGTACGACTTCCTCTTCCTATTTTGATGGTGTTGCCAGATACACAGCCAGACTGGCCTCTGTTTTTTAATCATCTTACCTACAAAGAAGTGGAGAGCTCCTTGCAACAAGAACTGCTTAAAACTGTTAGTTAATACAGACAATCTGAATACAGGTTGGTCAACACAGAGTACTTCAATTTCACTGGATTCTGCACATGTAGTGGTGAAGAAGAGAGCTTCCTCCAAAGACATACAGTAGGAGTGTAAATATATCCATATTGCACTTAATCAGATACTTGTCTTCTGGGAAGCAGACTGAGATTGTGAATTCTATTTTCTGATGAAAATACAGGCACACTATTGCATTTTTCAGAAAAACATCCCATTTTAAATTTTGTTCAATACTTGCAAACAAAAGTAGATTAAACTTTTGAACACATGGTAATAGATCTTCAAGTACCCTCCAAAAATATTTTAGTATATATGAAGGTCTAGTAGAGTAGTGTAATTTAACTTTGAGAAGCAATAGAGCTTCTCTGCCAATTAATAGAAGTGGGGAGAAAGAGACTGATACACTTCATGTTGCATTGTAGTGAATGTGGTGTTGCATCATCATAACTCTTTATCGTACGTTTATTCAATGCCATAACACAAATATTGCTATGCAATGTTAACACCACAGTGCAAATTAATGACGGCCACATCAATACCACCCTATACCGAAAACCTACCGACAGCTATGCCTACCTTCATGCCACCAGTTTCCATCCTGGGCACACCACACGATCCATTGTCCACAGCCAAGCATTGAGGTACAATCGTATTTGCTCCAACCCCTCAGACAGAGACCAACACCTACAAGATCTCCACCAAGCTTTCTCAAAACTACAATACCCGCACAAGGAAATAAGGACACAGATCAACAGAGCCAGACATGTACCCAGAAGCCTGCTGCTGCAAGACAAGCCCAAGAAAGAAAACAACAGAACACCACTGGGCATCACCTACAGTCCTCAGTTAAAGCCTCTCCAACGCATGATCAGTGATCTACAACCCATCCTGGACAACAATCCCTCACTTTCACAGGCCTTGGGAGGCAGACCAGTCCTGGCCTACAGACAACCTGCCAACCTCAAGCATATTCTCACCAGCAACAGCACACTGTGCCATAATAACTCTAACTCAGGAACCAATCCATGCCAACAATGCCCACACATCTACACCAGCAACACCATCACAGGACCAAACCAGATCAGCCACACCATCACTGGTTCATTCACCTGCACATCTACCAATGTAATATACGCCATTATGTGCCAGCAATGTCCCTCTGCTATGTACATCAGCCAAACTGGACAGTCCCTACGAAAAAGGATAAATGGACACAAATCAGATATCAGGAATGGCAATATACAAAAACCTATAAGAGAGTACTTCAACCTCGCTGGACGCACTATAAAAGATTTAAAAGTCAGCATTTTGCAGCATAAAAACTTCAGGTCCAGACTGCAAAGAGAGACTGCAGAGCTGCAATTCATTTGCAAATTTGATACTATCAGTCAAGGATTGAACAAAGATTACGAGTGGCTAGCTAACTACAAGAGCAGCTTCTCTTCTCTCGCTATTCACACCTCCAATTCAGCTGCTAGAGGAATACCTCACCCTCCCTGATTAGAGATAACAAGCTGGTTCAGCCTCATTGGACTAACCCTGTTATCTCCCACCTGGTTCTTGCTACCTGTTTATACCTGCCCCTGGATACTTCCACTGCATGCATCCGACGAAATGGGTATTAGCCCACAAAAGCTTATGCTCTAATACTTTAGTTAGTCTTTAAGGTGCCATAGGACTCTTTGTCACTTCTGCAATTCCAGACTAACACGGCTACCCCTCTGATTCTTGACAATGTTAAGAGATTACTTAACTACTCAGTGACATGAGTGTGTTCACTTTGAACTGCAATAATCTGTGCTCTATAATATTGTGCCGCTTTTAGTAACTGCATCTAATATGTTTACACTCTCCTTTTCCATTGCCAGGCTTCTGGGGATGTACTGGCTGCTTTCATCCATTTGATCAGCATGGTCTCACATGTAAGACAGCAGTATGAGGAGGACTCTGACATGCATGGTAGCTGTAAGCAGCACCCCAAAGAACTGTATATCATGGATTGAGCATGGTTGTTGCAGAGGCTCGAAGTACATTGCAGTTGTAGCGTAGATAAGTGATAAGCATTCATGGTGATGAAAATATTAATGCTACTGATGGAAAAAGCCTGTAAAGAATCCAAATGTTAGTTTGAGATACACATCTGATCAGATCAATAAATCTGGATTAGAAACCAGCTCTGGGAACAACATTCCAATTTTTTTCTTGAAATGGAAATACCTAGAAACCAACCTCTCTCTTGATAGTTTGGCATTTCCATTTTCAGTCTCAGTCAGCGCAGAGTCTTGCAAAAGTAAAAAAACAATGAAAAATGCTGAGTCTTGATGTTCGGTCTGTATTTGGTTCGAATTCTCAGTAAACATTTTGCAGCATTCCTATCTTATCTGAACTGGGTTGGTCTTTAAGTGCACAAAATGTTATTCCTCAGAAGTCTCTAATGTTGAGGTTAGCCTTGATGTGATGGGTTGGACAAGCTCTGAGAAAAATATCAATGATATTAGAAGGTAAGCTGAAAGTCTTTGGAAAAGAGAGGGAATTATCACTAAAGGACTACTGTTAACTGATGGGGTAGGGGAAAGATAGTATGATAGCCAAAGGGTCTGTGTTGATTCGGGGGGAGGGGTGGTGTGCCTGTGTTCAACAGGAACTTTCTCACTTCTATAAATTTAAAATTCAAACCCTTAGGGCTTGGTTACACTGGCACTTTATAGCGCTATAAAGCCCCCACGAGCACTATAACTTCCTCCCCGTCCACACTGGCAAGGCACGTAGAGCGCTATAACCGCTGAGTTATAGCGCTATTGTTAATCCACCTCCGCATGGGGAATAAGGGCTGTAGCGCAGCTGCTGTAGCGCTACAGCAAGAATGTGGACACCCACTGCACATTAAGTGGCCTCCAGCTCGTCCCATAATTCCCGTTCGAGCCACTCTGGTCATCACTTGCAAACTCTTTTGTCCTGTCCTCAGGTGACCACACATCAGACCCGCCCTTTAATGTTCCAGGGAAATTTGAAAATCCCCTTCCTGTTTGCTCCAGCCAAGCGTGGCGTGCTCTCAGGGAATCCTTGCAGGTGATCATTCTCATTGATCTGATTGATTGCGTGGCATGGTCTCAGGGAATCGTTGCAGGTGATCATTCTGATTGATCATCATGACTCCACGTGCCATGCCTCCTCGCAATAGGCGATCCCCAGCATGGAGCAATAGCGAGGTGCTGGACCTCATCAGCTGTTGGGGGGAAGAGGCTGTTCAATCTCAGCTGCGGTCTAGCTGCAGGAATTTTGATACCTATGGGCAGATATCACGGGCCTTGGCAGAAAGAGGCCATGAGCGGGACACTCTGCAGTGCCGTGTTAAGGTAAAGGAGCTTAGAAATGCGTATCGCAAAGCCTGCGAGGCAAACGGCCGCTCCAGGGCAGCCCCAGTGACTTGCAGATTTTATAAGGAGCTGCACGCGATACTTGGTGGTGATCCTACGGTCACTCCATCGATCACCATGGACACTTCCCAGCCCACCAGTGAAGCGGGGGTGGGGGAGGGTGAGGAGGAGGACGAAGAGCAGGAGGATGAAGAAGAGGAGGAGGATGAGGATGAGGCGGCAGCGACCCAGGGCACGGAGGAGTCCCTGGACGCATGCAGCCAGGAGCTCTTCTCAACCCAGGAGGGCAGCCAGCCACAGCATCCGGCGGTTGCAGGGGCCAGCTCAGCAGTGGATTGTGGAGGTAAAGCTGCTTTTCTATGGGGAAGGCTGGCAGCTTGGGGTGGAAAGGGATGCAGGGGGCATTCCACCTGGAGCTCTTCTCAAGCCAGGAGGAGGGCAGGGGGGCATGCAGCCAGGAGCTCTCCTCTAAAGCCAGGAGGAGGGCGGCCAGCCACAGCGTCCAGCGGTTGCAGGGGCCAGCTCAGCAGCGGATTGCGGAGGTAAAGCTGCTTTTCTATGGGGAAGGCTTGCAGCTTGGGGTGGAAAGGGATGCTTGCCTACATGTGGAATAGAGCACTGATGTAGTCTATCACCTCGCGGTAGTCATCATCAGTAATCTCTTCAAAGGTCTCAATAAGAGCGCTTGCAATGCGCCTGCGCAGGTTTCCCGGGAGAGCCAGCGTGGTCCTCGTCCCGGTCACGGTCACTAGTCCTCACCACTGTGCTACAATGGGTGGGGGGAGCATTGCTGCACATAGGTAAGCTGCATATGGCCCTGGGCGGAAGCCACATGTCATTAAAATCCCTTCCCTTTGTTCCTCAGTGACTCAAAGCAACGAGATATCTTCCAGGACAAACACCTACGGAGAATGTTGGGACAGTGTTCACAGTAGGGCTCCTGCCACTTCCCGGCACTCCACCCCCCCCGCCACAGCTTTTCAGGGCAGGGAACAAATCCTTCCCCCTGCCTGCTGCTCAGAGTGGGGTTTCTGCAACTTACCAGCACTCCACCCTCCCCCGCCATAGCTTTTCAGGGCAGGGAAGAAATCCTTCCCCCTGCCTGCTGCTCAGACTGGGACTCCTGCAACGTACCGGCACTCCCCACCCCCTCCCCTGGCACAGCTTTTCTGGGGCAGGGAAAAAATCATTTCCCTTGCCTCTGGAGTGCACTCACCATGGCAGGGGCTCCGTTGCTGTATCTGTGCTCTCTGCGGGACAGGCAAACGGGGAATGCGGGGGAATCATAGGCATGTCTGCTCTTTACAAGGGAACCACTGTTAAATGTATCTTTTTATTTTAGAAGGGTCGTCCTTCAGCCCTGCGCCATCGCTCTTATCAACAGCTGAGAGGCTGAGGTGACTGAGGAAGCGGTCACAAAGGAGCAAAGAGGATCTTGTACAGCAAGTAATGCAACAGGCTGTAACGGAGAATCGAGTTGCACAGAGGTGGAGGGAGAATGAGAGCAAGTTGAGGGAGAAGGCACGGAAGGAGAATGCGATTCACCGCCGGAAAAGCACCGATAAGCTGCTCTCATTACTGCAGCTTCAATTGCAGACTATGCAGCGGATTGTCACCCTTCAGGAGGAGAAGCACCGCACCCACCACCCCAATTATCATTTGCCCCAAATCCCTTCCCCTTCTGTGCCTCAGTACCCTCCAGGCCAATATCATCAGCCAAATGGTTATCACCATCCACAGCTGCCTCCAACCCCTCTGTCTTCACCGAACAACCCCCAAACCCCGGACCATTATCCACTGCAGTCAACCCCTAATAACATGCCTTACTGCCCTCCGCAAATGGGGTTCGGGGGACATGGCCACTGTGAGGGCACTGGAGACTCAGAGACCCGGACATATTCCGATCTCTGACTGACCCCATGCCACCCCCATTGCACCTCCCCCGGCTTCCCCCTCACATGCATCACAATATTTTCTTTCAGCAACCGAAGTACCTGTTCAATAAATGAATTGTCTTCTTAATAAATGGGTTTCTTTATTAAGTGTACATACATTATTACAGGCTACAGAAAAGCAAATGCCTGTTCCTATTAAAAGAATGCTCCCTCCCTCCCTCCATCTGCAGCTCACTTTAGAACTGGCTTTCAGCCTCAAAATGCTCCCTCAAGGCTTCCCTGATCCTAACAGCCTCGCGCTGGTCCCCTCCAAGAACCCTGCTCTTTGGCTGGGCGTATGTGGCCTCCAGGCGTTGAACCTCCGAGGACCATGCCTGAGTGAAGCCTTCGCCCTTCCGCTCACAAAGATTATGTAGGGCACAGCATGCGGAAATAACCGCGGAGATACTACCCTCGGCCAAGTCTAGCCTCCCATAAAGACAGCGCCAGCGCGCCTTGAGATGCCCAAAAGCACACTCCACAGTCATTCGACACCGGCTAAGCCTGTAGTTGAACCTTTCCTGACTGCTGTCCAGGCTCCCTGTGTAGGGTTTCATGAGCCAGGGCATTAAAGGGTAAGCAGGGTCACCAAGAATCACTATGGGCATTTCCACTTCCCCCACGGGGATCCTCTGGTCTGGGAAAAAAGTCCCGGCTTGCAGCTTCATGAACAGGCCGGTGCTGCGGAAGATGCGTGCGTCATGCACCTTTCCAGACCAGCCAGCGTTAATGTCAGTAAAACGCCCATGGTGATCCACAAGCGCCTGGAGAACCATGGAGAAGCACCCCTTTCGGTTAACGTACTCATCAGCTAGGTGGGCGGGCGCCAGAATAGGTATATGGGTCCCATCTATCGCCCCTCCGTAGTTAGGGAAACCCATTTCTTCAAAGCCAGCCACGATGTCATGCACATTATCCAGAGTCACGATTTTTCGTAGCAGGATGCGATTAATGGCCCTGCACACTTGCATCAGCACATCTCCAGCGGTCGACTTTCCAACCCCAAACTGTTTGGCCACTGATCGGTAGCTGTCTGGTGTAGCCAGCTTCCAGATTGCGATAGCCACCCGCTTCTCCACCAGGAGGGCAGCTCTCAGTCTGGTGTCCTTGCACCGCAGGGCGGGGGCGAGTTGAGCACACAGTCCCATGAAAGTGGCTTTTCTCATGCGAATGTTTTTCAGCCACTGCTCGTCGTCCCAGACTTACATGACGATGCGATCCCACCACTCAGTGCTCGTTTCCCGTGCCCAGAAGTGGCGTTCAACGGCCGTGAGCATGTCCGTTAATGAAAAAAGAAGCTTCGTGTCAAATGCGTTCACCGCTTCAATCTCGTCTTCAGACCCATCACTGTCATCCTGCATGTCAAGGATTAACTCCACTGCACACAGAGATGTGCTGGCGACAGTCGTCAGCATGTTCCTCAGCAGTTCTGGATTCATTGCAGCACACGACAATGGAAGACAGAGCGCGCCTTGCTGAAACCGTTGAAAGATGGCGCCGGAGGTGGAAGGAAACACAGGGATTGCTGGGATATGCCAAAAAGCATCATGGGTAGTTGAAACAGGATACAGAATGCCCCGCAAGTGACGCCCCCCTACCACAAGGCATTGCGCCAGATCAGGAAGAGGTGTACTGTGGGATACATGCCCTAATGCGCTGCTCTTAATGCCGTATTAAGTGCCGCAAATGTGGCCATGCTATAACGCTGGAGCATCTCAGTGTGGACATACAATAGCGCTATTCGTATTACTGTATAAGGGGACCGCTATAACTAATAGCGTTATAATCTTGTAAGTGTAACCATACCCTTAGTTTCACTTACAAGTGAAACCATTTGGTGGTTTCATCCTAATTCCTTACTGAGCGCGCGCACACACATTCTAAAATTACACAAGCTTACACTGTCAGTGTTTGCTGAACAAAGATGAAGAATGTTCAGGTCAGGACTGAAGAATGTTGGCACTACATCTGTAGAGTTTGTCTTCGTCAATGCTATTAATCTGCCATTCTGTAACCCACTGCATAACAAAGAATGTCTTGACCCAGGGAAACTGAAGATGCATATTGGGAACAACCTTTTTCACAGAACATGAAGTGGTGTTTTGTTTGGGGCATATGTGTTAATTCTTGTACAAGGAGGAACAATATTTTACAAGTGCTCCAACTACTCTTGAGAACTCAGTTACACTTATCTCCTCCTATTTGCAGATGTGAAAGTGAACATAGCCACAGACTGAAACAATTCTTTGGGAGTGTGTGATGGGCTGTATAAATCCCACTCATTAACAGGAGCCTGAGCCCATTAGGTCACTGAATGGCATCTGGCGAGAGGTGTGGCATTATTGGATAAAAAAACTAGTGTAGAGGGTAGACCTGAGTTGTTCTACCAGCTGCTGGGAAAGTGGCCCCCCTGAGTTAAGGGAAGTAAGGACAATTCAGAGTCCAATGTGAGGAGTGTACAGACCACTGGGCCCAGAGTCAGGGGCTAGAGACCTGACACAGTCTTGGAATTATTTGCTGGATTTTTGTTTTGTTGGACTCTCTTACCCTGAAAAAGGTGGATTTAAACAGTATGTAGCCAGAGAGCTGAGCCACAAGAAGAGACAGAACAGCTGTGCATCTGCTTGTAGACCGGTACTGGCAGTGAGTCTGCTTGTCTATACAGAGTATGATAACAGAACTTAAATTTCAAAACCCACTAAGATCAACATTGAGGTGTTCTTTGTATTTGGTATGTCTCTGACTGCTAAGGCCTGAAATGTACCTTGATAGCTCAAGTCATTGCAGAATGGACATGCTGAGAAAAAGAGGATCAGGGAAGAGATTCCTGTGGGCATAATCACCCCATAGGAAAACCTATCACAGTATACCACTTCTGTGTTATCAGAATGCAAGCCCTGCTCAGAGCTGCTCAACAAAACTGCATGGTTGGGGAAGGGGAAAAGGAAGGGAGAGGAGAGTGTGTGGGTGCACTACAAACATGTAGAGTGAACACACAAAGATGTGTGGCAACTTGTCAAACTAGCATCCAACTCAAGGTTAGAAATAATGCTGCCAATGCAAACAACACAGTAGTTGCCTATGTGCCAAAAGCTTTAACACAGGACTCAGTAACTTATAATAAATATTTGGCTTACAGAGGGGCCTGAGTTTTCTTAATGGAAAAAGATCTGAGATAGAAACAGATCACAAACTACTGGTGTCAATTAACTGAACTCAGACATGGATAATCACATTACCACGCTCTTCCCTTCAACAACAGACAGAACAAACTGGGCAAAGAAATGTACAAAGCACACGTACTTTGGAGAATAAAAGTGAATGAGACAGTGATGTTGTCATAAGCATAAAGTAGGCTAGAATTCCTGCTTACCTGTAAGGGGTTAAGAAGCTAAAAGAAACCTGGTTGGCACCTAATCAAAAGAATCGATGGGGGTCAAAAATGCTTTCAAACCTGGAGGGAGGGAAAGTGCTTTTGTCTGTTGTTTTTTCATTCACTCTGGGCTTTCACAGGAATCAGTTTTCTTCTCTCCATCTATCTATAACCGTCCTAAATAGCAACAATAAGTAATTTAGCCAGGCAAGGCGGTTGAAGTTTTATATTTGTTCTCACTTGTGAATTTCTCAGGTTTTTGGGAGATATCCCTGTGTTTTCTCTGTAACTTTGAAACTCAGCAGAGGGGGGAGGAATTCTTCTGTGGTGTGGGTTTTCCTCTGATCTTCTTTGTGATTTTTCCACTGATTCCTATAAAGATTTTGTTTCTTCTTTTTCCTTTAATTAAAATTCTTCTTTTAAGAATTTGACTGCTATGTTTTCCATTGTGTAAGATCCAGGTTTGGATCAGGCTCACCTAGCAGAATTGGTGAAGGGTTTTCCTCAAGCCTTTTCCAGGAAGGGAGGTATAGGCTTGGGGGATTGTTGGAAAGAGAGAGGGCTTCAAGTGGCCCTGCCCCTAGTTCTTGGGGTAACACTTGGTGTTCCAGACACAGGGAAAAACTTGTGTTTTGGGGAAGTTTTAACTTAAGCTGGTAAAATAAGCTTGGGAAGTCTTTCATGCTGGTCCCCACATCTGTACCCTAGAGTTCAGAGTGGGCAGCAATCCTGACAGATGTCAAAGGGGGGAAACACATTACACACAATACCAGAAATGGTTGATTTCATGAGCAGATTATTAAAGGAAGTCAGAGATGGAAAAACATGGAGAATTGACAACATCGCACTCAATTGTAGCTCAGCTGTGTGATGATGTGCATGGGAGATGTTGTGACTGAGTCACAATGGCTCCCATGCTCCTTTGGGGCGGAGGTAAGCTGTACTGGGTCTATTCCTTGCACAGCATATGTTCCACCTATGTGAGGCGTTCATAGTATCTCTGCAGTGTCTGCTTCCTCTCCTATGCTACAACGCAACCTGTACTATAGGAGTAAGACTGATTGCCCTCCTAGCTACATTGACTTACAATCACAGTGGGGTGCGGGCCCTGGTGCCTTCAAAAGGTTAGATTCATCACAGAACTGATGCAGAGAATTGCACATAAATTAAAATTTTAAAAAGCAATGAATAGGACAGGGAATACAGAAGAGTGTGTAAGCATGAAAGAGTGGGATGGCACATCTGCCACATTACTTCTGCGTTGGCACAAGAGTAAGACTGAAGATGGGCAAGGAATATAGCTAAGCACCAATGGAGTGTGATAGCTGTATCAATGCCTGGGTTCATCTGAGCCTGACTTACCCCTTGCCTCACCCCTCACTTGAGTGCGAAGAGATAAGTGAGAATGTAAAAATGCATACATATGTCAACATTTATGAGACTGTCAGAAACTTCTGTGGTAGGGGCCAAGAACCTAGTGAGAAATATTAGCTTGCTATATAGCAAGAACCAGTAATAGTGAGAGAACAAGGTCTACTCTAACTTTTGCCCCCGCATAGAATTTTCTCACGTGTACTGGAGTTCGTCCATCTTGTGTGTGGACTGCATGAGGACTCAGGATCTAGGCCAAAGATAAATGATGTAGGATGGGAGGAATGTTAAGGAAGGATGAACCAGTCATTTCCAAGTGTATGGTAAAGGACGTGTCGAAAAGAACTGATGTTGAGCTCTTGAGAACTGAAGTCTTTGAGCACAAGAAGCGATATTTTATACAGGAATATTTTACTTAGCCCTTTACAGCTTCACGAATTAATCCTCATCTCAGTTGGTGAGGTGGGTAATTAAATATTTTTCCCCAATATTTTAAAACTTTGGATACTGAGGAAAAGGCAGGAAACAATGCTTAAGCCTGCACAGCACAAAGAGGAAAGAACAAGCAAGAGCCAAGAAAATTGTGTTGCAGTGGTCTGTGTAGATCATAGGTTTACTGGACTTAAACCCAAGAGGAAGAATGCTTTTCTGACCATGTAACAACAGTTCTGACATGAGGTTCAGTGCCTCACCTCCTGCTTAAGGGTTGGGGAAAGATTCTTTCCTCCTTAAATTGTTTGTTTGTTAGTTTCCTTGCCTTTTAGATGGTCATTTCTCACAGGACAAGGGATTTAGTTCAGGGGTTTTTGAAGTGGCAATTCATAGTTCTTCATAATGACAGTAAGTAGCTATGGATCATGGAAAGAGTGCACTCATCAGGTGTGTGGAAGGCCTGAGTTCAAGTCCCTGCTCCAATGACTATTTATTACAAGGCAGAACAGCTTCAGCAGGAAAGACTTGGAAAAATCTATGAATATCCTGTGGGTAGGGTGCTCTCTCTCTATAGAAGGGAGAATTGAAGCAGGATCTCCTACATCCTGGATGAATGCCCTAATCACTGTACTAAAAGTCATAAGGAGAGTAGCACCTCCTCTGAGAATAACATCTTTAAATGCTTGCGGGGGTGGGGGTGGGGGAATTGGCTGAAACAATTCAGAGAATTCATTCAAATTCATCGATAGCTTTGGGATCACCAAAACTGCCTATTTTTGGGTCCAATAAATTTAATCCTAAAAATTCTTCCAGCTCTAATTTGGATTAATGATTCTCAATTTTGTGTAGATAGCCCTGCATGTAATTACAATACACATCTTCACTTGCCCTTGGCTCAGCATAATGAATTAATTATAATCACTGGGATCCCAGATATCAGACACTGACTTGAAAAATAATCATTTCATCCACATGACCACGTTAACCAAGACTGTTTTACTAATCCTCATGATCCAGATGACGTTCTGTTCACGTTCCAGCACACAGCAGGTGGGAGAGTGGATTTGTTAAGCTGGGTGGGTTTATCCTCCTTTTATGTGTTCATTCCATTTTATGTTCATTTACTTATTGTACACATATGGTGATAGAAGCTGCTAAAGCAATAACTGTTATCCTGCAAAAAAGCCAAGGCATAGAAACAGATGTAAGATTTTTTCCAATATTTCTAATGGAAGTTCTGGATTAAAGACACACTTTTTTTTTTCTTCAAAGGTTTGGACTTCACACTCTTTGTTTTCTTAATTGTTTCACCAGAGGCTCATAAACTCTGTTCCATGAAGGGATAGAGCTGGAGAGACTGCTGTACAAGTGTTTAAATATAAATAAATAAATAAAACTAAAACTTTACAGTGTCGCCACAGCTAAAGTGACGTTAAAATCATGCATTTTGAAAATCATGATGGGGAAATACCCTTTTCCACCACAGAATGCATTATATTGCATGTTATTTTTGCAGCTGAATCCATTCCAAAGGTACTATAGATAATGTACCTTTTCTCTAACAGAGAAAAAAAGGAACAAATATTGGTTAACCTAAAACTGTTAATCAGAAATGTGCTGTAGGGTGGTATTCAGCTCACATGCTCCTGAGGAAGCTGGCTTCTGTTTTCAGTTGTCATACCATATCATGAGCCAAAAATCATGAATAACTAAGAAAATAAGTGGTAGAATAAGCCTAAAAAGGGCAATGTATATTGCATTAGGTAAGGTGCAATATTTTAAGATTTTATCATTGTTGCATATATAAATGCTTCACTAAAATGTAGCAGTTTTGGGGGGGGGGGTTTAAATCTTTCTCCAAAGGGCTTTCCCCCATCCTTATTTAGGCATTTGACAAACAGTGATGGGTTCACTGAAGCTGCCTCCTTTATACATTAAACCTTTTTGAAAGCCTTCCATTTTTTTTCCTCCTACAGGCTATTTGTTTCATGACAGCATTGTCTACGTTCCTCACAAAAATGTAGGCATTTGCGCTTGCACTAAATGCTGACGTTCTGTGATACGAAAAAGCTAAAAAGGAAAAGAATTGAAGGTCAATATGTTTATTTTGCTCTCAAGTGAATACAGTGGATAAACACTTCTTCGTTGACTGCCTACTTGCTGCAACACAAAGTTTAAAGATGCATTTGAATGAGCATCTACATTACCGTTATTCCGAACAGGGAAGCAAACCTCAGTTTAAATGGAGGGCAAAAAAAAAATGATAGCTATTATTGTGCTCACTTCTTCTCCTCCCTCCCCCTGTTCTTTTCAAGTTAATTTTTAAAATTTTAGTTCATTACAGAAAATCAACACAGCTGCCAGTCATCTCAAAAGGTAAGAATCAGCCAGAAGGGAGGAGATAAATCCTGTTAGGACCACATCTGAAATGTTTAACACGCAGCTCTTTTTTGTCTTGAGAAGAAATTTCATGTCATGCTATACTGGCTCTTCCCAAACTCCTGTGCCCCCATACTTAATATACTACTCCTGCTGAACCTTTTTACTATTGATTAAGTGAACATACAGAAATTGTTAGCTGCTTGTTTTCATATTCTTTGTAATCTCATATGATGATAAAAACTGTGATCTTAGATCCACTGTATTTCTTCAACTATAAAGTGCAGCAAAAAGGCCTGAAAGAAGAAATGGCCTTAGTCTTGGTTTACTATGTTTAGAAAGGTACATTACAAACTTTCTTTCCAAAGTATTGAGAGGATCAAAATGCCCTGCGAAAATGAGGGTGAGGGTGAGAAGAGACACGTATACCTCTAGCAAGTGCTAGCAGTCAGGTGTCCACATTCCTACACTGTATGAAGTCTGTAAAGATAACATAAAGGGTAACTAGTTTTAATCATATTTTTAAATTGTCTGTAGTTTTGGTGTAAATTATTATCTAGATTTGAGAGAATCCTTGGCTTTCCAGTTATGTGCTTTGACAGCCAGCGGGAGTACAGTTCAGTAGTTCACAGTCACTTGTGTGACATTGGGCTAAAAATTGAACTGCACAGCTCTAGCAGGTCTGTGAGCATATGTGGACTATGGTTTTTTGTTTTTTTTTTCTAAAGGCTTTTAACTCAGCCAGACTAAGTTAGACTTTCATAAGGATGCTATTTTAACATGAATTAGTTAACATGGATTAGCTAACCCAAGTTTAGAACATGTTGGTGGTGGTTGTTGCAGTGTAGATATGTGTGTCCGGGTTAGAGACCTCTTCCCCTACCCCACTATCGTTAGTGACCTACAATGTTTACTCACAGTTGTCTCTTTTGTTTAAACCAGGATCATTACGTGCCTTAACCTTTACTGTTCATGTATCTTAATATGGCTTCTGTTTTGATGGCTTGTCAATTTTTATGGCACAATAATATCATCACTTGCAGCCCTGGTTTCACTGGGGGAACTGGAAGGTAGTATTCCAACTGATTTTATTTTTAAGACATTTGACAGAGTGCTTGAACTAAACAGTTATTCTCAGCTGCTATTATTGGATGGTTCAAATGGGATCTGATCAGATGGCAGGGGACAAAACTAGTGAAAGTAGAGCTCAGCACAGTACGGCGTGGACACTGCATCAGCAATAGAGACTAAGCCCTGAAAAAGTTGGAAATAGAACAAATTTTATGCTACTGCTGTCAAACTGGCTGATCAACTACACCTTGCTCTCTTTAATTTGCAAAACAAGCACTTAGGGTTTAAAAAGCCTCTTGTTTTCTGGAGAGCTAGAGAGAAATACAGACTCTAAACACATTTAAAAAGGACAGTGCCAACAAAGCTATATCCTGTTACCTCACTGTCCCTGTACACAAGGGCCAGGGGACAAATGTAACAGTTGTAACAAGAGATGGATTTTTTCCTCTCCAAAAAGATGCAATTTTGAATGTACTGGAACTATTTGAATTCAACTCTGATTTGCTGAATAACTTTGGCCAAAACAAAAAAAAAAAATCAGACTCCATTCATGGGGGACTTTTGATGTCATTCTCAAAACCACAGGAGGTGATGCCTTTTCTAATCTGATAAGACTGTGGTGTGGGAGACCTGCAGGATGTGGAGCAGGGACTTGAACTTGCGTTTCCTACATTCTGAGTGAACTAACCATTAGGATCTCTTGCTCTTCTGTAGAAGGTGTCCCACTTTGGGCCACAGAGAGTGAGTGAGTCTGTGGCCTGGTGCTTAGAGCATTCATCTGGGAAGAGATCTGGCTTCCAGTCCTATATTCCTATTAAAATTTTAATTATTTATAGAAAGTGGAACAGCTTTGCCAGAAGAGAGTGAAATCCACCCTAACTACTGGCAATAGCATGAGATCCTAGTTCAACCCACTGCGCTGAATCAGGGAGAACAAGGACTTGGATCCAGGTCTCTTGCGTCCCATGAGTGTGTCCTAGTCACAGGCTCATACATGTAGAGGACGCATCACCTTTCCTCATGTGATAATGTGAATGGCATTTCCAAATATCCTCTACTGTTTTCTTTTAATTCATTAAAAAAGTAGATACAAATGCCTGAAATCAATACAAAACTTTTCAGCTCAAATGAGGTGTTTTGTTTAACTCCAAATTTTAATTTTTTTTTTTCAGAGAACCAAACCAAACCAAAACTGTGTTGGTTCAACCAGAAACAAATTTTATTTATTTATTCCTTTTTGGTCCAATGAACCAAACAAACATAATTCTTGGCACAGCTATAGTAGTATCTCCATTGAAGGCACAGAGGACCAGCTAGCTTGTGAACATTGAGTGACTGCAAGATGGAGTTATCATAAATTATAGGCAACATAGGGAAACAGGCGTTCATCCTAGTTGAATCATTCCAGAGAGCTTTACTTAGGAAAAGTAAGTAAAAGGTTTGTGAAACATGGAGCATCTTCCGAAGATTCATGACTGACATGAGAGGAGACGATCCAAAGTACAGAAAAGGATCACTCAGAGAAGGTTCTGGCCAATTCTTATCACATATTGGGTGGGGAGGGGGAATTCACCCTAAACATGATCATCATTCATTTTACACATGGGGTTTTCATGTGTGCAGGCAAAAGAGATCATTAGTTATACAGTTTCCAGAGGTTTGTATTGGTCAAATGCAGATTTTGCAGATACAAACACATGTACACATATTATGCATGTGCCAGCTGAGAAGCCATTCAGAAAATGTAGCCTTATGAACTGCACATATATAGGTGTAACACTGACAGACTTCAGGCACTGGTGGGTGGAATAGAACCGGGGAAGCTAAATGCATGAGCCTCTACTTCATGAGCTAAAAGCCAAATAATGCTTAGCTTAGGGTATAGCAGCCTTATTAAGCTCTAAGTGGTCTTGGTATCATTAGAGGGCCAGAGCACAACATCCATACATAGACATTTTCAATATGACTTTCTTGTCAGTTTAAAATCACTTCCTCTGCATGACATCCTACTCCATTCTCTTTGTATTAGACATCTGTAGAGAATTAAGGCCTTATTTTCAAAAGTGACCTTTACTTTTATTTTCCGTAGGGTGTGACTTTTTGTGTGCATGAGCGTGCTCACAATTGTAGATTCAGTTTTGTTAGCACATCAATCATGCTGCAAGAGTTGTTCCAAGTGGCTTGAAATTCACTTGTTGTGGCTGATCCAAGAAGCCTAATTACAAGTAATGGGTAATTCTGAGGGGAAAATTCCATAACTGTCTCCTATTTTTCAACAGTCTCTGGCAGGTTGACTTAAAGAGGAGGGGAAAAATAGCAGCTGTTTAGAGGTTAGGAATGTTAGCAGACGTTCTGAGATGGATTAGCAGGCAGAAGGCAGGCTCTCAACAGTGCCTGATAAATTTTATCACATGGTTATGCAATTTACCATACGAATTTCACCATTACACATGGGATATGCGTATGAGGTTATATCTTGTCAATACAGAGAAATAGAAATAAGAAGCTGGAATTTGGTAAAGATAAAACTGAGTCCAAGAACTCTGACAGTTTCCTCTATGTGGGAGAGGGATACAAAAAAATTGTTCAGAGCTGCACTGATTTGTAAATCTCTAGGTAGAATTGCTACTTATCTTTTAAAATTTGTGCATGCAGACTAAGCTTCAGACCTCTAGACTGACAACAGACAAAATAGTCAGCAGTCTGGGGAAGCGGGTAGAAAGGTGATCCACTGCCCATGTTTGCCTGTAAGCACAGGATTGCTTTATATGTAGGGCCGGCTCCAGGCACCAGCTTAGCAAGCAGGTGCCTGGGGCGGCAAATGTCAGGGGCAGCACTCAGGAAGCTTCCCGCGGCATGCCTGCGGCAGCTCTGACACTCTTCTGTGTACAGTGGAGCTGCTGCGGTGTGCTGCCGAAAGCCACTCTTCCCCCTTCGGCAGCACACCTGAGACAGCTCCGCCACTATTCCCTCTTCGGCAGAGCTGCTTGGGGCGGCAGAAAAGGTAGATCCGGCCCTGTTTATACGGATCCAGTTTGTTGTGATTAACTATAGTCTCTAACAATGATTTCACTAACTAAACCATTTAGGGCTAAATTACACTTGCGTTGCATGGTTGAGGGCTGGCAGGGAGACTTCGCTCCCAACAGCACACCTTTGCTGGAGGCGGCCTTAATAAGGCTCTCAACATTCTGACACTCTAAGCATAGGAATTGGCAAGATGCCAAAGGGTTGCTTCTCCCTGAGTATAGCTGTGGCCAGGATCTCCCATACAGAGAGCACTACACTGTAAGGAGAACTCTTGTGTACCTTTTTCAACCTGCAGAAAGAGGCGTCTTTCCTCAAGCTAATCCCCAACTGCCAGTAGCCATTGTGCCTCCAGACATTGGTGCTTGAGCAGTCCATCTGCCTAGTCTCCCAGTATGGCTCAGCCTCAGAAGAAATGGTTTTCTCCAAACTCTAGCACACAGCCACACAAGGCTTCTTTTGAGGAAGATGGGATGCCCTGGTTAAAGAAACGTCAGTTTGGAAAAAGTCTAGAATGTTTGACTTTCACAGTAAATCTTGATGGTCAGATTCATTTTTTTAGGGCCACCCAGAATAATAACTGGTTCCTCGTGTATCCTCTGCAGTTGCAAGATTTCTTGATCTTTTCAGTGGAACTACTTGTGACTTATGATGCATCTCCATGTCAGTAATGGTGGAAAAAATCTGACTCTTAGTGAATGGAAATAGTGCAGATGGAAACTTTTTAGAATAAAATGGAAGATCTACTTTCATTTGATGCCACTGTGGTGGGATAGGTTGACATAGAGGGCAAAGTCACCTATGATCAGCCCACCTAGCCCTTTAATTGTTTGGAAGGTGCAATAGATCGACTTAAGGGTCCTGGGAATGAATGGTGCAGAGAAGGCAGGGTAAGCCTCCTTTTTCCTGCAATCAACTAGGAAGCAATTGTCACATCTCAACACAGCTGAACATATATTTCTCCTTGGTGGCCTAGTGCGAGCACCTGGTGTAAGGCTTCTCGCTCCCCAGCTCTAGCCTCCCTTTGTTGGAGACCCATGTCCCTCTCTCTTATGAGCTGGGTATTTCCAACAGTTTCCTTCCTTCACTGTGTATTTCTCAGCACAGTGATACCTGTGGATACCTGCTTGCTTTCTCTTCAGAGACAGATAACTGGTGTAACTGCTATAGTCATAAGGCACCACACAGAATATCCTATGCAAGCTTACATTATTATTTAAGTAAAAACACTAAATAGGAAACATATATAAAAGAATCAAAGAACCTCAATATGTGCTAATATGCTTACCAGAGTTAACCCCAACCCTAACATGGGCTTGGACAGGAGCTGTCCTTCAAGTTCCCACCCAAAGGGGATTTCTTATGGTTACCAGTTCATCACAGCTTTGACTCAGAACAAGCACCCAGTCCTTCCAACTCTACCCAAAGCATTAGGGCCATCTGTGGATCAGGGATTCCCATCACCCCATCTGGAAATCAGGAGGTGAGAGGTGTGATTTGAAGTCACTGACTATCCCTCCTCTCTCTACGTGAAAAGAAAGGGTTGAAGAAAACAGTACAGGATTTTAGACAGAGAAGTCAAGTGGCAGAGAAGGGTGAAACATAATCTCAAAGGGGTAATTAAAGAGTCAAGATGGACATCTTTGATGAGTGTACTTGAACAATCTGAGATAACAAACATTACAAATCTTTCTGCATTGGAAAGGCTGCTTAAATTTTCCTGTTGGTTGGCCAGTTTTTTTCCTTTTAGCTCAATTGTCTTATATAAAATGCTGTCATGACATTGGCTTTATCAGTCATTAATATTGCTTTAAAAATGTGTTGTCACTATAACTTGAATTGCATTTGAATGTGTCATGAAAATTCTGCTTGGAAAGATCAAGAAATCTTGTAAAGTTTGGAAAATAACCTCATGCAAAGTCCAGGCTTGCCTACTACAGAAGGGATTCCTGCCATCATACAGTCAAAATGTGAAATTATTTCTCACCTTGTAAAAGTCAAAGGCAATCTCTGCATTTTCATTATTTTGTTGCAATCCAAATATTATTCTTCCACTCTCTAACTCTCTCATCACTGTGATCAAACTATTGCTAGGAAAGTAAAGGTTAGATTTATCAATCAAAGTTCGCTACCAGCACTCCAAATAATTGAACCCTCAGGAGAAACAAGCCTTGTTGTTTCAATATCTCCATAAAAAGTCATTTCAATATGTTTGGTTCTGTGGCAGGAGGTTTTATGAAGTGTTTATTCTTTTCACAGTTCTAGACAGCACACTTCACATATATGTTTTTGCCATCTTAGTTCCTGCAAAACTTTTCATGAGAATTCCAAGCTGCTTAGTTTATTAAAGCACATTGGAGGCCTTATAGACAGGTCAAATTAAGGAGTTTTATTATTACTGGGCCCTATCCAGTCTCTCTCTCTCGCACAACCCACAGGAAGGGGATTCATCAATAGAGAGGTTCCTTGGCCCAGATTGCACTTGTACAGGATGTATAGGTCTCTGTAGTTGCCCAGGTTAGATGTTTATAATTAGGACTGGTCAAACATTGCACAGCCATGGTCCCTAACAATGGGGTTTATATTTTTATATATTTTAAAGAATGATTTTCTAATAACAAAGCCACAAGAGGGTGTGCATTTAGACTATTAACTTCTAAGTTTGTTGAGGACACTGATCTTGCCACACAACTCATCAGAACAATCCCATTAATTTAATGTTTAACGACTCACAGGAAATCAGACTGGAAACTACATATGCAAAAATCTCTGGAATAGAACCATAAAATCTAAGTTCACAGTGTAAAGTAACCACCTGAAAGCTCCCTGTAGTCCATCCAGTAGGACAGGACAGGCTGATGAGAAAACATGACACAGGGCTTTATATAGTGCATTGGACACATACAGTACAGAATCTGGTTCATTTGGATTTGGATCAAATCCTATGTGAGGTCTGTGAAGTCAGTGGGAGTCATTCCATTGATTTCAATGGGATTTGGATATAGGCCATGTTGAACCCTGAAGGACGAGGGGCACAGCTATTTCAGAAACCCACTGATATCAAAAGGAATGCTGAGTTAACAGAATTTTCTCAGTAGAAGACCCATAACTTTAAAATCAGCCTCTGCCATTGATCAGGCATAATCCACCTCTTGACTTTAGAACACAGTGCAATACCATCTCTCCAGGAATGCATTGTCCTAACAATTACTAGTTGTGGGGTATCTACTGACTCCCCTAAAATAAGAATCTAAATGTAAATTTAGAGATTAAATGAAAAAGTAGGGAGACCATTAACCATTCATCTCTCTTCCTTATACATGATATGATACATTCTATGAGGAGCCTCCAGATCTTCTGGTAATGAATATTGTAAATATATTTATATTAATAAAAAAATAACATGAGTTCAGCACTGGCCATTCTAAAAAACTGTAATGAGTTTGTATTTGGCTGAGAGTAATTCCGGCAAAAACAGGGACTGAACTTGTAAGAAACAATATCTTTTTGGTCTTCAAAATTCCCTACATGAAATAGCATTTGAAAGATCAGCAGACAGTAACTTAAGTTGGCCTGTAGACTACGCAGTAGCAGTTATTGCTTGTAATCATGGCATTTACTCAGCATGTGATCTCATTACTTTTAAAAATGAGTGGCTTATTACTTAAATATTTTAATTAGAACTTTAACCAAGTCTGTGTTTCATATAGAAAGACAAATCACCTCATGCATGTTTTTTAGCTTCAATAAATTCTTTAACTGAAATTTGATTCTTATGATTCAATGTTTAGGTTTCTCCCATCCCAGTCTTAGACAGCTATTTTCCTTACATCAGGGCTAGAAAGAAGCATTTGCCAAAAAAGACTACCCCCTCCTTAATTTGAGGTGTGTGTGTGCTTTGGGCAGAGGTAGGTCACTACTAGGATATAATTCTATGCTTTACTTGTGCAAAACTTCCACACTCCTATTTATGCTGATGAATACCTCACTGTGTGCATTAGGAATTTGTACACAGATATGGCCAATTAGGTGCTGGATATATTCCCAGAGGAGTAACTTTACCAGCAAAGATAGAGAATAGAATTTAGCTGGCCATGGGCTTTTCTGTTGTTTTGTTTTCCGTTGGTCACAACACCTTAAAGAAAAATTACTTTTCAACCAAAATGAAAATTTGTTAGAAAAATTCATTTTGGTGACTTTATTTTTAATGAAAACCAAAAGAGTTTTGGGGGTAAATACTTTCAGTAGTCAAACACTGACAATGTTTACTAAAAATTGTTTTTGAAACCCCAAAATACATTGGTTTTTATTAAAAAAATTCTCCAAAATTTCATGTGAAACTTTGGAAGAAAATTGAGAATGTTTTATGAATATTGAATATATGGATTCAGAAAACTGAAGATGCTAGTCTTCCTCATTCCTGTATTGTCTGTCTTATGTGTAAAGTACCATTAATGTGTTTCAAGAGTAGTTCATTGACAATGACTTTCTAAACTATAGAGGCCGCACAGTTGTAATGTGATATATTTAGGGCCCAGTTCCCACTGAAGTCAATGCAGAACCGAACCAAAACAAAACAACGGAGGTATCACAAAATGAAAATTAACATAGCCCTCACTTACTATGTCTGATACATTGCTTTCTAGTTCCTTATTTTTAAATAAACTCTAATGAACTGGTGAAACTCTAGTAAAAGTATATAAAAACAAAATCCTAATTCAGAAAGGATTCTTTCTCTATCATAAATTGCATGAAAATACAGAACACAGTTGATCTTTGTAGCTTCTCTTAATAAGGAATATTTTTAAGAACTATTACATGTGTATATACATCTGCAAAGTATTGCCTTTAGGTGAGAAAATAGTGCTTGGTTAGTTACAAACAAGTTCAGCAGCAATAAATTTAAGTCAGTTTCAGCTCAGCTGCTGAGAGTTTGAAGTTTACCACTGGAACTCATATTAGACACACTAAATCTTGTAAAGAGGGATCTTAAAGGGCTGAAATGTGCTTTTGTGGCAAAAAATTGTTTCAAATGAAAAAGTGACTTTTTATGGTAAGATTTGTTGCCATAAACTTTCTTAATCATTTTCTGTTGCATGACTCACCAAGAGCTAACAACATCTGTATACTTAGGATTATATAGACTTACGGTTTACCTGTAGCCATCCATTAAAGGCTTTATTAATAAAAAGAAAAACTTACTGTGTTGTGTGATAAAACACTATCTTCTACAAAAAAAATATGCACCCATTATGGTGAACTGTATGTACTGTTACTCTGTATCTGCTGACCATTTTACAGAAGGGCAATTTTTTACTTTCACATTTGATTGTATATATTACAGTCCACTAAGTAAAAGAAACAGATAGCAGGGTCAGCATTACACTTTCATCAGAGAGTAAATGCATTTTGCAAATGAGTAGGATTTTTTTGTTTGTTTGAAGCTGCACTGTTTGTTCTGTGAACAACTAGACCATCTTCTGAGCAAGGTGGAGTTTCACATTTAGGAAGTTTGTTCCTGCCTGTACTGAAGGACATTAGTCTATTTTTCAGTGGGAACAAAACAATAAAGCATTTTAAAATATTTCACCTTTCAGTTTAAATTTGCACTCTTTACTTGTCATCCTGTTTGTTTGTTTTATGCAGTCATCTGGTCCTACATATTTCTGTTTTGAAAAAGAACTAATACTGTTTAGAATTCTAAGGTCTTGCCCTGTGTGGATATGCTAGTAAGCCAAGAAAGACTTTTCCCTGGTAGGGTTCCAAGCCAGTGTTCAGGGAAATGTTAGATCCTGTTTCTATACACTAATGCCTCAAAGAATGGGTGGTGGTGTCTGATTTAATAGTATGAACTTGGACTAGCTCCTCAGCTGGGTAATATCTGCAGCACAGACTAAGTTGGGAGTGCATGGTACTCCCTTTCAAAAGAGTAGAAGTTGGAGTCCTATCACAGGCCCTTCTAGTTTGCTCTGTGAAATCATTTCCTGGCCAGCAGGATTTGTAGTGGAGAGGATGCACCAGCCATTGTCCCTGCTGCTGTTGAATGAGTAAGGTAACACAAGCTGAGAACCCAGTTGTTTTAGTAAGACCAAATGTTGAATGTCTGAAAAATAAGTGGCTAAATTTTTCAGATTTATAATCTATTCTATGAAATGTTAAAACTAAACTACACCAGCATTTGGTTGGAGTCCCACTGTGTTAGGCTGCATCTGACTTTGATATAGTCTTGGAAAACACTATAGCAAATCTCATTCTTGCTAGTGTTCAGTGTTGCCAATCTGGACAACAAAAAGACAATCGATAATAGAAACAAAAGCACAGGACAGTTACACCCTGATCTGCTAAATAATATTAATACTTAACCAACCCTGTCATGACTGCAAGACTATTAAATATTTAAAGGAAGGGAATTCATGTTTACTCAGCAAAAGGTCTCCCCTGCCCATGTTTCTTTTTAATAAATTAGTAAATAAAAAATGGATGAACTGTATTGTACCACAGGGAAAAAGAACAGAAAATCTCAGTCTGCAGCAGTTCAAAATTAGTGCCTGAGATTGAATGCATTCTGCTGTCCAAGCTTTTTAAGAGCAGGTAGAAAAAAACACTAGCATAAAAAGAACAAAGATCCTCAAATGTTCTGCTGATTTAGAGTTCAGAGGGCTCCCCATTCAGGTTTAAATTATTTGAAGCTGTCCTGACTCTTTTTTTTTTTTTAAAAAAAAAAAAAAAAAAAAAAAAGAAATGCCACATCTGGATAGTCAGCCAACAAATGAAGACTTGTATTATTTTCATTTATCTTCTATATTTAAATAGTATGACATATCATAACTTTGGTTTCTATCATAACATTTGTGTGCAATTACATGAGCAGACACTATTGTATATTAGATCCATGCCCATTCTCTTCTGAGGCTACTGCTGATGGATACTGCTACCCTGTTTCCAGTAATGCATTTTTTTCCACTTCCTTGAACTTTTCATAATTTTAGTCAATTCCCCCCATTGTGTTTTCCCTTATAAGCTCTTTTGATAGAATGAAACTACAGACTGATTCCCTCACAGTTTTTAAAAAAGCCCAGGAGGGCTATAAATGAGTTTTTAACCTAAACAAGAGGGCCAGACAGTGCTGAATCTTGTTAGAATCACACTTGGCTTTTCCCTGGAAGACGCTTTTCTTTTTTTCCTTTTAGTTCTTCTAAGGCATATTCTCATTTAGATTTTTCCACTTGTTTAAATTCCAATGTGTGGGTCTTTTTAAAATGACACAGTGATTATTTTTTACATTCTGAGCAAAGCTCTTCTTTGAGCAGCAGTGGACTGGGAATGTGAACAGAGGCAGCCAGTTGTGTCTGACAGAAGTTAAGCATAATAGCTCAGAACAAACAGGAAACCTTGTGTATTGGTGTGTCTTACTATTCCATTCAAGTGGGGCAATATATAGAGCATGTTTTGGATATATTTGCATATGCGAATAGAGCTGTGGACCTGGCCATGAACAATTTGACAGAATATACCATTTCAGAATAGTCTAATCACTGTGGCTGTTGGCAATCCCACAGTCTAATACTCTCTTGAGTGGTAGGTTGCAATCTGGTCCTGGTTTTGCCTGTGGAAGAGGTTCCCTTCAATCACTTCCTCAAAGTGCAACCATACAGTACAGAGTATTATGCTACCTTTAAGGCCAAATTGTAATAGGAATTGCCAAACTGGATCAAAGCCAAAGCTCATCCAGTTCAAGTAGCACATCTCTGCTAGTGGCCAGTGCCAGATGCTTCAGAAGAAGGTGCAAGAACCCTGTAGATGAGGGGTAATCTGCCCCATGCATTAGGTCTCATCCTGGCCTCTGAATTAGTGATCGACTTTAATTGTAATAGTACTCTCTTCACATTGTAGCAATAATCTCTTTCTTTGGTGATCTATGCATCCATATAGCACAGAGTTAGATATTGTCTTATGGGTTCAAATTCTGAACTGTTCCAAAATGAGGAGCTCTCCATGTCCAGTGGAAGGGCTATTCAGCGATCTGATTCTCTAGGACATCTGTAATTTTAACTTTTATGTTTAGAATGCTTGCTTAAAATTTAACAGGTTATTGTTTTCACTCAATCTAAAAGGAACTCTGTTGGGAGAGGGGGATGAAGTCTATATATTTAATATATATAGTTTAGAGCTGCTTAGGAAGTTAAATGACTAAGTCCTTAACTACAGAACCCTTAACACTTTTCATTTACTTTTCTATTCTTTATAAAACCTCAAGCTATACTACTTGGTGGTATCACTTCTCTTTTTCCAGGAACAGTTTACAAATTCTGCTCAAAACTTTAGGCCTGATCCAAAGCCCATGGAAGTTAGTGGAAAAGCTCCTGTTAACTTCTGTGGGCTTTGACGCAGTTTCATTGGTGGTGTACTAGGTTACATGATATTTTTACCCACTCCTTGTGCTACTAGGGGCAAATCTTGTACCATGCTCCAATGTAACATGTGGACTTGCAGAAGGAGTTCTCAATAAGGAAGAAATAATCCTCCTTTCTCAAGATGCAGAACTGAATGAAGTCACTATTGCAGAATAATTGCTTCAGAACCTCCAGTCACTCGTGTGTGTTTTGCATCATTTTCTAAACTGAGGGAAGAATTATAGTGAATCTCCCAGCTGCAAATCCAGCAGCCCCCCTCCTCTCTAGCCTGCCTGGTCTCCAAACTTCTCCTCCAAACTGGGGTGCACTGAGCCATCATGGAAATTGTGCCCTGCAGGTACCAGGAATGCAAACTGTCTGCACAGATCCAGGCTTGCCACTCAGTTAAATCCTGCCTTGCCTCTTTGTATTCTACAACTGTGTACTGGACTCTGTCTGGAACCACAGTGAGATTGACAGGTTTTGATGTATGGGAGATGGGGACTATGTTCTATATTGTTGATAAAATATCCTTATTCAGCAATTATATGCAAAGGACAAGTAATAAGTACAATTCTTTCATTCAAAGTATAAGTAATGTATGTACATCCACTGCAAGTCCCCAGAGGAAAACAGAGTATAAGGTGTGTTAGCCACAGCTGCTGTAAGGATCCATTAACAGTGTTGAGCCATGTGGCTTAAATGTTAAGAGGGGACAATAAGCTTCACTGGCTGTCTTCCTTTCCAGCCAATTCTCCCCACACACTATACACAGCACTGTGCTAGCTATGCAGCTGCTCTAGTCTTGGTATGGGGTTTGAGAGCACTACTCTTCGACCCAGTGGGTTGCACCTCATTTCATCACTAGCAAAGCCCTTTTCCTGGGGTTTTGTTCACTTTTTCATTAGAAAAAAATGACTTGGATGAAGCGTAAGATTCAACAGTAAGTAGCAGCAGAACGTAGATGAGCTATTAAATAAAATCAGCTAAAAGGAGGTTTTAAACTGTCTCATCTTCATTTTGGTGGAACGCTATTCCACAGAATGCATTCTGAATTAAGATACTGGTCTGTATTTAGCTTAATTAAATATTTAATTCTGCTCCTACAATTTTCCATCACCCTCTGCAGATTTAGCTAATTTTTAAAATTTGTGTTGACTTTCTGGAAATTTAACACTATTGTTTTATGCTATTCTCTAACTCATGTTCATACAGTTTCTCCTTTCCTCATCACCTAAAGCTTTGTCAGTTACAATGATAAATTAGCAATTGCTCACTGCATTTGGCACCTGTGCTAGAATGAAAAGCTTGTTATGTATCCAGGATGATATCTGACGATCTCTACCGCTGAATAAGCGATTTATGGGTCCTTTCATTTTTTTTAATCTGAAGGAAAATGTGAGCATTTTGTCAATGTGATGTTTACATGCCTTATTTGTGGGATGAATATCTCGATGATTCTGCAGGGAAAAGGGTGACAGGGAATCAAAAAACTTGCTTAATGTTTAGATATAGAAATGGTTGGATCCTTGTAAATATCTAGGGGCTGGTCTTCACTAGGGCAGGGGATCGACTGCAGATACGCAACTTCAGCTACGTGAATCATGTAGCTGAAGATTGCGTATCTGCAGCCGACTTACCTCCCGTCCTCACAGCGAGGGCAGCCGGCGACACACTCCCCCGTCGACTCCGGCTTACTCCTCCGGGGGAGCTGGAGTTCCGGAGTCGACGGGGGCAGCGCTGGCGATCGATTTATCGCGTCCTCACAAGACGCGATAAATCGATCACCATAAAATCAATCTTTCCCCGCTGTAGTGAAGACAAGCCCTTAGATAGGTAGGGATAGAAAAATAATGCAGCAGGGAGAAGCGGTGGCAGGAATCAAGTAGAGGTCTTAATCAAAAGGTTCAAGATAGGTAGTAAAATTCTTCTGATCTTAGAATAGCGCCTGGGTAACACACACACTTCCTCGGTGTGGTGTTCTGTCCCATTTAGTGGCACCGAGACCACTAAGAGAAGGAGAGAGAAGAATGAGTCTGCTCTACAACCTTAGCTAACAACCAGTTGCCTTTTAGCTCACGCACTAAGCTCCAGAGGTCCCAGATTCAATCCTGGCTGCTGATGATATAAGCTTCTGATCTTAGAATAGTGCCTGTCCCAGCACTTACCATGCTCATCACTATAGTATGAGTATAAGGGTCTAATATAGTGGAAAGAATCCTATTGATTTACTGGGAGTTGTCCAGGCACAAAGATTTGGATACAGACAAATTAATATTTCGAGTTCAAGACAAAAACCCCTTCTAGACTTCTATGCCACCAACCTAAACCTAATTTGATTGCACTAATGGACAGTTGCTTGATATATTCAAAGACCTCTTTCCACTATCTATATTCAAAGATATTTAAATCCTGAATACTCCTATTTTCTTCTACTTTCATACAGACAAATGTGTATTAGAAAAACTTGCAATGTGGATAAATATTTAAAAGACAGAAGTAACATCTTAAAAGGAAAAAAATTCTTTGGAGATATCCTTAAGAGTAGAAAAAGAACTATGGTGCAACAAGATACATAGAAAACTGTTTATTATACAGTCTATTGGGTATCCTCAGAGTTTATATTAGTAATATATGCAGCAATTTTGGCACATTAACTCATTGGAAAATACTGTATATCCCATTCCATGGGGAAGGAAAGAATTCAGGGAGAGGGAGAACTCATGCCTTTTTACATACCTCGAGTAGCCTAACTCAAAAGATAGATCTAGAAATTAATTAAACCCAAACACAAACATTTATTACATCAAATCTAAACAGAAACTTGCCAAAGGAATAAAAGGAAACAGACAGTGTTTTGGTGAAATCATTTAGTAGTTGACAAATGCCCAACCTGTTAAGTCACCTATGCCTTCTCTGGAGTTTTGTAATGTTTTCACGTAAGTTAATGCATATTGTGCATGTGGAGGTTTTTTGTTTTAAATAGCTCATGACATCTTAGTGTGTCAAGTTTTCCTCACAAGTGCTCCAGGATTCCATTTTGATTTGATTGAGGAATTGTCAAGCTATAGTGAAATCCCTTGGGCACATTGGTCTGATTCTCCCATGCTTCACAGCATAGTTAGTCATGTACATCCGTGCAAAGTGGGTGTAGTAGGCTATCAAATTGGAATGGTAGCATTTAGACTCACTTTGCACAGGTGTAAATGATGGCACAAGATGCCAAGGCCATGGAGAATCAGTCCCATTATACTTTGATTAAAGAGTGATACAACTTGTACGGTAATATAGTACCAGATCATGTTCCTTCCTCCTGCCCCCAATTTTACTTCTTTAACTATTCAGCTGGAATTCCCATATTTGCACTGACACCTTCTCAACTGTGTAAAATGAAGTTATTTTGCTGCTGAGGATCTGGCTTATAAAATTATTATTATATAATATCTCCACTTTCAATAAACTTGTTTTTTTATTATGGAATGTCACAATACCAGACTCCTCAGACCAAGTTATGATCAAGGTAAAGGATACCTTTGAGTTTCCTTTCATTGCTAAGGAAACCAATGGTGTTATTGTTGCAAAAGATAAAATCCAGGCTTAATTAAATCAATGCTTGTGGCCTCCAGGTTTGCCTGTTTCTTTTGTACTCAGTAGACTTCAATACTGAGATGTTCAAATGGCACTGTAAAAGTATTCCTGAAATGATAATCACTAATACCAGTGGAATAACTTCCAGAAACTGAAGTATGGGGAGAAGACTCATTGGAGTTGTGGTATTGACAACAGTCCCTTGTAAGTTTTTTGGGGGGATACTCTTGAATCTTCATTGTGAGAAGTGAACAGCTTTGTAGATAAGAATTCTGTTACTGCCGTATTGGTTCTAATACATTTTTCAGCAGTAAAATGTCTTTGTACCACTAAACAACACCTACTTGCAAGTGAAAAGGGAACAAAAACTCATAAAACTGCAATAAAATATTTATTTCTCTTCAGCAATAGGATTAATTTTATCACTGTAGATTTATGACCCTGGAAATTCTTTGCTGGATACTTAGTATATCAAAATAGCAGAGCAAGGAATCTATGTTAGAAAATGCTTTGTGAAACTTGTAATTTACTGGAGAGAACAGATTTCATTTTTTCGTAGAACTTAATAAAATCACAGAAAAATTGAATTATCTTGGCATAAAGTTTAATTGCCTGACAAATTTTATACTGCTATTGTGTTACTGTTTATGTACAGACTATATGTGATGTAATCTTTTTTTCTCTCCCTCCCCCGGCATCTGATTGAGGATGGGGGACTTCGCCATCAAATGGAATAGTTTACTTGCTCATGTCTTTTCCAAAGAGGGAAAGAGCTGGGTCACCACATTCCTATTTCGCCCATTCAACACACACTCTTTTCAGAGGTGGCCTTCTTGGGAACATTAGCGGTCTGGAGTGTTAGAACACCTTTTACTAATAGGCTTTGCTAGTGTTCAGAGCTATGCAGCTGGAAGTCTTTTTCAACCCCCCCCTTTTTTTTTGACTAAAATAGCCCATTAACAGAGAGCCATAAAAAAGAAACAAAATAAATCTATAGTTTTTGGTGTTTGGAATTGTTACTGCAGGTATGAATTTGGCTTTATCTCCCCCTTCTGCCTGGAAGATAACTTTTATGAGAGCAAGAAACAATAGTATGTAAGTAGCACTGGATGCATGCACTTAGAAAAGCATACGAAGGCCTTGTTTACACTTGGTATTTAGTCATTAGGCCTTGTCTATACTGGGTAATTATATAGTGTGACAACACATGTGACACACTCGGAGTGAAATCCTGGCCCCATGGAAGTCAATGAAGGTTCGGCCATTGATGTCAATATGGGACAGGATTTCATCCTTACTATAGACCGGGGTGGCCAAACTGTGGCTTGCGAGCCACATATAGCTCTTTTACAGTTAGTGTGGCCCCTGACTTCATTCTCTGCCTATCAGATTGGAGATGGGGTAAGGGTGGAAAGCTCAGAGCTTCTGTCCTGTTGCATGGTTGTGAGGCTAGGGGCTTCTGCCCAGCAGGGAGGGGGTGTTGAGGCTTCAGCCCCCTGGGGCATGCCTGCCAGGGTTTGGGGATTCAGCAGCAGTGGGACTGAAGCCACTAAGCCCACCACCCTGCTTCCCAAATCCTATTCCAAATCCTTGTGCTTGGTTATGCTGTATAATGTTGCAAAACTTTCATATATAATGGACTATGTTGAGCATCCTCCTTTAATGGCTGGTCAACAAATAATGAGCAACTTTCTAGTAACAGGCAGTGTTGTTGCTTCTGTAGTTCAAGCACTAGAGGTGTGTGCTGAAAGTTCAGAGCCCAAACCATGCTGCTGATGGGGATAGGATTGGTACAGATGAACATAATAAAATCTGGTTTTGCCTTTATGTACTCTTAGGAAAAAAAAACCCTATGAAAATTGTGTACAAAATGAACTACATTTTAAGAGCATTATTAAGGCTACAAAGTCAAGCACGGAAAGTTACAAAATGCCAGAATTAATTTTGGTGGGGCAGGATATCTAAAATCATATAGTCTTTCTAGAGCTATTAGTTTATTGGTACATAATGCTTTTTTTCAAAGTTAGCTTAAATGTTCATAGTCAACTGACTTTGAGCCTGTGAGGTCTAATAATTAGACAATGCTGATGTTTCAATCTACCAAACAAATCCTTGTTCACTGAATTCATTATTATTGCTAAGAAACAACGCAGCATTATATTTTTCATCAAATGTAAAGCATTTGCAGGTCACGGTTCCCAAAAAGATAGATTCTTTAGGATGCATGTATTTGTCTAATTCATATAATTGGTGTATTAAAATGAACAAATTAGAAATAAGGAGCCACAGTGTGCTGGATTAACAGGAGCCTTAAAAGCTTTGCAGTTTCCTCATATAATAATTGGGAAACCTTGTTTAATTAGCATAAAATGCATTAGTAACAATTAAACAAAGTTGAGGTCAACAGATTAACCTTTTTTAATTTAAAATTGACTTTTTAATTTTAGAGTGCTATCATCCCAGAAGAAAATGACACTTGATTAAAATGGGATATTCTGATACAACTATAATACAAGGCTTCCCCCGCCTTTTTCTCCTAAGATCTAAGATTCAGTGCCAAGAAGAACAGCTGCACATACAATTTTAAACAACTACGCTTGCTGGACTTCTTGCTAAATGGAATGACACTTACATAGATGCTCTGTTTCCTAATCCCACATCATGTACATCAATTGAAAGGGGTTAAGAGCCCAATACATTCTCTTCTTTGTCCATAAGCTTCTTTGCAGTACCTCTCCCATGTTGTGAAGAAAATTTCTTGAGGTTAACCAAAAGAATTACTGTACTCCTGAAAATTCTTGACTTTTATGTCTTGAAACATAAGGTCATTTAATTACCTAAAGATGAAAGCCTGTGGTTTGACTTCAGATTTAAGGTGTTTCTTATAATGTATAACACCTTAGGATCCCATGAAATGCTAGCTTTTAAGATTCAAATGTAAGAGGTTGTTGAGTTTCTTCTAAGCCTTTCTTCTTTTTCTTACAGTGCTTTTGTGTGAATCATTATTACTGACTCTGGAAATGAAGACCCTAGATTTTATGGATGGAAACATGAAATGCAAGAACAGAATAAAGGCTGTGGAAACTGCATAACTGAAAAAAGGGATCTTGGTTTTATGCTTACTACTTTGAAAGCTATTAGGTGGTATTACTGTCACAGTTTAACAGAGACTACGAAATGGTGGGTGTTAGAGCAGTGTGGGAAGGAAAAGATATTACAGTATGACATGGTCATCTGTAGTAGAATAGGCAGAGCATATTCCGATGAGGTTTAATGTCAAGAGAGGAAGTGAATGCAGCTAGTTTATAAACGTCTGATTGTTTCATAGTATTAGAACAGGGGCGGGAAACTTTTTGGCCTGAGGGCCACATCGAGTTTCTGAAATTATATGGAGGGCCAGCTAGGGGAGGCTGTGCCTCCTCACACAGCCAGGAGTGGCCCAGCCTGCACCCCCGATATGCCCCTCTATCAAATATACAAACCTGATCGGTATGTATAATTGATGGGACGATGGTGTGCAGTTGTGTCACTAACATTTTTGCAATTGTTTTGCAATCTGTGTTCAAGAAAGAGATGGGGTGGAAGTTGCTAGACGTGACAAAGAGTGTATTTAAATAGTTTAGCAGGCTGAAACATTTTTGGTCAAGGTCATTTCTTGATCTGGGCAAAAGCTCAGAAGGCTTCCTATTCTGTCTTAGCCATTTTGCCCTTCTCCAGCAAATAGTTACATCTCCCTCGCGCTCCCTCTCTTTCTTTCTCTCTCTCACACTCACACTCTCTCTCTCTGTCACAGACACACAAAAAATCTTAATTGCCATTATTTATTAAGCCTGATCATGAGAATCTCAGCTTTGAGAACAAGGACTGAATGAGTAGAGATGTGGACTGAACCTCTCACCTCTTGCTGATTGGGTAAAGGAAGTTGGCTATGAATTCCCAGTCATCGCAGTTCCTCCTATATCCCTATATGTCAATTTCTAGAGTCATACAAACATTTAAATACTTTAGAAAATTGCTAAATCTGAGTTTCGTAGCATCTGTGAATCTCGGATCTCTTTTTTTTTTTTTCCTTCGAATGATTCTGAATTTCTGAGACTAACGGGGCTTTGTAGTCTCACAAACTGAAAAATAGCTTGCAGTGGGTTCCTGAAATTTTGCTGCTGTACTTTAGAGCCCTTCATAGCTTTTACAGCAAAGCTGAAGTAAGAGATTTCATTTACAACACCGGCCTTCCTCAAATAGCCACATTGCAACATAAAGCTCAGCTGGTCATGTACGAACGTTCTATCATGAATGGTAAAATGCAACTGAGTCCTTACCTCAGTCCATGCTCACCCTTGCCAGACACTAATGGAGGGCTCCTGAGGTCCATAGTAGAGGAGCTTGTCTCCTGTGGAGTGTAGCTCCATTGTTACACTCCTTCTGATCTGCTACAATCCACAGGAGAGGAGTCTGTCAAAACATTATTTGATATTCTATTGTATTATGTGAGAAAGAGCATGTGAATGTATAACTAAATACTCTAGCTTAAAGAGTGTACCTGGGGGGGGGGCAGATAAGGTTACATATGCAATCTCAGCTTTTGAATGCATAATAGTGAAAACTAAACTTTGTCTTATCATATCTTTTTTGGAGGGTGTATGTATGGCCTGTGGTTGTGGTGGGTTAGTGTAATTTTGCACATCTAGTCAAGCATCAGTCATACACTTGACTTTTTACCTTCTTTTATCTGAAATCAAAGTTGTGAGTTAAGATGTACTGTACTTAGTAGAGAGCATGCAGTAGTATATTATTGAGCACTGTCTACAGCAGAACTTGAGCTGGGAGGTTAAATTAAGAGGAAAGACATAATGGCAATTGTCAAACTGTCCTGCTGCATCTGACCACACACAGAAAAGGGAGGTTGGAGAGTGTGTGGAATTGGTCTGTGGTTCATAGCTGTGAACAATGCAGATCAACTACTTTTTATTAAAAAAAAGAAAAAAAAAAAAAGAAGAAAAAATGGAAGTGAAACAGCAAGAGCTGTCAAGCCCTGTTGTGTGACTACAAGCAATATAATGATTAAGAGTAAGAAAGTCTTCTCTTTGTGTAATCCTTCAGAAGCCTGTCCCTAGCAGGCTTTATAAATGATTCTAAGATATTAGTCATAGCTTAGAATATAGCATCTGTGACTCATTTTGTAAGGTTAGAGGGAATATATATTCTTACCTAGCATCTGAAAACATGACTGCAATCTTTTCTTATTTTACTATAGTTTTCCCTGAATTGATAAAGAAATAATGTATATAATCTCCATATAGTTAGCTTTTATGACTTTCTGGGCTGTACACAAAACAAATAGTAGCTATGTTTCCTACTGCTCTTGTTACTTACACAAACACACGCACACGCTCTCACATGGCTGATTTTTCATTACTGAAAATCCAGATACCCCATTAAATTATTGAAGAGCATCCTGTTATATTTATTACAGAGGTGGCTGATATTACCGGCAATTGTCAAATTTCAGTTTCCTGTTGATGATTTTCATGCATGAGAAACACACAGCGGCTGGACTCATGCCAGAGTTCCATCAATCTCTGTAGGCTGCTTCGACCTCAGGACATGTAAGAGTAGCGGATAAATTGGAAGATCAATGCCTTGTTCCTCCTGCTGTGCCAGCTGCTATTGAGAAATTAATATGAGGCTCACTATAAATAAAAGATAAAAGATGATATGGCTTACAGTGTAAAATATTAAGGTTGGACACAATGTGCTCTATGAATCTAAACCTAAAGCTAAACAAATTAACCCTGTAAGAGTATCCACTGCCTTAGTGGCTTTGAGAAAAGATTGTGGAAGAGAGAAGGGCTCTCTTTAAAAACTGACTAGCCTTTAAGGAAGCCTGGAGATTTAGCAGAACTAATCACAGTACTGGCTAATATAGGATGACAACCCATAGTCATGGTCTTCAGGGTTATCTGTAAGTCATAGAGGAGTTGCATGTCATTGTATCGTAACTCTGGAAGAATAGATAACCGATTTGATAATGACATGGAATTTTTAAGTTAGTAGTTCAAAACCCTTTAAGGTCGCTAGTGACCAAAAGCTGTTACCAACTGTGGTAACCATGGGAAATTTCTGTGTTTTTATGACAATTAGGTGTGACTCATTATTGTACCACTATCGCTTGGGTCTTTCCAGAGCACTTGCTGGGAGCAGGGGAATATGTGCTAAATGTACTGGATCTGAGCCAAGTAGACATGTCTGGGTTCATATGAATGAACTATCAAGAATTGCAGCATGTGAATAGCACTACCCTTGGAGATGCAATGAAGACCAATGACAGGACCCTTTAAATAAAAACATCTCCCAAAGTGACATTTTGGAATGTGAATGGTCCATTATCTGTTGGGTCCTAGTGCTTCCCCACCTCAATCCAAGGAGAGATGAAGTATATAGTACCCACAAACGCAGCATGACTTCAACTGGAGAGACATGAGTAAGGTGTTAAGAGACAAGTATAAGAGAATTTGTTCTTCCAGTGAAAGGGGACTACTAATCCAACCCATAACAGGGTGGTAGGGCCCAGGAGGCTTGCTGCAGCCATGCAGTCTGTATCACAAGCTAGTTCCAAGAGAGTCCATTTTAATCAACCGTGGGGAAGCTTCAGTTAGGTGTGTTACATACAGACTTTTCTTTACCATTTTAACCCAGTAACCCAGAACACAGTATTCCTGCTGACTGATAAATGATTTCTTGTTTTGAAAACATCATTCTGTGTCACTGCCAGCATCTGCTGGTTGCGTAGCTTCTAAAAGGATGTTTCCAAAAGGGTCCAAGCTCATTTGGACCTGCTGAAGGAGCCACAGCACAAGACGGAGGTGCTGAAGCAGGGATCTATTAAAGGAGTCATAGGGCTCCCCCTTGAGCAAAGTGAAGGCTCAGGGCTTATGACTAAAAAGAGGACACTCCCAGAAACACACCGGCAGGGTTAAAGGCAAAGGCACAGCATATGCAGTAGTATTGTGACACCAAATGAGGGCTTGTTGTTACCATTGGAGAATCGGATTTGTTTCTCAGTCCAGTTCCAGTGGTCGTGTCCATATCGCAACCCTCCCCCACCCCAGCCACACTTCCTTGGCAGTGTGAGCAGAGACACAGAGCACTGCTCCCTATTGGACAGCTGTTTGTGAATCCCCCCCACCCAATGTCCCTGCAACCTGTCTCACCGCATTACAGAGACAACGTAGTTTCACTGCTTTTAAAGTCATAATGTAATTATTTGGCCCTAAACAATGAGTGACCGCCCTTTTAAATGCATTGGAGCAGTTTAGAGATTTTTACCATCCCTTTATTATAAGTTTTAATATAACATATTTGTCTCCCCATGAAGTAAATGGCAGGCAGGGATACAGACACATATAGTTATAATTGCTTGTGAAATCTTAACAACTCAAATCCTCTTTACTATCAAACCATTCAGAGCTTGATTGTGACTGTAGCAGCCACTATTGTGTTAAGTGGGGTTGCAGAAGGTGGCATCAGCTCCACAAAAGCCAGGTGAGTGCAATGCAAGGCTACAACTGTTACACTCTTTAATAAGGTTTAGCATATACTGTATCCAGTGCTAGCCACAGACTGCCAGGAGAAGCAGGGAGGGTGAAATCATGCTGAACTGTAAGAAAGAGCATACTTTTCCAATAGATAATGCTGTTTTATAATTTATATGCATTTATTTTTAGAAGTCTTTTTTAATGTAAATTTCCATTACTCTTAAATGTCTAGAGATGTGTGATTTAATAACAAAGTGTCATCAGATTGTTTGTTCCTTTAGGGTCCAATTTTTCCCCTCAGATCATTAAGCAAAATTTCCACAGGATTTGCCCTGACTTCACTGGAATTTCTGCTTGTGTAACTGGAGCAAAACTGAGCCCATTCTTTCTCCTAAGCCGGTATTCATATTTAGTGATTAAGGGATGAAATCCCTGGGGGTTTTAATTCAATATTCAGCATGTCAAAGACAGACCAGTAGTGGAACTGTTCTTTGATGGTGACATAAATCTTAGGGATAATTGTTTCCCCTCACATCCTCTGCCTCCCCTCCTCTCTCTCACACACACCTGCTGGTCACCCTAAGTGTAGCCAGATGGATAAATCCAAGACGAACAGAAAAAACTGTTTCCTAGTGGGTGGAGTACTGATTTTCTTAAATAAATAACTTAAACAGGGAGAAAGATGCTCATTGGGGGTCCAGATTGTCCCCAGTGTGCAGACAAAATGTAAAGAGACTTCTATGCCCTTGCCCCTCAAATTCTCTGTACGGGGGCTAGTTGATGACTCAGTGAACTGCAGGTTGGTGGAGTAAGGACACTTCATCCTTTCCCTTTGGGTGGGGATGCAACCCACCCCAAAGCTGAGATCAAGGCCTGGACCTCTCCCCACAACAGCCATACATGGAAAAGGAAGCAGCTGCGCCATTCGTAGGAGTTCAGAGTCTGGACCAAATCCCAGATTGACTCTAAATCCACTATTACAATTTGAGCCTGTGTCCTTCCACCCAGTCCCCACTGGGGTGTCCTATCTTTGTTGCTATCCAGGTGGGGCTATAGCAAGTTACGCTGCGTTAGCTGCTTGATTCAAAGTTCATAAATTCCATGGTTTCCTCAAGGTGGGACTAGCAAGGCATGGATGTTCTGCGGCAGCTGCAGGCCCATGAGATTTGAATAAAACATCTTGCCAGAGCAACCAAACTGAAGGCACCCTAGCAATGCAAGAGAAAGGATCGGGAGAAGCAGCTAAAGGTGGGCCAGCAGGTCAGAAAGTGAGCTGCAAAAGGCAAGGTGATAGAGTTATGAGGCAAGTGAATGGGAGAATTGATCAGAACGAAGGAAGAATAAGATGGAAATCAGAAGGGGAAGATACTGAAAGAAAAGCTGCATAAGCTTTAGACAGACACCTCAACCTAGATGCATAAACAACCTTGGTTGTGGTGATGCAGTGTGGTGATGCTGAGCACCTAAAATGGCAGTTAGGTGCCTAAATTCTTTTGTGAAGCTAGCCCCTAATCTTTTCAGAGCATAACCAAGCCTCCAACCCTGCTGAGGTTTGACCATTATCCATTTGCAGTCTGTTGTTTGCAACCTTCAGCTGATTAACCTATCCTTGCCCCCCACCTCCCCATCAGCCCCTGCAGGCAAGAAAGAGACTTGATTAGGGAGTGGCAACATGGTTACCAGACAGTTATACTGAATACTGATTCAAAGTCCAACTGGGCTACTGTTCAAGTGAGATGCCACTTAGCATTTAGATCCTTTAAACTGTAATCATGTATCTAATCAGTTGGTCAATAAGTGGTGCAGATGGATTTATTGCTACTTATCCCTCTCCCCACAAAAAAGGCTTTTCATTTACCCTTTCCAGAGCCACACCTCCCTGACCTGAATCTCCTGTCCGCCTGCCTCTTGGCATTCATGGTTCAGTTCATGAGCCACACACACAGGCACATTGCTTACTGAAAGAATATTCACTAAACCATTTTTTTGTTTGTTTTCTTATTTGTAGCCAAGCATCCTGCTGGGTGACAAAGGCTATGTCTGGTCTCCAGCTTCCTGTGTAGAATCCCCAGCCTCTGTGGTGGGTTTTTTCCCCCCGCCCCCTCTCTCCTCTCCCTTTAGATGCTGTGGTTTCTTAAGGGTCAAAAAGTATGCATTACAAAAAGGAAAAGAAAAAAAAATTAAAGATCAATGTCTGTGCTCCCTGCAGTGCCTGCCTTGGTTGAGAAATGAATATGAAGATCACTATAAATAAAAGATAAAAGATGATATGGCATTTGGAGTAAAATATTAACGCTAGGCACAATGTGATGTATCAAAGTCTAACCAAATTAACCCCCTGGGATAAACAGGGCCTTATTTATGTTGCATTTCAAAAAAACAGACCTGTGGAAAATATATATGCTGAGTCTGTCTATGTGTGCATGCATACATGGGTATATGTGTATATGGGTTGTATGAGATACGAACAACATAAACAACATGCTACGGTATGCATGTATGCATACATAGCTATATGTGTGTGTGAAAGAGAGAGTGTGAGTGAATAAAAGAACTATTCTGCTACCTGCTTCTTGGGTCGTCTGTAGGTGACACCTGCAGGAGATTTGGACTTGGACTCTCTGGGCTGAACAGGCAAAATTGACCAGTCTACATGGCAATAACTAGTGGCAGGACCTACTTTGTTCAGGTTTTCAAGCAAAGAACTACCTATGAAAATATGTTTTCCATCATGCTTTACACCGATCATTTTTCTAACTTATCCTTCATTAGACAAAGCCTTTGACAAGGTCCCTCACCAAAGTCTCTTAAGCAAAGTAAGCAATCATGGGATAACAGAGAAGGTCTTCACATGGATAAATAGCTGGTTAAAAGACAGAAAACAAAGGCTAGGAATAAATGGTCAGATATCACAGGGGAAAGCAGGATCTGCCAAGGAGCTGTCCTGGGACCACTGATGTTCAACATACGCATGAATGGTATGGAAACGGGTGAAATGTGAGGTGGCAAAGTCTGTAGAAGATACACAATTATTCAGGCTAGTTAAGTACAAAGCTGACTGCACAGAGTTACCGAGGGTTCCCTCAAAAGTGTATGACTGGGCAACAAAATGGCAGATGAAATTCAATACTGATAAATGCAAAATAATGTGCATTGGAAAAAATAATCATACAAAACAATGGGGTCTAAAGTAGCTATTACCACTCAAGAAAGATCTTGTCATTGGGGCTAGTTCTCTGAAACTCTGAAAAGCTGCCAAAAAAGCTAATGGAATGTTAGGCACTATGAGGAAAGGCATAGAAAATAAAACAAAGTATCATAATCCATGGTACACCCACACCTTGAATACTATGTGCAGTTCTGGTTGCATCACTCTCAAAAAAAAAAAGAGAGATATTAGAATAGGACAGTAAAGTATGGAGAAGGGTAACAGAAATGATTAGGGCTATTGGACAGCTTACATACGAGGAGAGATTAAAAAAGACTGGCACTGTTCTATGTAGAAAAGAGAATGGTGTGTGTGTGGGGTGGGGGGGGGGGAGATGTGACAGAAAGCTATAACTGGGTTCAAAACAGAATGAGAGAATTTCATGGAGATTTGGTACATCAATGGCTATTAGCCAAGATGGTCAGGGAATGCAACCTCATGATCTGAGGTTCCCTAAACATCTGACAGTCAGAAGCTGGGGCTGGATGACAGACTCGATAACTGTCCTGAAAACAGGCCATATGGTTGGCCAGCTCCACTTGATGGCATTTGAGTGTGGTGATCTTGGTGCTTTGGATGTGTATCACCTCCTTAACCACTGACAAAGCATACTACTATTTTTGTGTTATACTGCCCCTAACTTCACCTTGAGCTTTACTAATACTTAAGCTACTTGTTGACGCTTTCCTTGGGCCAGAACGTTGTCCTATAACTGCCTGAGTTGCACATCACACTGCAAAGGAGATAGCACTGCCGTCTTCCTTGTCTGGTCATTTGCAGTTAGTGCAACGTGGATCTGAAGCTCTACCAGTCTGATTCAGTAGCATTTTACACCCATTTTGAATGGGTATAAATGATTGCAGTACTATATGGCAGAGGCAAAGAGTTGAACTATATTCAGAGGCAAAGAGTTGAACTATGTTCTGGGACCATGGTTTGTGCGCTAACTCAGAGTAACATTCTAGCGTATTCTGAATAATCAGCAAATACAGAATAAAGGAGCTATGAATTTAACAAGGGCATGTTTATTTTCTAACCAATCTTTAAGGATGGGATGAAACATTACATTAAGAATCATTTAGCTGCCATCCCGTTGCATATAGCATTACAGTAGCTGGAGCACTGTCACTTTGGATCTTTAGGAAAGCTCCACGAAGCCATCTTCACCTATCTCTGTCAATATGGGGATGGTAGCAGAAAATTACGTGGGTTTCATAATAAGTTCAACAAAGCCTTGCTGCTGCCACTACCACCACCACCCATTACTCTCAATGCTGGAAACACCTCTCAAGGCGCTCAGAATACCAGAAAACTGTAATGTAGGATTCAGAATAAGCAGGTGCAAGGAAGAAGAAATCATTATATCAGCGACTTAATACTGAAGGGCTGGAATTGCACTGTAGCCTAGTGTAAGTCTTTTGACATCAGTGGAGTTACTTTTGATTATACTGGTGTAGATGAGGAGGAGAATCAGGCCCAAAAACTTAATGAAGATGAACATGGAAAGTAAGGGAATAGCGTCAGATCTGTAGCTGGTGTAAAAGGGAATAAGCTCCACTGGTATCACTGCAGCTATGCTAATTTACACCAGCTAAGGATTTGTTCCATAATATTTACCAAGCTGCATGAAGTAACTCAGGTTACCATGTTTTTTGGTTTGCTCAGATTGACACAATCCATGAATAATAATTTTCTTATTTATTTTCTGGCTGGGCTGTATTTCTTCAAATCCTGCCAAGTTTGAGAGAGGCCTGACAGAACCACATTGTGTCTCTTCTTTACTCACTGTTCTTTTGGTAATCAGAAAACAATAAAAGGTTAACAAAGTTAAATCTCTTGGCACACTGGTACTGCTGGGCTGCTTGATAAAATGTGACGTTGCGTATTAAGGTGCCAGTGGTGTTGAAATAAAGCACTTAAAAAAAATGGAAGACATGGCATGCAAGAGCAAAAGTTCACATGGTTAACAGTAGCATGCGCAGCATAAAGTATTTGATGCTCTAGCTAGCTTGCACTGTAATCATTTTAATAATATCAAGAATTTTTAAATGCTTTAATGTTAAACAAGACAGACTTTTAGTTTCATTCTTTTCTTCTTTCTTCTGAGCTACATATTCCCCACACACACACACAGGTTGAGGAAGGAAATGCAAAACCACAAAATAAACCAACCAGATACTTCTTCCCTTCCATTCTCATTCTACTGCCAAGTCACTCTGAAGCATTTTGTGAAAGTGTTTAACTCTATATGCAAGGAATCTACCAAAGCTACAGAGCAGCATCCTATGGAACAACTTGTATGTGGGATGGGGAAGGTGTGGATGGTGCAGAAGAGAAGGAAAACCTCTGGGGAGACTGGAAAATACGATGGACCAGATCCTCAGCTGGTGTAAACTGGCATAACTACAGTGAGATCAGTGCAGCTTTGCCATTTTACACTAGATGCAGATTTGATGCTGTAGTAGCCACGACAAACTTTTCTCTGTACTTCCTATTTCCTCAGATCATATCATCAGAGAAGGCCAATGATGGAACACTTTGTACAGTGGTGGTGCTTAGATCCATTGAGCCAGACTGTAAATTCTGTATTTGATAGAAACTACTTCAACCGAGGGGGTACTACTGCACCCCCAGCACTTATAGATCCAGCACCTATGGAGGATGAACAGGAGGATTTGTACCACCATGGAATGAACAGGGTGTGTTTTGCTACTAGAGTCCCTGGATCCATTAGAATCCGTAGGCACATGGATATGGGGTATCCATATGGAATATCTGTATTTTATTCCCTGTACTAGATCACTTGGTTTTATCCACAGCAGTAGCCCTCTCCATATTATTTGAATGTGTCCTGCTCCTGGGCAGCACAGTTGTAAAGAAACAGACTGCCAAAGCTTCATCTGCCATTGGTTGACCTTGGACTACCACTCTCTCCTAAGAGAAAATGGGTCAGGGTATACAGAAAAATTAATGCAAGTGAAGAGAGAGAATCCTGGCATAACAGCGGGACAAGACAGAGACGAGAAGAGAAAGAACCACAGATATTGCACTACTATGTGAAAAGTTCCTTCATGAGCTTTGCAGCTAAATTTTGCACATTCCAGAGTTTCACACAGGCATTGGATAAGCTTCCAAATTTAGGAGTATATAGCTCAACAGACCTTGTATGCCAAACCAGTTAAGTTTTCACCATCACAACTAGGGGAACAGTGTGACCTGGAAGCAGCAGAAATAGCAGGCATTGTGGTAAAGAGGGCAAGAATCATACCTAGTGAGCTGGCAGAAATATTGATCAGGTGTGCCCAGCACTGAGATAGAGAGCTCCATCTGTAATTTAGCTAAGAAGGGGTCAACGGTTCAGGATGAGGTCTTGAAGGCGGAAAGCAAGCAGTGTAAGTACAGTTCTGGCATGGATAGATCTGGTGAAGTAGAATATTTGACCTGGGGAGATGCCATACTGGAGGTAGAACACTGGGATAAATGAATCTTTATAACAGCAAAAAAAAAATCAGTTAAAAAATGGTGGTTCTTGTTGTCCTTTCTGGGGAGAATTGGGGCTGAGGCAGCAAAGGAAAAGTGGAATGGGTATGAGGAAAAAATATGGAGGATTATAAATCTGAACAAGGGCTGGATTTAGGATGACCAGATGTCCCGATTTTAGAGAAAGAGTCCAACTGTTCAGGGCTTTGTCTTGGATAGGCACACAGTTTTTCACACTTGCTATTTGGTCACCCTAGCTGGATTTGGGCAGGAGGAGCAGCTTTGGAGCAGGTGAAAGATTTGTCCCTGAGAATGAACTTTCAGCTGTATAGCTGAGGAGGGCAGTCAACCCTGTATTATACTGCTCTGAAATACAACAAAAGAAATTTCCAGGCAACACAGGTCTGCTTCATCTATAGCTTAATAGTTAGTGAGTTATGTTGTATTTGTGTAGTACCTGAAGTATGTATGTGTTGTGGTTTTGTGGGTGCATACAGAAGGAGGGATGTAGTGTGTTTCCTGTTATGCTTTGAAGTAATTGCTTTAGGATGCTAAAGTGTGGTGGGGGAAGAAGGAATGTATGAGCATAATAAGTCAGTAAGTGATTATGCAATGCAAGAAAAAAGTTACTGTACATAATATATGACCCTACAATAGACCACACAGTGTTTGATGAATTATAGACAATAAGAATTTATGCAGAAAAGATGTGCTGTGTATATTTTCATATAAATTCCAGGAATATATTGCTATGACTTAACCATTATTTTTATGCATAGTACTGAAAATGGGTATGATTATTCGTCTGGGTCTCATGGATTCAGAAAAAAGTATTTTTACAAGGTTTCCCCCCTCCCTTTTATATTCATCTATCACACACATTTTTAACAGCGTTCTTTTTCATTTTATGTGACAGCTTTTCTTGTCTAGGGCTCCAGTTCTTGGATAAAAATGCTCATTGGAACTGATGGGGAATGCATATCTATGCCCTCCCTCCCCACAATTAGAATAGTGTCTGGACAAATCACACCACCATTGTGAAAGTACTATCATCTCCATAGTGTGGATCGGGGACTGAGCCCAGGTCCAGAGGCACGTAGCATGTGGGTTACCTTATCTAACTTCACTAAATGCCCCAACAGCACCTATGTGGGTGAAACCAGCCAATCACTCAAATGAATGCACACAGGAAAAACAATAAAAGACAAAAACCCTTCATATTTGTGCAAAGCAAATAAAAAATATCACAGTATATTTTTGCCTATACATTGCGAGCTAACAATGCTGGCCCAGATAAGAACATTACTTTTTAATACAAGCTGGACCAAGTTAAACAAGACAAAAATGGGACTGCCTTGATCCTCTCTTGATCCTTGTTTCCTTAAACCACATAGTGGAGCTCTGGGATGGAAAGGTGATTTAAAACATTTAAGCAATCAACCTTTGGGACCATTATATAAAGTGTATGGATAGATTTTGTTCTGTTCTGTGGGGAAGGGTTACCAGGGCTCCAAAACAATGTGGGGTAAGTACCCTGTAAATTGCAAACAACTCCAGAGAAACACTTGGGGCATTTGCATGTACTGGTTCAAACAGCGTTCTCTCGAGCTCTGATAAAGAAAGGAGTTGTGGTATAAAAGAGTTGAGCTTAAGCTGACCCAGGATCTTCATTGTGATTCAGTAAAGAGACATAACTCTCTGTCCCCAACTCCTTCTGCAGGGTGGGAAGGAATGTTGGTCTGTCAGACCTCCCATGTAGAAGCTGCGTGACTTCTGGCATATTTAGTGTGGGTTGGAGTCTGTTTACTGGGGTTTTTTACATGTTTTTCTCTGCATGTTTTTTTTTCTCCTTCAAATGTATGTATTCTGCTGGGAAAGAACTGTGTGGGGGGTCACTGGTAAAAATGCTCTTGTCTCCAGAGAGAAAGCACGCCAGGTACTGGCCATTATGCATACTAGTGATCTTACAGTGTTTGGTAAGGACTGTGCAGCCTTACAATCTCCCAGTCGGATGGGAGTAGGACCAGAGTCCTGTGATGAGGTCAGAGCTGGCTCTACCTTTTTTGCCGCCCCAAGAAGCTCTGCCAAAGAGGGAAGGGCAGCTTTCAGCGGCACGGCTGCAGCAGCTCCGCCGAAGAGGGAAGAGTGTTGGAGCTTCTGCAGGCGTGCCCCTGAAAGCCGCCCGAGTGCCGCCCTGACAGAGCCCAGAATGCTGCCTCCTGCCATTTGCCGCCCCAGGCACCTGCTTGCTAGGTTGGTGCCTGGAGCTGGCTCTGGATGGGGTGTTCATCCCCACACATGGCTCAAAAGGGTTAAAATGGCTAAAGGGGCCAATTAACTGCCCAGGCTGCACCAGAAGGAAACAGGGAGCAGGCCACTAACTGGAAATGGGCTCACTGGGCAGGAACAGTGGGAGCCTGTATAAAGCCCAGAAGCTCTGAGCAACAATGGGCTGTAAGAAAGTAGGCTATAGTCACTTCCTGGGAGGAGGGACTTTCTGGCAACCCCACAAGGAGCGGGACCTGGGGTTCCCCACCAGTCAATGGGAAGTGGCACATGTCATTAGAGACACTAGATGGTCTGGAAGGACATTTTCCCAGAAGAGGAGGACTTTACTGACCTTGCCCAAGAGCCAAGCCATGAACAGAAAGGTGAAGCTTCAGGAGTGAGAGGGGCTGCAGGCTGAAAGAGCTGATGGGTAGAGGAGGGCAGCACCTGGCAAGAGCTAATCTCCAAAGCCCCCAGGAGGAAGTGCCGCATGCTGTGAGTGGACCCTGTGATAGGCCCTTACTCAGAGACAGATGACAGCTGCAGACCTGAGACCACAACCGGCACTGCTGTCCTGGAGTGGGCCTTGATGGGGATAGAAAGGTGCAGTCCCCTTGAAACTGTGACATTTTTTAATTTCCCATTTCTTGAAATAGATACTGTATCTTTATAACGCAAGAATCTTTTTTTAATATATATCATGTGTGCTTTTGTAAACTTTAAAATGCTGTGGAGTGGATGCTGTGTAAATGACTAAACTTGATTATCTAAACACACATGTTCTGAATATATGCTGTTTGTACTGGCTGGCATTGTCTGTAATCATGCCGGGGCGGGTGGGTATGTGTGAAGGGGGCATCAAGTTATTTTTCCTCCAAAGGAAACAGAGGGATCTTACTATTTTTGGAGGTGAGGTGTGTGGGGTGGAGGAGGGAAAATTGGGTCAGAGCTGCAGTTCATTGTTCTCCAGAAAACATTTTCAAGATGACATTTGTAACAAGTGCCTTGTGGGTTGCAGCTGATGGACTCTTGTAAAATTCTCTCTGCTAAATGGAGAGAAATGTCTTTCATCTTTTAAGAACAATCAATGTAGTCCAAGGACTGCGGACAAATAAAAACACAAAAGAGCAGAAAATATAACAACCCCTTTCCTGAGATTAGAAATAAAATTACTATAGATTTGTAACATCTATTTGTTTCACACGGTATATATTTTTTGCCTGTTATATCAAATTGTGTTAAATTATGAATGATGAATTGATCTGTGATTCAGAAAAATGTGGCACTAGCATTTAAAAGATTGTGTTGTGTATTATACTCTCAGTTATTCAGCTTCTATAGACTTCATAAAATAATCATTTGCTCCCAGTGCCAGAGCAGAGCATCAGAAGGCATGTACCATCCACTTACTTCCTCTGCATTAAACTTCATATTTCAATAGTTGACCTTATTTCTCAATAACATTTTTAAAATAAAAGATTTTCTCCTCTTTGACAATAATGTGAATGCAAAAAGAGCTTTTCTGTTTTGAGTTAAGAGATTTCCAAACCAAGAAAGCAATCTCTAGTTCTTGATTTTAATTTTTATTTTGTGATCTTCAGATGGTTCTATACACGTGCATTTAGGCATTATTCTCATCAAAATTCAGTTTCTGCAATTTAGGCCATGAAGCCTCCATGGGACTTCTCTGCTTGTCTCCTACAAAGGTTAATAATCTCTCTCTTTCTCCATCCCCAGGATGTCACCATTTCCCCACAGAACTCAAAATCCAAACTTTGGCAGTACCTCCCTGTCTAGCATAAAGAAACACACGATGCTTCTCCACATCCTAAACAGAATTATGTAGGAGGTAGCCCACACACTGATGTCTAAAGAACTCAACTTAGTATGCTCAGAGGGATCACTGAAAGCCATTGATGGGTAAGGCTCTCAGAGGCTGATTGACCACATCAGTGCACTTTGTGCCTGCATGCACTTTTGTAACAGGCATGGATGGGCTCAGGATCACAGGAATTGCAACCAGCAAGGATAATTTTCCACTGTATGTGGTATCATGGCTTTGCCTAGAGAAACATAATTAATTTTTTGTGAACTTATCTTGGACTGTCTGCCATGTAAACTCAGGCCTGTTTCTCTACTATTTCTGCCACAGAAGTGAAAAACTGCATCTCACTTGTACTATGCCTTTCTGAACTATGCCACTTGAGCTTGATAATTACTTCTTTAGGCAAGCATGAAGACATTTCTCCTTTCTTTGCTTCATTTACATAGGTGTCCGTATCTACACTGGCATTGTGCTTTTGAACGGAGAGCTCCGAGGAACTTATGCTCAGGCTCAATAGCTGAGATACTCATATAATGGTATCTTTTTTGGGTATTATACACAGTTGCTTCAGTAGAAGGGGGCTGAAGTTGCATTGTGGTGGATGAAGAATTCTGTATGCAACGTCCATTAACAGGAGCTGAATGTTTTCTGTCCCTTGTTGCACTGACTTCCTACCTCCTCAGCAGTACATGGTAGACAATATGATTGAGGAGAAGAAACCGTTGACCTCCAATACAGGGCATAAGATTCTAAAGAATGTTTATATCACAACGGGCTAGATTTAGACCATGAGTTCCAGCCTTGTTCCTTAAGAATACCCCTGAATTCACAAAAACCTGCATTTGTTTGCACAAATGCACACTGAACGTTGGTAACAATCTACAAAGAAACAGGTGCCTAAGAGTTCACTTATTCTTTTTTGTGCATGCAATGGTAGGTTTTTCATGCACAATGGAACTTGTTCGCATTCAGTGGGCACAACAAACATAGAGATAAATAGCTAAAATTTGGCTGATAAGGCTTGGTCATTTATACCTATTAGTCTAGCTTCTCATTTTAATTGTAGTGTGACTCATTTTTTTACTATTATATTCTAAGGCAACTATGAAAACAGAGTAAACAAACTTCACTCCAATGCCAACAAATCCAGAATCTGGAATTCTATTTCCAGCATTAACCTACCTACATTAAAAAAGGAGCATAATCTATTGTATCTTTCTTTAATCTCTGATGAAGCACATTCCCTGCAATATATCTCACTAATTAAAGCAAAATGCCTTGTGGAATACCTTTTGAGTCATTTCATTCAATTTCATTAATTCTGGCTACTGAAGTCAATTTAAATTCATTCTGGCAAAGTGAGCTAGCGCAACAGCCATTTCTTCTGGTAACACAGTCAAAGGGACCTACAAACTTGCTCTGTAGTAAGCAGTAAGGCGGCATGAAAGCTGAAAATAACTACAGACAATAAATGTTATTTACGCTCAATATCTTGGAATAAAGCTGTTCATGTGAAAACACGAACAAATCTTTGTAAACTTGGAAGCAATTGTGCGCAGAAAAAGTTGTCCTTTAGCTCTCTTGCTTTAGGATTTTGCTACAACAACCACTTGATTTGTTTATTTTTATTAGGGTGCCCATACATCCCATTTTGGCTGGGACAATCCCTTTTCTAGGCCCTGGCCTGACCATCCTGACATTTTTGACAAAACTGGTCATTTGTCCCATTTTTCTCTTGCCAACTGACCATCAGCCAGCAAGAGCAAACAGGACAAATGCCCAGTTTTGTTAAAAAGGTTGGGATTCAAGCAGGTGTGGAGGAGCATGTGTGGAGGTGAGGGGACAAATGGCAATGCCAGGACTGCGCTGGAGCAAGGACTAGGGATAGCAGCTCATGACAGCTGGCCTGCCCTGCATGCAGGAGAGAGAGGGGAGACCTTAGGCAGCCCCGTGCGCAGACATGGACAGGGCTTAGACCACCAGCCCTATGCACAGACAGGTGGCCTTGGAGGATCAGCCCCCAGTGTGGACAGGTGCCTCCCGTGGGGATGGGGGGGGGGGTCACAGGTAGGTGCCGAGGTGCTTAGGCTGGATCCAGGTACCAGCAGGGAGGGAGACGTCAGGCTGGCCCCTCATGGAGAAGAGGAAGGGAGGGCTCAGGACTTCATGCAGGGGCGTATTGCGGGAGGAGGGGAGGACTGGGACGAGCCCTGAGGGAGGGGGACCTCAGCCCAGCCCCACGCAGTGGGAGGTAGGGATGGCTTGAGCCAGCCCCACATGAGGAAGGGTGGTGGGGCCTCAGGCCAGCCCAGAGGGGTCCTGTTTTCCCTTTGGAAATATATGGTCACCGGATTAGCTGTTGTTTTGCCTTGCATACAGCCTTCATCTCTTTCCTCCTCAACACTACAACAGGAGATTCCATAGCTTCTCCCATGCCACAGATTTCCTGACAGATAAGAAGAATCCTAAACTTATTGAACAGAGGGCTGCACCTGTGATATTTGATAATCTAGGTTAATCAAATGGACAAAGCCGTCCTCAATGCCAGATGGTGATCAGATATAAACTCCTGGCCCCACTAAGTTTCACTGGGACCAGAATGATGCCCCTGATCTACACAAGTGGCAAAGTTAATTACTTTCATCAGGTTTTTTATGGTTATTAAGTGGTGATTCTTATCAAAGACTGTTTATATATAGAGAGAAAAAAATGGTGGAGAGAGATGTGAGGGTACGTGCACTGTTTCCTTCCACTTTAGCTGGAAGACAGGCAGTGTAGAGAGGAGATTCTAGGCAGAAAGTCTGCAATGATCAGAGGTAACACTCTTCTCCTTATTCTGCCACAACAGCTGCACCCAGTGTAGCAGTCATATGAGGGCAATTGTTCCGGTTGAGCCATGCGAGATACTCAGATAAGCACATGGCATTGGAATGCTGCTGTCACCACCGCTGCTTTAAAAGCTTGGAGGAGGTGGCCACTTTCCCAGCCTCCATCACTGCTGCTGTTCAGATGGGGAGGGAGGGGGCTCTAGCAGCCATTCTTTAGGCAAGTACAGAAAAGATGGGCAGCTTTGAACAAGGTGTGGGTGTGGGAGGGGCTCCATCCCAACTCCCTGGAACAGAGGCCCAAGGATGGCCAACCATACCAGCAAAGGGCTCTCTGTGTTAGAGCACCCTACCAATACTAACCAACCATGGCAGCAGAGGGAAGGAGGGACTTCTGTAATCCTAACAGAGGACTCTGTTGTATGGAGGCCTCAGTCCACCTGACAAGGAGCAATGTTGGAACCCCATCATCCAAGAGATGGCTCTTGAGAGGATAATCCCTGCCACCACTACTGCAGTCAATGTGGGGGCGACAGGAGGATGGGGCTGGTGAGAATGGAGCTAAAGGAACCAGAGGAGGTGTCTGGAGCCTTTTGTTTGTTTAATCCAGCCCTCAGAGCCATACTGAGTTCTCTTTGTGCAAAGAGGTCTGGTGGCATTTCCTGCTAGTTTGGAGTTTGAAGGGATTAGTGAATCTAGGCTGAAGCAACATAAGAGATCAGTAGTATTCCTGGAGCTTTCCCAAAGGCAGGTCAAATTCAGCATGAGTACAAGTAATTCAGAGCTTTCACAACTAGTTAAAATACAAGGCCTATAACACTGCCACTCTCAAATCACTTCTGAAATCCAACAGAAGGTTGTTAATATTGATATGGTTAATATTCATCAAACAGGATTCCTTTAATTTTTTGAATCGAAAAATTCTCCACAGTGTTGACATTTCCTCACTGAACTATCAGGATTGTTTGGTTTCAGAGACTGTAAGGCCCAAGACGCATTTTGTTTTAAATAATCCTTCATAAAAAATTCAGCTTTCTGTCTAATATGATTGAAACTCTGCTTGAGTGTGTTTTATAATGCATTGAACTGGAAAGACTATAGGTGTTGAATTATTCAAAACATGATAGGGAAAATAGTGATATATGTGTGTGCATACAGAGAGGGATGATCGAAGAAATCAGTGAGACTTGATATGTCTTGTTATCTCATTTTATTTACTTTTCAGAACTCATCCAAATATTAGAGGGGAAAAAATCAATATCAATTTTCACCTCTGTCACGTTCCATCCTTCAATTATTAATGAATGTCAAATTTGACCACATTTCTTCATACCACCTGCTCTGCAGTAATATTTCTGAGCCTTTATTAAAAATGTAAAATTGTCATTGAATTTCCAAATATGATTCTCTAGTGGCTAATTCAGCTTGTTTTATTAATAAGCCAGTTCTGATGAGTAATACTAATTTAATACGCCTGCATGTAAGATTAAACCATAAATTATTCCTGCTGAAAGTGATGAGATTTGACTACTGTGTGGTTGTTAAGCAATAACCCTTTAGCATTAATCCCATAAGCACACTAGTGTAGGAAGAAAAAATATTTCTCAGAATAGTTAAACTATTAACATTCTCAGACCAGCTCAGGCATTTTTGTTTTGCTACGTATACATATACTACATATACACAAAAAAAATAAGAAATTTAGACTTTTTCAGCCCCCTGGCACCCACTCCTGCAGAAAGGATACAATAATGAGCATTGATTTACACTAGGTTTTGTAAAAAGTCATTAATGTCAACCATATCAGAATACTTCAGGGTGGCATTTATTGTCTGTATGGACTAAATTTGCTCCCAGTTTTGATTTAGTTCTAAAAGCTAGAAAATAAATTGATTTATGATGGAACCAGGTCCATTAAAGCCCTCTTTAACTCATCGAGTGTTACTTGGTTATTATTTACATATGCTTTTTTGGAGGGGAGGGAGTCCAAGTTATTTTGACCGTAGCTACATAAACCAAAATTTATTCAGTACCTTGCATACAGTGAGGCCATTTATGAAGATTTATCTTTCAACAATAAGCATCCAATTCTATGCACCCTCTTGATATAGTTAGAATCACCCAAACAATACTTCCTATTTAACAATTACTCTTCTTGCAATATTTTGCTATTTGAAAAGTAATTTGAGGATACTGAGACATAAAAGTACCTCTCAAGATTTCCAGAGCATAAGGTCAAAATTGTTGACTATAGAATAAGGGAATTAAAAAAATACTATATTATTCCAATCTGCTTCCTTTTGCCTCTCATTCATAAACAAAAATCACTACACTGCTATACATACAGTCAAATCACTCAAATTAACTCAGATTTGCTCTGATTGAAGATCAACAAAAGTCTTTCATAATAGTCTTCAGAGTGAGAGAAAGACGGTGTAGCTGTGCAAGCCTACTCTGGTTCAGGTAAAGCATACGGGATCTGCGTCTGACTTCATGAGACAACACTAGTGTAACCTCATTGTCTATGAGTCTTGAACTTTCTTGGGTCCAGTCCAAGATTGTGCAACCAACTCCCACAGGAACCAAGTACAATGTGTTATCCAGCACTTTACCAACTGGAAACCAGCATTTCATGAGGGGGTATGGGCTCTCAGAGGGAGTTTGAGTACAAGAAGGGGCTTGAGGCAGGAGGTTTGGGCATGGGAAGGGTTTCAGGGTGCCAGATCCAGGTGGTGCTCATCTTAGGCAGTTCCCCACAAGTAGTGACATGTCCCTGGGTGCTCCTAGGTGAAGGCACGGCCAAGCGGCTCCGTGCACTGCCTTTGCCTGCAGACGCCACCCCCGCAGCACCCACTGGCTGTGGTCAATGCTCCTAGGTGAAGGAATGGCCATGGCGGCTCTGTACACTGCCCTCATCCTACCCCAAATGCTGGCTCCCCAGCTCCCATTGGGTAGGGACTGCGGGCAGAGGCAGCACACGGGGTCTCCTGCCCGTGCCTCTGCCTAGGAGCAACAAGAACATATTGCCACTTGGGAGGAAGTTTAGAGGGAGAAATTTCCCTGGCTGCACTTACCTCTCCCTTACAAATTAATCACTAGCTAAAATACATTCAACTTAAAATTTTGCTTAAAAAAATAGTAGCATGCGCAAGACTGATTTAGATGTGGTTTCTCTTTTAGGGGAAAAAAACCCCAACCAAACATTTTCTACTTCAAGAGACTGAAGGCTAGATCTTCAGTACACCAGTGCTCCAGCTGGCACAGCAAACAAGAGGGTGGAGGGCAGCTGTACAGTGTGATGTTTAGGCAGTGATGTGTCATCTGTGTATGCAAGCTATGCATTGCATGCCCCAGGACCAGCTGGGCCTGCGGGACAGTCCCGTCTGGCCATTCAGTGCTCATGGAGGATGGCATTTTGTTCTACATACCTGCAAGGTCACTGCATCGAGGACAGCATTTTGCATGCCAGCATAGAGTTGAATGCCTGACTAACAGCGTTACAGCATGCCACTGTATTTAAGGAAGATTTACAGCCATTTTTCATTGACAGAGCAGTTGAAAGAAGCAGTAGCATGGACCTGAGTCTGATCCACAACGTGTTTTTTGACTAACACTTGTTCACTTTAAAACTATAACTTCTCTTCTCCTCCCGCAATCCCAGGAAGTCTACTGCAAACAGATACTCCACATCACTTGACTTTTCAGATTCTTGGGCCTTATTCCCATCTCTGTCATACGAGGATTAAGCTGGTGTAACGGTATTGAAATCAGAGGAGATACAGTGGTGTAACGGAGTGGAGACTCGGACTCACTGTGCTTTTTCACTGGCTACTCCCTTTATGTTGGGGTGGCTGGAATACAAGTTTACATTATGGGATGTTTCCTATCCACAAATGTGATGGGGATGGAGGCTCTGAAGATCCAGTGCTGGAAGGAGAAGATGACTTACCCACTTCTCTGATTGTATTAAGTCTAATCTCTAATCTCCCAAGGGTGGAGAAGGGTAAGGGGAAGGCAAAGGTTCTGTACCTGCTGGAGATAGCCCATGGAACCATGTGAGAGTTAGACCTTATCTCTCTTAAATGAATGTCAAGGGTCACAGAGATTATCAACGCTTTGCTCAGAAAGAGCGTAACTCCCCAGCAACCATAATCCACTTGATGGTCCAACCATGCTCAAGTCGCAATCATTAAATGCACCTTTGCAACTGCCACCTCAACTCCAACCTCTCATTCCTGGACAAGATCCTTGAGCAGGTTCTGGCAACACTAGCCTCTTGCAGCAACTTAGATTCCTTTCAGTCTGTCTTCAGACCAGGATTTGGCATAGAAACAACACCACCAACAATGATGAATGATTTCGTTACACCTGTGTACAAAGATCAAATGTCCTTGCTGGTGCTGTTAAACTTTCTGGCAGCAGTCAGTACTATTGATCATTATAAAGCACTGCCTGCAGGACCTAGTATTAATGGATGGAATGGTATTAGGTTGGTTTAGCTCCTTCCTATAAGTTAAGACCCAGAGGGAAGTGATAAGCAGAGGTGCCTATTCACTGGAAGCCCTCTCAGAAGAACAGACATACTGGGCCAGACCAATTCATTTAGCCCAGCAGCCTGGTCTTATGGTGCCCCATTGTTTATCCTCATTTCACCAAGTTTCTGTCATTCATTTAATTCCAGGCACTTTAAATCTTTAGACCTCTAGCATTTGTATACAAGCACTTATACATTTTGTCAATATTTAGTTGTTTGCCTTCATATGTTAATTTTAAACGGGACTTTTTACATTTGACTGTTCCCCACTAGCTGTACTTTACCAACTTTTTTCCTGTTCTCTGTACCAGGATATAGACTTCCTCCTTTAATAACTCCACCCCATTGGATGTCTCTGCCCAACCCTGGGGCTCCTCCACCACAAGGTTTATTTTCCCGCTCTCTATTTTCAACATATGTTGTGATGTTGTTGAAGAAGATCACACATGAAATTGTATGGGACAGTTACAGTAGCCAAGAACTACCCAGCCATACATCCCCTACGCTAGTGCAGATATTGCTGTCTCTTTGCTGGCCTAAGGTCTGAAGTAAATAGAAATCCGGATGAACAGTGGCTGGCTTAAGACAAAAAACAGGTAAGACTGAAATGATTCCGGTGACTAGGGGAAGCAATTGTAGGGAAAGGCAAAAATGTGATCTCATCAGACATTAAAGCACTTGTCCTTTCATAATCAATGTGTTTCATTCATGATCAGTTTTTCCATGATACTTTACTACAATGAATTCCTGATAGCAGCAGTACCACAAACGCTTTATTTTCAGTTGCTTGGCCAACTGATAGTACCCCGTTCTCTCAGATAGGGACCTGGTCAAAGTGATCCATTCTGATACCTCAAGACTGGATTTCTGCAAACCACTTTCATTCACACTAACCCAGAAGTAGAGTAACAGGTTGTGCTGACTCAGGAGCTAAATCACTCAGATCCCCACCAGTTTATATTAACTGAGCTCTGATTGAAAGACAAGCAGTTGGCAGAGTGGAGACACAGCTGAGAAGATAATTAGGTTCCCAGTACCCAGGACTATATAATCAAACAGAAAGGAACTGCTCAGAGGACAGTAGGGAGCCTGAAGGAAGGCAGGAGTGGTGGTGGTAGCAGCGGTACTGTACCCTTCCCCAGAAGCAAGCTTATATTTTACTACTGATTGTAAAGTTAATATATAATAAAGCACAGTGATGGTTAAGAAGACTGGAGCAGATGTGGACAGTGATAGCCAGCCAGTGATTACAGATGGTTCAGAATGCAATTGCTTATCTGCTGAACAGCCTAAGGAAGCATATCACACCAGTATTCTACAGTACTCCAGTTGCTTGTCCAATCCCAGGTGTAGATTTTACAACTGTTCTCTTAGAAGGCTGAAAATGCTGCCCAATCTGAAAAGTAACTGTAATAACAGCATTGTGGGTTGCATTGTATTGTTTCTCTCTCATTCTATATTAAATCAACTCTGTTTCCAAGAAAAAAAAAGACTTTTTCTAACTGCCAGCCCTGCAGCATCCCTGGGGGCTGGGAATGTCCAATTAGATTTGTCCTTCTTATGTATCATCACCCAAATTAAAGATGCTGAGTAGAGCTGGTGGAAGTTTTCTAATGGGCCACTTCTGCATCAGAAAATGCTGATTCATCAAAGGTGAAGCTTTTCACAGAAACATGTCCATTTTAAGGACATGGCATTCTGAAAGAAAACAGAATGGAACAATTTGATTTTCAGTTCCAAAATCACTTTGCTCTGATTTTTTACATTTTATAGAATATCAAATTCTTAAAAAGTCAAAATCAGAATGAGACGTACTGATTTATCAAAATGAAACATTTCCGTTGATCCAAAACAATACTTTTTCCAGAATTTTGTTTTTCATTGCATTTTAATTGGAGGATGGGGTAGGGTTGTTCCATTTTGCAATGGAAAAAAATGTCAAAACCACAGACTAGTCTGCAAAATGGAAAATCTGTTCGCCATCCTGTTCTGTTCTGCAGATCAGTTCATGCACTCAACGAAGACAAACCATTTGCTCATAATTACACCTCTACAGCACTAGTGATGGCTAATGCAGTTTCTCAGGGTTTAACCCAGGTCATCATCTACAGACAGTCATGATGCACAGTAGTAAGTGAAAGCATCATTTCACCTGCAGAATCTTTTTTTCGCTGAACTGATCACTGTTATTATTACCCTTGCCCTTATTACTCATTCATCCTTCACCTCCAATGACAAAAAAGCATAATATTTAAAAGAACCATGATTTGAGCAACTTACCCCATTCTCTCCACACTCCCAGCTCTTGCTGTAAATATCACTTGAAATAAATAACCTAAAAACCCAACAACATTCAGAGACAGAGCAATCCACCACTCTATTAAGCATTTTCAAACATTTTAAACATAGTCTTCATTTAGAACATTATTAGCAGACATTAGTCATTATTAATGGAAATAAAAAAAACCAAAGGCCCAAATCCGCAAACTTACAGAAATATCAATCAAGTTCAGGAGAAATTGGACACAAGCATGTTTCATTCCATTAATGGGAACAATGAAAAAAAATCTCTCTTGCTCTCCACCCTCTTAGACTCCCCCCGATCCCTTGCTGAGCTATGAAATCTGAAGGAAAAGAAAAAGCCATCTAAATCTAAAAATCTAATCTAAAAAGAGATTGGCCTGCTTATCCAACATAATAAAGGCAGTTTCAGTGTGCAGTGAAGCTGAGACAGCGTTACAGTGTTGATGGTAGGAACATTATTTCACTGGGGAAGTATATGTTAAAGCACAAAAGGTACATTAACCAAAATCCCCTTAATTTTAACATCTTTCTGGCAAGAGTTCTTGTATGGGCACATAAGCATAGTTACACATATCACATATGTGGCCTGGCATATGCGCATATGGAGGGCTCTGTGTATATACACATAAATGTCTTTACTCTTTTTTTGTATTTATGATCTTTTATGTGCAGGTATACCTGAACTTTCATACACATATGCACAGGGACATGGCTTGGCATGAACTCATACCCTTGGTTACACATGCCTACATATCTACATGTTGGACAAGGGATCCCTCCTATGTTACCAGTTTAATACGATATCAATTTGTACAAAATTGGGAAGGGAAATGCTAAGCACTGAAATACTCTCTCTTCATGTTTTTTTCAGGCCTGAACAGAAATAAAGGCACTGCAGGATAACACTGGAAATAATGCCTTTTGATACCCTGGAGAGTGTTTCATGAAGAATTATTAAAACCAAACAGCTAAGTTTCCTACAGTGAATTTCAACTCCCTTTGACTTGTGACCCTCTCCTCTATCTCAGAAGATTCTTGTAATGTTGATAATTACACTGATGACTGGCCTGAGAATATAGGCCACAGATATATGCTGAGTGTGATTCCGTTAATTGCTCTACTAGTCAACCAGACTGGCTCTTTATTCATGTCTTAGAAACCTTTCATGAAATGAGTAGATCATTTCTAATGCATATTAGATGGGATGAACTCATCTCAAAGAAGCAAAAAGTGGGCGTTAATATATGGCATCTACATTTTTTTAAAGACAATCAAGAGAGACCCACTTTCTGACCTGTAGCTAAATAGTCTGCTTAGTTTTGCTAGTGGTGAATTCTAGCATTCTTAGCATGCTGCTAACAGACAAGTAGCAAAACAATTTACTGGTTTACTGCTTTTGATGTTATGCTAGTTGCAGTTGCACCATGTCAAACAAAAATAATTACAAATATGGCAGTATGCAAATCAGACAACAGTATTTTCAAATAGGTATTTCACATGCATATCTTGTTTTAGGCTTCAGAGAACTAATAGATAAAACACTGACATTTTAACTCTGAGGTCAAGGTTGAAGTTATAACTAAAATATGAATTGTTGATTTAAGCCACAAGACATGGTTGGGCACAAATACCATACAGCTCTCAGCTCTAGAGAGGACTGACTGAGTGTGCTAACTGACTTACCTGTCACAAATTGGGATATTGACTTGAAAATTATCACCTGTTACTCATGGACAAAGACATGCACTTTGCTAGTCATTATTAATGGAGATAAAAAGACCAAAAACTCAAATCCACAAAGATATTTAGGCTAACTCCCATTGGAATCCTTTCGTGATCTGGGCCAAAGAGACAATACGTACTCTGGTGCTATATAAGGCTAAATAAATATGCCTGCAGTCATCAATCACCAAACACTTTTTCTCCCAACATATAACACAAAATAGAGGAATACTATCAACAAATTAAAGCATTGGGAGAGACCTCCTTCCTGTCTGGGGCTTGAGGGAGATCAGCTTCCTGAGATGAACCCCCCCTCCCCCGCCCCGCCTTTCTGTTCACTGGATAATAAAATGAAGACTCCTTAGATGGCAGAATATGAAAGAGGAGGAGCGGGTGCTGGCTGGGGAGCATACATGGCTCCCATTCTTCCCACTAGTAAGAGCATCAGCATCAGTATCTGAGATGGGAAAAATTGTCCGTGCTAAGAATACCCCTGGCTGCCCTCTTTCTTCTGCTGCAAGACAACCTCCACTGAGTCTTTCTCCTTCAAGGAAGGTAGCGGGCTGGACTCCTTCCAACTGTCCTATCCCTCCACGGGGAAAGGGAGTGCCTAATTCCAGCCTACCCTCCACTCAGAATCCAGGGAAAAAGAAAATGGCTGTCAGGTTTGCCCCTGTTCTTCCCGCCACCACACCCTTAGTCTCTCCATAGTGGGATGTGTGGTTGGATCAGCTGTGGGAAGGTTACACCCTTACACAGATATACACTTATTCCTTTGGCTGCATTCTCTTCCCCATGCCATGTCCCATAACACAAGATGTCACCTCACCCTATTATTTTGTAGTAGTAAATCTTAAAGTTATGGTAACATCTAAACACTCTCATTGGGGTTGGAATCCCACTGTGCTGTAGCCACAGAGAAAAAAGATAATCTCTTTCCCCAAAGTCTTTGCATTCAATCGGCATCTGCATCCAAGATGACATGTAACCACACAAAATGCTTGTGCTCTCACCTATATTAGCCACTGGTTGTGTCAGAATTTGATCACAAGGAGACAAACTTGTCCAGAGCTTTCTAATAAAGACAAAAGTAAAATAAACATAAGAAGAAGAAGAAGACTATCACACCAGATTAAATGGCAGGCACTAGCAATAACTCTATGACACAAACAAAATTTTGTTATATTTTTGTTTCATACCCCATTGTGTTTATTTTTGGAGGAGGGAGGTACCAACACTAGTATGCAAAATATACTTTACACAACATCTTCTTTCTTTCACTCTCTTTATTAACTCTCTTGCCTTGTTATATATTTCATTTTGTCCCATAGAAATATTCCAGGATCCTTTTCTCTGGCCTCTTCCCACACTATTTGTTTTATTTCATTATTGCAATTTCTTCAGTTGCATTCCACCTCAGAAAGTCGTGAAAAAACATTTAAGCGATGAATGGTGTCACATGCTTTAGCATTGTCCCTATAATTTTAGATCAATTAGTAAGTCTTTCTAGAGACAGCTCCAAAAATTTTTTTTCAAGGCACTCTGTGAAATGACAGTCCTTAATATCCCTGAAGTAGCACCTTGTTCATGAAGCAATGTTATCTCTGGTAATCTAATGTTGACGAGCCCTTCTTTATGCCAGTAATCCCAGTTTTAGTGGTGTTACTCATGTGACTTAAGTGCTAACATGAACATTTTTCATCCAGTTCTTTTTTTTAGCTTGGTGTTCAACATCTCTGCTGTGCCATCACTATACATGCTTGCTTGCCTTGACCTGGCATGCTTTTCAAGAGGATTCTGTGGAATATCAGTGTCTGCATTTTCTGGTGCGCCATCTCTTCTTCCCTTTTCATTCTGCTTGTGAATGTGCTGAGGTCACTTCCAAGGCTGTGGGTCCCTCAAAAGCAGTAAATCTGCCATGAATGGAAAAACAACAACAACTCAAGCTATTAGCGTTCCTACAAAGCCAGGGGCCTTAGAGTACGACGTGGCCAGAGCCAGCCTGAGAGAGGGCAGAGATAGGCTGGCTGAGAAATCTGCTGATTTAATGCATTTCTTGGGAGCCTTTGCTACCAGGATTCCTATGAAGCTCTCTGTCTGTAAAAATAAAGCTTCCTTTGCCCCCACAAACAGATTTTGAGAGGAGCAGGGGCATGGGTCCTCCAGTCTACCCACCCCAGTGCAGCTGGCCACATGGTTGCAATAGGATGAAACAGTACCTCCTGTGTCTTCTGGGATGACTCTACTCTTTAGTT
>ML677339.1:13308017-13330383 GCA_007922305.1 Dermatemys mawii | reverse complement strand
TCGTGGGCTAATACCCACTTCGTCGGATGCATGCATCTGACGAAGTGGGTATTAGCCCACGAAAGCTCATGCTCTGAGAAAATTTCAGTTAGTCTTTAAGGTGCCACAGGACTCTTTGTCACTTCTGCAATTCCAGACTAACATGGCTACCCCTCTGATTCTTAATAAATACACAGTAATTAATTATGACATATGTTGCGTTTTTCTTTGCTTTTCTGAGAATTGCATTTGTCTTTAATTATTTGATCATAAATATTTAAATCCCTAAAAAAATTCTGAAAACTTTGTTGTTGAACATTAACAGTAATTAAATAGATTCACTTTGGTTAATGATACTTTTTGTTAGCAAGCATTTTTATTATGCTATCATATGAATGTTTTCAATGTGTAAATTATAGACCAAATCCTCAACTGACATAATAGCTCCATAGTAATTTACACCAGCTGAGGACCTGCTCCGAAAGTCTGACTTGTTTTGGTTTTTTTTACAAGGTTACTATAGTATGATGTTGCAGTGCTCAGTGTTAATGGCTTTGGACTGAAGAGAAAAGGATTTTGCAAACTACCATAAAGACATAAGGTTCCAATTTTTAAGGGTTTGTAATTCATTATTTAAATTGAATTTTCCATCCGTGGTCTAATTAATTTAAATTCCACTTTGAAATATTTTGCTTTTCAAAGCTCTTTAAAAGTGATGTTTAACATGTTCCCTACTTCTTGCACTGAGAGGAGTATTAAAAGTGTCAGCAGATTAACTGTTATATAACTTGACGGGAACACTAAGCTAGATTCAAAGTAGGGACAATGAAGGCAGAGTTCCAGTGTAGAATGTTAACAATTAGAGGGTATTTCTACTCTTCAGTTGCAAAGAGAAATTAAGATTGCACTCCTTTCTTACCAATCTATGTAAAAGGCTGCAGGTTTCATTAGCAACTATAACTTAAGCTCTACCGATCAAATATAGGCCCCATGCAGTCCAGGAATGAAAAGTGCAAGTCTTTAATTTCAACTGGGCCAGGATTTCACCTAGCCTTTTCGGTGTGCAAAGATAGAAATAGAGGGGCAGACCACAGAAAGGTCATGAAAAGGAACTCCACAACTAGAGCTGGACAAAAAATTCTGGACAAAAACTTTTTTATTCATCTGGAAATGAAGATTTGTGTTGACCAAAACATTTTGCAAACTTGTTTCAGTCAATAAACAAAACAAACAAAAATCCCCAAAAGACAAACTCTTTCATTTAGAAATTTTCAAACAAAACAGATTAAGAATGGCTTTTTCTTTTTACTTGTAGTACAATTGGAGTGCTGGGGAGGCTCTCATGACCTAACCCTTCTCCCTGGCAGGAGTGCCAGGCGGGCGGGAGAAGCTCCCATGGCCTGACCCAGTCCCTGACAGGAATGTTGGGTGGGCAGGGTAGGGCAAGTTCTTGCTCCCTGACAGGAGCACAGGAACTGGAGAGAGAGGGCTGGGGGCTGCAGGTGGAACATGTGGGGTAGGATCCCACTTGCTCTGGCCCAGGACCCCAGAAACCCCTAATCCACCTCTGCCTACATGCTGTTGCTGTGGCAGAAGACTACCTGCATATGTGGCCTTTTCACTATGGATATAGATGTAACCCCATTTTTAAAAAAGGTGCAAGTCCTTCAGCTGTTGCCAGAAGGTATTCACTGGATAATCAGAAGGATAGCGAGATGTGTGCCCTTACCACTCCACTGGGTGTGTCTCCAAGAAGAGGGCAAGTTTCTGTCCTCCCAGGCCTTGAAAAATTCTGTGCAAATCAAAATATAGCTTTGAACAGAGGACCAGAATCGAAACTTATGGGTCAAAGCTGGGCCCTTCATTTAGGCAAAACTCCTCTTTCATTGAAACTCTGCTCAGGTAAGGACTTCAGAAGTAGGCAGTAAAAGCTGATACTAGAATGTGCCTGGCATTAGCTTGCTGGTTTGTACTAAGCTATTTGTCTTAGCAGCCAAACAAATTTTACATTTGTACTTGATATTTGTCTATAGTTAATAAGAGGGAAGGAGCTTATGCCGTTATTTAAAGCCCTTGGAGATAATTTTTCTAATTTTCTAAAAATAGGATTGATATTTAAAGAGTGACTCGCACTAAACCAGAGTAAATTTTTGAAATGATTCTTCATGGTAAGGCATGAGGAGGGCTGGAAGAACACAGTCAAGCTCCATGCTATGAGCTCTAACACAATCAGGCCAACAGCCAACCAGAATATAAATTCCAGTACAACCAACTCAATCATCAGATTATAAAATTTGCTACACCTCATTTGAGACTCAGCATGCACATTTTACGACATCCCTTCCTAAATCCTGGATATATGGCCTATGTTCTTTTTCAATGTCTTTGTTTTCTCTCAGAGTAATTGTCCTGAGTTTTTAAACCATTTAAAAATCATTCCTGTTTTCTTTTCGAAGTTGAGCTGCCACCTCTTATGTAATTTTACCTTTAGTGCTTTATTTTCTCCTTCCCTCTCTTCCTATGCCATTTTCTCTCATATCTTATCACTGTTGCTGTCCCCTCTTCTGTGCTGCATCACTCTTCCTCCATTACACCCATCAGTCTAGCCTTTCCACTATTGGAGTTCTCACGCCCCCCCTCCACCCCATCATTGTGCTCTCTTACCCAGTACTGTCTATGTATCCCCTCCCTACTCCTCAAACTGTGTCCATGTCTGGTGCCTTCTACTTCCACTAACCCAGTGATGTGTGTGCCCACAATATATGCCCCCATTCTTTCCACACTTTTCTGCTCAAGGAAAATTGAGTCACTCCTCCTTCTATCACCCCGAGTACTACTCTTCAGTGCAAGTGAGCTGCCAGAGACAGTGATGAAAGAGGAGGTGAGGTTATACGTTTGCATGGCAGTCACAACAGCACCCACTCTCTGCTAGCTTCATCTCTCTGACTTCCTAGACACTGCACTTTGGACAAATGCCTCCTCTCAACCGGGGTTGTCCAAAAAGTCTTAAATTAGGGTTTCCAACAAATCTATCACACTTCTTTTCAAGCATGGAAGGGCAGAAACTCACAGATGAAATCAAAGGAATGACACTTTTTATGATAATTGTGCTTTATATTTTTTTCTTCAAACTCCTTAGTCCTCTGAAAATAAGATAGTTTCCAATCAAAGGGATAGTGCTTTTTTAAATAAGGTAGAGTCAGCAAACCTATCTCTACAACTTTGGAAGGCAAAATTACAGTATTACTGAAATTGTTATCCAGCTGTAGAAAAATCATAGCCAAAAGTATGTCCAGCAGTCCTTAGAAAGTTCTGTCCTTGGTTTTACTGAGCTTGTCAAGACTAATTTCAAGCCATACTGCTCCACCTGAAGCTACACTCAACTCTGATTACAGCAACATTAATGTTGGGTCTGCCAAATGGCAATACGGAATCATGTATGTATATTCAATAAAAGGATGTCTAGACATGTCTAATGGGCACAACCAATCAGCAGAGTTTAATCATCTCACTCTTGATTCATTGCACATGTGCCCTGAACACCGCCTCAGCTAAAACAGACAATGGAATCCTGCTGTTCACAAATAGCTGTTGTAGCAGCTGAGCTAAAAGGAACTTCCTTTTGGTAAAACCATTCAGTGCTGGACATAGCTTTTCTCTGCTAGAAGCAAGTTGCTCTTACACAGCTCTCAACTACAGCTGGACAAAATTTTTCAGACAAAACTTTTTGCACCAAAAAAATGCAGACTTTGGGTCAACAAACATTTCAGGAATTCATGTCAAATTCACAGACTCCAAAACAATTCCAAAAAATCCCTTTTCATTCCAAAATTTTCAAAATGAACCATTTTAATTTTTCAATTCAAAATGACTTGTCATTAATTTACTTTCATTAGTTTACTTTTTTAAAAAAAGTAAATGAAAATGAAACAGTTAAAAAAATTAAGGTTGAACAAGATGGTTTTTTTCAGACTAAAAATAAAATGAAATGTTTTGTTCAATCTGAAACAATTCTTTTTTTAACTTCTTGAACTCACAAAATTTTGTTGCGTTGACCCAAAACAAATCTTATTTTTTGGCTTGGTCTCCAAACTGAACCATCTGTTATTTACATAGCTCTAAGCTCAGCTAAAGCTGTAAGGTGAATTGCTACACTCACTTGCACCTTGTGCAACTCCACTAACTTCAGCTGGAGCATCGGGAGTACAGAATTTGGTTGTTCAGTCCAATTATGCATTCGTTATTGGCCAGTCACCCTAAAAAGCAACAATTTCAAATTAGCCAAAATATAGTCAAGATTTACCAACTATTACTACAGTAAAGAATGTGAGATTTTTTTCCTACAAAGGGATTTTTTGTTCCTTCCCTTAAGCATCTGGCCACTGACAGAGATAAGAGATCACTCTGTATCGTCATTCTTAAGTATAGTTCAGATAGCACATTGTGGTAACTAACAACTTTCTAATGATTTCATCTACTGCAAAGCATTTGTCTCACTGAGCCAGTAAAGATTAATTTCATCTAAGCAATGCAAGCTCAGGGAAGTAACAATGTTAGTTATGTCTACTGGCTGTACCTTTAAATTGCCTTTGTAATTCTGACATTTCTTGGCCTTGTATATCCTCTGGATGTTGCAAAAGCTTCTTGTTGTGCGGAATGTGGCTATTCTATTTCATGCACTCCAGGGGGTTTAATTTTATAATAGATTTTTATCCCATTGCATTGCTTATTATCTGCAATCAAAGCCAATGGGTTGATTTTCTCTTTCCTTTCAGTGAGGCTTCTGTATCTGTGGGCTTTGGGAAAGGCATAGTACTGATATTAGTTAACTTTTCAGTATATCAGAAAGATGGGCTAGGTCGGTGACACTCAGTCTTAAAGAGCTACAGAGCCACTTAGTCACCAAAAAGAATCAAAGCTAGCCACAAAATACTCCTCAAGTGAAATCCTGAAAATGGATTGCAATGTTTGAAGCATGAAGCTGTGTCAGATAAACACAACTATGGTGCCTTGATTCAACAGTATTATGGAAACATTACAACACAACAGCAGGAAGAAAGTGTGCTGAGATTAATTTGTGGATCTCAGTGATTCAATATCACTGCTCCATCTTCTTCCCCTCTTACTTGCATGCGTATGGGCTTTTTCCCTTCTATCTGCAAAACACTATTTTCAGTCATGAGGAGAAATAAAAGTTATATCAAAGTTCATTAAGTTTTACATTAGCTCCTATACCAACTTTGAAATTACATGCCATCACTACTACAGTGTGGTATGCAAGTACTTATGTAAGTGCTCAGTACATAAAGAATGGAGATTACTCAGCTAAGTCTATTGACAACAAGTGGCAGAGATGGTTTGAGAAAAGTAGAAATTGACCTATACATAGCCTTGAAGCTATGCATTTTTAAATGTTCCTACTGGTTTATATAATTGATCCAGTCTAGAACTAAGGGCTCTTCTGTTCCTAATAATCCCCTCTTCTTACCTTACTATCTTTATTCATATCTTTCAAAATCTATGAACACATTTAAGTGGTTCTAGTAAGCTTTTCTGGTCTGACAGTGGTCTTAAAATCTTTTGTGGTCTAGGGTTTTCTTAGAATGACAAACGTGCAAGTTTTTTTTCAGTAACTGCACTGGGGCCAGGACTTTACCCACACTGTATTAGGAAACTCCTCTTTGATCCAGAGAAACCCTGGAACATACTAGGGAGCCAATCAGTGTTTAAATTGTAATGAAAGAGGTGCCTGGGCTCAAGCAATTTTTTTACATTCATAACTGATGCAGTAAACCCAGACGTACCTGGGCTATGAAGTGTCAAACCTAGAGGTGTCACGGCTCAGTCCTGGCAAGCTCTAGTGCAAATTAAGCATTAGAGCCGCTGCAGCAAAAAGCCCCATTCCTCCTGGAACACAATCATGGCTAAGCAAAGGTTGGTTGTTGGATGCAGAAAGACCTTGTATTGGAGGACAAAATGGGGTGAAAGATAGGCACTAGTGTGAGGGAATGGAGAGAGAGTCATTGGCTTCAAGACGGTGCAAGTGACCAGAGCTGATTGTACACAGAGGGGAGACTAGGTATGAGCAGGGGTAGCTGGGGAGGAAATATAAAGGATCCTGAGCTGGAATAAGAATGGGACATGAAGGAAAGAAGTGAAGGTTCAGATAAGCTTCTTGGAGCACAGCCAGACAGAACCTTGGCAAGTGAACCATGATCATTACTGACTGTACTCTAACCACTGTTACATTTGTGTTCTTGGTAGCAATGAGAGATTAACTAAGTAAAGTATATTGTAAGTGCAGGGACCATCCCATAGATTTTTATTTGGCCTGTAAAGTAGCTACCACATTTTTTAGCACTGGATAAATAAAATATGCCACAACGGTCAGAATATTTTGTTGTCTGCATATTCACCATATTTCCTGTCAACTAGTGATCCCATAGGGTGAAAAGCTGAATGATTAGATGATTCAATAGCATATAAAGATGAATGGAAATTTTGTACATGCATGTTTACTTACATAGCTTAAGAACAGAAATCAACCTATCACATTTAATTTTTGCTGTGTCTTTATTTCTCTTGAAAGGACCATTCTGATGTTGCTCCTTCTAGGATTAAAGACTAATCTTTACTCCTGTGTGCAAATTTTCAAGTGTCATTCTGCCAAAATAAAGTGTATTTTTATTTGACACCGTTCAAAGCTATCTTCCTCCAAGAGCCGAAGAGGAAAACACAGGAAATGATTTTAAAACACAGATGAACACACATATTTATACTTTGCAGTACTTGTGAACAGTTGATTTACTGCCTAGGAAAAAAAAATATTAACTGCTGTAGCTCGCTTCATTATGTTTGTAATAAAGTGGCTAATGTTCTTTTCCTCCCTTTTGTAGCAATGGGAAATGAAGATTTGAATTCTAGGTAGAACTTTCTCTTGGGGAAGCAAGAGAGGCCAATCCCTAAGCCCCAAACCTTGTTAAATGTAGTGTCTGTCCTGGGGACCTAATGCACTGATTGCTTACCTAGTAGGAGTCTCATTGCTTGCTCCATTCAGTCCTATTACTGAAGGTCTAATTACATCTATTATGCTGTTCAGTTTCACAGAAGGTTATTGAAGGGTGGGAGGAGGAAAAACCCCAAAAGGGTAGGGGGGGGGGAAACCCACAGCCTCCGCTATTGAAAAGTGAACTGATGACCAAATCAGAGTACTTTGTGAGATTATAACTAAACCACGGAGTATGTTACTATAACAAGACAAAATGGAGATGGTTCCAATTTTGTATTATTGCCCAGGCAACAGGGAACCAATTACTCTGTCAGAATCTGAGGTGCTGAAGCTTAAAAGCTTCACAGGCCTCAGCTCAACCAAACACATTTTAGCCAGGAAAAAGGGGAGTGGTATGGAGGAAGGGGCAAGTGATGCATTTTTGACCATGTTGTAAAGCTTCATTTACATTCCAGGCTTCTCATTCCTCCTTATAATGCAAGCATCACATGCCATGTTATGTTTCTATGTAGCCTAGATTAAGAGTGTTATCATAGCCTAATAGAGCTCAGACTGAGTGGAGGGGACAGGAGGGGAAAAGAGACTCATTATTTTTAGATGGCTTCACTTTTCCCATAGGATTCCTATAGATCCTACTTAGCAGCAACTCATTCTAGCACTGATTAAGTGGGAAATACACAGAATCTCAAAAGGTCAAACCTATAATCAGCCGCCCTAAGGGATTGACATGGAAAACTTTGTAATCCAAGTTGGATTTATTGCACTCTTATAACAAGATGCAGCAGGTGAGGTAAGACACTGGGGAAAAAAAATATTCAGGCTCTCCTTAAAGAAATTCCTATGGTGGAGTCCATTTTATGGCAACCCCCCTTGCCTTGAACATTTTGTTGAGATTAGCAGTTATTTCTAGAGTTTATTTTGTTTTGATATTTTGTTGGTTTGTTCTCCTGTTTTTACGCACAATGAATCAGACCATAAAGTAAACTGAAGATCATTATTGACTGAAATTTTGTGTAATAATAATCTGAAATGTGCATTTTATTTATTTCCGTATGCGACTGTACTTACAGGCACTCTTCTATTACTCTGTATGCTTTTGATATTATCTTTAAAATACAACTAATCTAGCACCAAATCCCAAGAAAACCACCACCCAACACAACAGAATTGAAAGGACTTCCCCACAAACATTTGTCTCTCCCCCGCATCCCAAAATATGTCACATCAAGCTCTAAACGTGCTGTCCAGACCTCTCAGGCCAGCAGTCATGCACTATTTTAGGCAAAAGGCAACTTAATTGATTTGGTGTATTGTATTTGTGATGTGTGTTAAAGTAGAATATTACAAAAGGTATGGGAGGAAAGACATTCTGACTATATTAGGGTCACCTGAATGAAAAAATATCTTGTTTTTAAAAGGCAAATTTTCTGGAAATGGGTGATCTATGTGAAATACAATGCATTTGCAAACCATTACAAGGATTCTGACTATAATTCTGTATATAATGCAGTCAGATATGTTCATTTTTACATTTATGTTTAATTTTTATTTAGAACTTTCATTCTGAAAGTTCATCTGCTCCTGCTGCACAACCTTCATCAACAAGCATTCTTTTAGCATCATAATTTGTCACTGTCAAAATTATCATGATACCACAAAGTATAAGGAATAAGCAACCTAGGAAGATGATCTGCTATGAAATAAAGATCTCATTTTAGTCTAATTTCCCTTCTAAAGAAAGGAAGAAAGGCAATAACAGATATTCAAGACACAGAAGCAATATATATTCTCAATATACGCTTCCTCTAAGCTTTCTGTGCAGCATCAGCTGCTTTTTAAAATGTATATATTTTCTGCAATTTGTTTAGTAGGGCTGAAGTTTATCACAAGGCTCTATACAGGAGTAGACTTTCACAGAATCACTACCTTCAGTGTTATGATCATTTACAGCTGCTGAGTATGTGTCCCTATGTGCCTGTAAAGCTCCTAAGAGGTTTTCTACATGTTGGTAGTCCATTGCTGATGATGATCATGACAATATTGTTACAGTTATCATCTATGGCTATGCATATGACTCCAAAGTCCACACCCTGATGCACAGAGTCAGCCATACTGAGGGCATGGGAAGTCTGTATTTATGATGTTTGATGACACAGCTCTGTGGTGCCTTTCATATGCAGCCTGTAGATGAATTTGTCAATCCTTCTCAGACCTGTTACATGCTGATTTTGTCAGAGATTGCCAGTGAGTCCCATTCTGAGCCATTTGCTCAAGTTCTTTGGGATTGATGCCAGCCTACCAGAGACTGCTCTTCAGATTATCTTTGAAGTGCTTATATGGATGACCCTTCTTTCTTTTGCACTGACTCAGCTCCCTATACAAGATCTGTTTTGGGAGACAGTGATCTTACATTCTGAAGACATGTCCGGTCCGCCGAAGTTGTGCTCTCAGTAACATTTCCTCAATACTTGTCGTGTTTGCTCTTTCAAAGACTTTAATGTTAGTCACACTGTCCTGCCAGCCAATGCTCATTACTGAGCAGAGGGAGCGCATGTGAAATTATTCAAGCTGTTTAATGTGATATCTATAAAGAGTCCATGTCTCAGATCCATGCAAGAGAGATATTAGAATCACTGCAGTATGAATCTTTAATTTGGTGGAAAGACTAAAGTTGTGTTGTTAAGGATTTTTGCTTGGTGTCAGCCAAGGGCCTGGCTGGCTTTATTAATTCCAGAGGAAATTTCCTTATCAAGGCAACCGCCACTTGAGATGGTACTGCCCAAATACCTGTATGCCCAAATACTGGTACTGCCCAAACACTTGTATGCTTTCTGCAGTTTGTTTGAAAAATGAGACGGGGAAGGGGGGTTTTCTACACACAAAAGTTAATTGCGTAAGGAAATCTGAATGTGAAAACAGGCAACATCTGACTGAAACTCAGACAACACTGTTGAAATGAAAGGGACAGTATGGGAGAAGATCTATGTTTCACTCTGAAAATGAGTTTGATTTAGGGTGCAGTGAACTTGACTGATGTGTGATAGAGAAATGATGTGCCATATTGAAGTTTGTAGCTGTTTAGGGTATGTCTACACTAGACACTTTACAGTGGCACAGCTGTACCACTGCAGCTGTGTCCCTGTAAGGTCTGCCTCTGTAGTCATTCTATGCTGACGGGAGAGAGCTCTGCCATCGGCCGAATTAACCTCTCACCCCCAATTTGTAGTGGCGGTAGCTATGTCAGTGGGAAAGCATCTCCCAGTGACATAGTGCTTACCACACCGGCACTTCGGTCAGAGTAACTTATATTGATCAGGGGTGTGGTTTTTTCACACCCCTCACTGGCAAAAGTTTCACAGACAAAAAGTGTTAATGTAGACATTGCCTTAGTGTAGACCTACAGAGCTCAGGGAGTCTTAAAGCTTGCTCTGTCATATCTTTACATTCACTCCAAAACCTACCCAACACTCATGTAGTATAAAATAGCTTTAGTGTAAATAAGAGTTTGGCCCAAGATTCAAAGCAGGGTTTGGGCATATAAGCAACTGATCTTTTGGGGCCTGATTCCCATTTACAATGAAGCCCTGTAACACCACTCTGGCAGTATAAAGGGACTTTAAAAGGACAGCAAATGTAATTACACAATTACAGTTTAATATAAAATACATTTACAACCGCTTTATGGTCTCTTTACACTACTTTAATGTAAATGAAAATTAGGTCCTTGAGATAACGATGCCAAGCTCCAAACTTTTTCAGGAGTCTTGTAAACATGGAGCGCTTTCTCCCACTTTCTAATTAAAATGAAATTTTTAAAATGGTGAATGTCTTCAGTTCATCCTGATCCATAGATGTCTTCACAGAGATTATGCACAGAAAAGGTCTCTGAGGCTCTGCCCGTACTGTGCCTTAATCAAGCAAGGATAGCAACAGATGAAGAGTAATCGGAATCTTTTTGCACATTTCAAATATCTGAAATGCTTTAGCTATGTCCAGCTCTTGTTTTGCATTTCAAAGAGCTGGCAGCATCTCCTCCTGAAAACAGCCAGCTATTTCAGCAAATTCTAGTTGAACACCATTCCTGTGGTAGCATAGATGTTAGCAGCACCTAAATAAAGCACAGTGTTGTTAGCTTCTACTTCAGTGATGAAACTGAAAAGAAACGTATGAAGCACCCACAGAAAAGCAAGAGATTGTGAGACACATGTTGATAGATGTCAATCACACAGGAGTACAGCAAGGGTAATATAAGGGAATGCTGACACTGTCCAAATAAAGGTGACTTGGGGGTAAGTAGTCACATTTGAAACCACACTAGATAGAAGAGTTACACAGAGCAGTAGCCAAGTGAGCGCAAAAACAATACAGAAATTTAGAGCTCCCTGTGGTGCTGTGTATAAGAAAGGTCACCATTTAGATCACTGTTGTTACCACTGTTACTTTGTATAAGACTTGTAGAAATTGTTTATGTCATGTAAGGTATCAGTGAAAAAGGTATGAGTTGCTAAATATGATTATCCTGTTTATATGCATGTATAATTTTTGTATCTGAAGTTACGAATTTTGGCTTACACATGTTTTATTCCTATGTGACACCCCCAGATAGATTTAAATCAGCTATGTGTTGATGGCCCACTGAGGGCACTTTGTTCTCACACTGGGCCACTGAAGAAACTCATCCTGCCCACTAGGTCTTCCTGCGGATGCCTCAGACAGCAAGGAGCCAATGCCCACCCACTGTGATGCAGCAAAACAAGTAGGGACATTTGATATGCTCATGTGACCCTGGATTCCATCTTGGGCCAGTAACTTTCCATACATAGGGGCTGGGAGCTTTCTTTGGGACAGTACATTTCCATGCACATGGCAGAGAATATAAAAGATACCGGAGACATCTCTATTTTGCCTCTTTCCTGCTCCAACTTCTCTGGACTGTGGATTTACAACTAAAAGGAGCATCTTGAACTATGGACTGAGGCCCTTCCAATCTTCTGGTAGCTACCTGAGAGACTTTTTCCAGCTAGCAGTCTACTCCATCATCTCTATCATTTCTATGTATATGATCTATTAACCATTAATAACACTCTTTTCTTTCATTAATAAAATCTTTAGTTAGTTTACTAAGGATTGGCTGACAATGTGATATTTAGGTAATATCTGAGATATATATTGATCTGGGGATAAGCCTCTGATCATATGGGATCAGTAGAACCTCATATATGATTAATTGGATTTTCAATAACCTGTCATTATATTAGACCTGTTTGTCTGGATGGGAGACAAGGGCTGGAATGCTCAAAGGAGACTGTGTTTGGCTTCTTATTCACCAAAGTTGTGCAAAAAAGGCTCCTTTGTTACTGGTTTGGTGAATCTAATTGCAGAATAAACTACCAGTTTTGGGGGACTGTCTGCCTTAAGTGTGGCATTCACAGTGTGGTCCATCCTAGGCACATGATCACACTCCCATCAGGAAAGAACTCTTTTTACTGTGTATATCAAAAAGGCTAAGATGAGAGATGGAATGGAATGCCAGGCACCTGATTCGCTATAACCTAATACATTGCTTCAATTGGCACCTGGAATGCCAGGTGCCAATTGAAGCAATATGTCTGGGTTCAATCTGTCAAGGGGTCCATTTCTAAAATAAAAAGAATTACGGATCACGCCCCATCCCACGCAGAGCCATGTTCCTATTTTTGCATCTCAGAAATTAAAATACAACCTCTCTGGTCACTCTTGCTCACTCTCAGGCATTTAGAGTCCTTGGAAACTGGTCTAGGTCTTCAGAATCACTGCACAAAGTGTGCAGAATCTCCAGGTGAGGAACATAGACCAAAACAGACAAGAATCTATGCTGCCTGGAATAGAGTTCCTCAGATAGAGCCTTCTATTTTCTCCCTAAATCCCATTTGAATTTGTGTCCTGGTCTCAAACCAAAGTCCCCTGCTTGCCACTTACTCCAGTGCATATCATGCACAATTACCGTGTCCTGTCATCAGCCCAGTAACAATCTATCATTTATAACACCCGTGAATAAATTCTAAATAAAACAACAAAGCACAATATGCAACATTAGAATTAGTAACATCAGAGCTGACCTTTCCTTCCTCCCCATCCTTATTCCCTGCTCCCAAGAGAAGCAGAGGTTCCCTTCTTCTAAGCCTTTGAATAACTTCACTCACTTCTTTCTCCTGACCCATCTGTCTTCTATTTCATCCTGCATGACTTGCTACCAACTTAAACATAACAGTGCCAAAGATGATCTCCTTGTCAAGTCTCCCAGGCCTTCTCTCCATTTTCCTCTCAGTGAGGTCTGCTTTTCAATCTTCCCTCTAATTTTTGACAGATTGTGTGCGCAAAAAAATTCTGTGCAAATTTTTGTGCTTCTGTGCAAATTTTTGTGTGCACGGTGTTTAGCCATGTGCACGGGGTTTAGGCTTTGTGTGCCTTTACTTATACTGTACACTCCTTGAGGTAAGCTTTGTGTGTGTCTTTACAGCACCTAGCACTGCGGGAGTGGAGTGACAGAAATCATGACTGGACATGATAATAATAATATACTTCTATCTCCTTTCATGTTACTTCTTTTCTAGGAATCAAAGACAGAGCTAAAGATTGAAGCTATTGGGGATTTTATTAATATGACTGAATGGGTGCACTGAGGTCTCAGTGAGCTTATTTTTGACGTTCTGCTAAGAGATGTGAAGGCATGTTTGTCGGGTCACTCTTTTTAATAGAGGAAATGCACACACATTTTCTTTCAAATGTCAAGCATATTGAAGCATGGCATAAATTGAAGGCTAGATGGCTGAAAGTTAATCCAGATAAAATGGAAGTCATGCTGGCAGGGTGGGGTAAGCAACTGCATGACGGGGAACAGTATACCAGCCCCATGGATAAAGTGTGCACATTCATTTGTACTGGTTATGAAGTTCCCAATCTCGGTCACAGTCCCAGTTGCTCTTAGTGATCAGGTAGCAGCAAAGTCCACCATCTCTCTCAAACCCAGTTCTTGCTACCAGCATCTGTGACTTTGTCATCTCATGATTAAACTATTGCAAAGCACTGCACCGGGGGCTGCACCTCACATTTGATTTTAAAGAGAAGCTAATACAGACTGTCTGCTCAGTTGTTAAGCAGCCCAGCTCCCTGATAGCTAGTGCTCTCTCATCTGCATTGGCTCTCTGATCTGCATTGGCTCTCTGATCTGCATTGGTTGTAGATGATGTTTAATGTGTTTGTGTTGCCCTATAAAGACTTGTTTCTCTCTCATACCATTCCATTTCTAGGGCTGGGTCATGAGCTCTAGGACTTTTAAAGGGAGGGAGGATTGGTGGTGGTGGTGGTCTTTTTTCTACTACCCTGGCTGGTGAATGTATTTGGATGGTGTTTATGGCTTGTAGTTTGAGGTCTTTATTTGAGTCACCATCTGCAGCTTCTACATCCCATCCCATGTGGGTTGAACAACTCCGCTGTAGGCAGTGGTGGATTATTCACTGGGCCAGTTGCCCCAGCCAATTGTGGGGAGAGATGCATGAAAATGGGCTATAATGCACCCTAACCTGCTCTGCCTGGAACTCCAGCTCAGTGTTCTGCTCATCTGTTTTGTTTCAGGACGAAAAGGTATAAAACAGTGGTCCCAATCTCAAATATAAGGTTCGTGGTTAATAAAACATTGATCACCCATGATTTGATAAAGGATGACAACCCAGCATGTGCACAACGTATACTTAAGATCTGGCTGGATAACAATGATGGCTGTTTTGGCACAGCTGTGTGCTTAGTACAGCATGAACTAAAAGGAAACTGAGGGAGAGGGCTATTGTTGTAATGTTTATATCTGACCTGCAGTACAGGAGGTTTCCTACCCCTCAGCTAAATCTCATAGAATGTGGCGGTGCTGAGCAGAACTCAGCTGAAGTTTCCTGACTGTAACATGCACCTGAGCAAGTTATACAGAAGAATTTAGAGAGAGGGATTGGCAGGGAGGGATTTGAGGGGGGGAAAAAAAACCCAGAGAGCTCTGGAAAACCATTATTTGAAACCATTCCTATGGGCAGGAGTGTGAAATGATTCTGGAAAAGCAATTGTATAAATACAATATAAATATTATAAATATATAAATATTTATAAATCTCCTTAATTCAGAGGTTACTGGTTACTGTTTGCAGGTAAGGTGCATCTTGCACTGGCTACTCAGTGTGCTTCTGTTTATATGACAGTTTTTATCCTGATGCTGAAAGAACCCTGTCAGATGAAGTGTAAGCCACATTTACCTGTAAGTGCCCCACACTAGCTTGTGATGCCTAATCTCTTTTATTGATCCTACTAGCTGGTTTCTGGAGCCATTGATTTTCCTTGCTGTCAGTTTGTGGCCTTGACTCCTTAATGTTTATTTAGGCTGGTCTCCATAAATTGCTTCTGGTGCTGAGGTCAAGAAAAGCAGCAGGAGGTCAGGGTAGCATGTATACCTGTCCATAAATATAAATCATAGCTTTTGTTCTTCACTGTTGTTTGTGAACACTGTTTGGTAGGTGCATAAAAAGGAAATATTCTGCTAAAACATGGAGAAGCCATTACTGATTCCCCTGGGTGTGCGTTTTATTGGAGTCTAGGTTTTCAATTTTCTGTATCCTAATGGTACTACTTGTTATCTACTCAAACATGTAATGTTTCTTTTTGTTGGGGGGATGGGAGGAAGGGAGGAGAGGCAGAACTGTTTGTCTTCACAGAACTGTACTTTTGGCAATGTGTAATGTGGTGGGGGGAGGTTGTTTTGTATTGTTTGTTTTTCTTCCTCCACACACACATTTCTTCATGAAATTTCAGTCTTTGAGGAGAACACTAAGGTACAGCAGCACTGGAATTAAAGACACTTGTGTGAACAACTGAACAACATCTCTCCCTGTGACAACCAAAAGTCTATCCATTTAAAGAAGGAGCACAGACTTCACTGATCAGAAATAGTATTGCATATTACACTGGCTTTCCTAAGAGTGATCCAAGTGCTTTCATCAGCTGTAACGTCACTGACAGGGCAGCCAAAATGGGAAATGGTTACAAACAGGTGCCTGCTCTAGCTATAAATAATTCAAGGGCACATCCTGAAAATTCCAAGGGAAAAACCCCATGGCTCATTATAACAGTGAGTTGCTAGAATGCTATAGCCTTAAATCACAAGAAAATGTTTTGCAACAGCTAAGGTTTTTTTTCCTACTGCAGCAGTAAACATCATAGTCTGTACATGGTGACAAGTGGTTCTCCTGAGGGTAGGAGGACGGTAATCAATAGAGGGGCAGTCTAGGCCTCAGTTCTGGCTGTTGGTGCAGAAACTTTGTGCACACATACAATACCCAGAATAAATCATCAGAAGAAAGAGAAACCTCTTCAAGACAGGTAAAAGAAGTGCCTTACAGGAATACTTTACTGAAAAGAATATCTGGTTCAGTTTTCTCTAATTGATCTCTGCTCGCATGTATTGGTCACTCTCTATTCTAGACTGTAGCATGCTCAGGTCCTCTTAAAGCAAACATAAATAATGTTGGTGGGCCAAATATTTGACCTCTCTCTTGATTTTTATAAACTTCATCTACTAATGTGTTTTCCCATCTAAAAGTTAAGAAAGAAAAATACTGCCACCACCATTTCAATACTCAGAAAAAACCTACAGTCATAAATTTGTCTTCAGATTGAATTGGGAGGCAGGAAAGGGCGGCGGGGGAGGCGGGAAATAGCCAGGAAACAGATTAGTTTCAGGATTCAAAAGGATTAATAAAAAATCTGTAAAAATATCAATGAAATTATTTTAAATACCTTGAAATTGTTCTTTTAAAGGGGCTAATATGCCTTTCATGTAATAGTCACACAAATTCCGTGATTGGTCCAAAGCATTTGAAATGGGGTGTTCCACTATTCAGTATATAAGAAATCACATTTTGCAGCCTAACAACATAGATTCTGTAAACTAGACTGAGGAAAATAAGGTTCTGTGTAGCATTTAGGGGGTTACTCACACTACAAAGGAAAGAAAGAGGTGCAATGATGCAGATCAGCTCCATGAGATGGCAATACACAGTAAGCAGAGGAGGGGAACATTCATGAATACAGTACACCCAAAGAAACAAATGTGTAAATATTTGTGAGACACAATTAGGGGCTAATAAAGTAGAATACGAGTAAAGATTACTCTCATAAGTAAAGGCTGCATGTTGCCAAGTATTAACTGAAATGTCATACTCTGTTAAAAAAAACACCTTAACTATAATAGAGGCAGTTCAATGAGGCCCTGACCTAATTGTTAATGAAAGTTCTCCCAGTATGGACATACTTTAGGAACTGCTACTGGAAAAGGCCTTTAGTCCCTAATATTTTAAAAAAAAATAGATAGAAGCTAGAGCTGGGCAAAGTTCCATGATTTAGATGTTTCATTCAGATAAGTACAGCAAACATTCACTGCTTATTGTCATTGTATAAATCTGCAGGTTCAGAGTACCACAAGCCTCCTCATCTCCAGCTGCAGTGAGCGGTGCTTGAGCCCAGGTAAGCCAATCAAGTCCCCCCCAATTGAATTTTCCATCACTAGCATGGCCCATTTTTATGCATGCTATACAGTTCAATTTAGAAATGCACAATACCTTATTAGCTCTTAAGCACATAAAATAAGCTTCTTTAAAGGGTGTGTGTTTTGTTTTTCTGAAAACTGACTGTTAAACTTTATTTTCTTCTGGAAAGACAAAGTGTTTTCCTTCCAAATTTTTTCCATCTGAAGACCGAAGGAAAAACACATTCGTGTTTTCCTTATTTTTCTTTTTGACTGACATTCAAATACCAAAAATGGCAAGACTGTAAGGAATAATAATTCATTTATGACTATAAATATCTAAGATACGTTTAGCTAGGAGGAAACAGATGACCTAACACAAGAATAGATTTTGGCAAGTTTACTTACATTGGCCAAATGCTGCCAACTAAATTCCAGCCAGCTTGTTGCTTCTAATCCTCTCTTGTTCAGTCTGTTTCTGTGATATTGTAGGTGTTTTTATGCCACATCCATCCATCACTTGAAACTCCAAACAAAAAACATTCTGTGTGAGAACAGCTCACAGATGAAATGTCTGGGGGCTCACTAGACTGGGAAGGGGGCCAATAGCACTTAGAAAAATGTGAAACTTCATCACACCCCTCTAACTCCCAAATTATCAACCAACAAAAAGGCTTACGAATTTAAAATAGGAGTCAACCTACTGCCCTAGTAGTTTAGTTAACTGAACACCGAGACATTAGCAAAATGACTCTTTCTTAATCCCAGATTATATTGTTTCTCACCCAGGGTATTATAGCGAAGAAGTGGAGAGCAACAAGAGGTCAAGGAAGAGGACTGAATAGCTACTGAGCTGCCTTTCCTGCTCATATACTATGGTCAGTTAGTTTGGTTCCTCTACGCATTTTGAAATTGTTTCTAATTACTGTTCCTTATTTCTTATATTCATTTTCCCTTTTTAAAAAACTTTGCTTTTAACAGCACTAACATACAAACCAATGGGCTGTTTTACTTCCATGGGGAATTCGTTCCTGCTTGTGTGATTAATTCTCTTTTAAATGTGAGATTCTAGCCATCAAGATCAGAGGGGAAGCCCATGTCCATATCTGAATGCATCTTAACATACGCAGAGCTGGTGCAAGGACTGAACAGAATGTCTAAATGAAAAGTACCTGATTTGATTCCTAACAGAGTGGAGGGAAAAATACACAGAAAAAAAAAGAAATAATTGTCTGGTGGATCTTGCACATTTCAGTTTCTGTAATTACATGGGAACTTGATTTGTCACAGTCTCTTTGCATCAATGAGCTGGTGGAGATGGATGGATGTGTAGTCCTGTCAGAGGAAAGAAATTCCCTTTGCACACAGCTTTGACTCTGAAAATGGCACTAGGACAACAAGACTACAGTCTTTTTACTTCTGACAACTTTCAGCACCTTTTAATGCATGAAATTAAACACAAACTATGGCAGAATGAGATAAAACTCCAGCCCAGTAAACAAGGCTCTGATGGTTTATAAACTCATAACAGGATAACAGCAAGGTGTGGTTTCCAGTAAATATAAGCACATAGTAACATATCAGTAGTAGGAGGAGTAGTAAATGTTTATATTATGGTAACTTGCAAATGGTCCAGTCAAAATCAGAACCCTATTGTGCTGGATGTTCGGCACAGTGGTTCTCAAACTTTTCTTTTCACAGACCACTTTAAAATTGCTGAAGGTCTCGGGGGACCACTTAATGATCTTTCCAAATGTTGTTTGTACCGTTAGCTAAACTCTTGTAAAGCTTTTTGGATAAAAGAGCTATATTAAAAAAAATCCTTCATAATAATTAATGCTTTTTGTTCTACAAATAAAAGCACACTACTCATATTTTAACATCAGTAGTCTTACCTTTCTAATACTATGGATGTGCCCTTTCCCTCATTACAGCAGCCCCTGAGCTGGGGCTCGGAAGGAGGGAGGTCTCTCCCTTGCCATGGCAACCCCGAGCAGGGGGATTCTCTTCCCTGCCACAGAAGCCTCAGAGCTGAGGCAGGGAAGGAGGGCCATCTCTCCCCAGCAGCTCCAGTCCTAGGGCTAGGGAAAGTCTCCTCTTTCTCTGGCCACCACAGCCCTGCACGTCCCAAATTCCTCCCACCCCCTCTCCTTATCCCACTGCCTTCTCCCACCTACCCCATTTTCCCTTACAAGGCCACCACCTTACCTTACGCGTGAGTCTTCTCCAGAGTCCAGGCACCCAATCAGTGGAGCCACACCTGCGCAGATCCACTAATTAGGTGAGTTGCTCTTCATTCTCTCCTGTGCGGCCACCCAGGCATGCACCTTAAAGGGAACTATCCGTGAATGGAGCTCACGGACCACTGGTGGTCCACAGACCACAGTTTGAGAACCTCTCCTCTGCAGAGATAGCAACAAGCCCCTACCCCTGCAGTCTTATAAAATAAAACAGATAAAATATATGGGGCAGCTATATAACATACAAATAAAATAATATGGTAGAGAATTGTCTCAGCTTTGTTAGTTACATGCTTTTTGGGTTTCTCCTAGTTTGACTTTTTAACACTGAGGTAGGGAATGAGCATTCTGAGGTAGGGAATGAGCATTCTCATTTTAATTCCATGAGTCCATCAACACATACTATTTTGCATATCTGTAACACTTTCTAATCAATGAAGTTTACAAACATTAGGATGAAATTGAATTTACTTTAGAAGATGTATACAAGGACTTAGACACTACCCCAGCCCCACTCAAAGGGACAAATGTCCATGGTTCAGAGTGCCTGATACATAGAGAAAACCTACATCTTATGCAGCACACTACTACCGGGCACCCTGTTCAGCTCTGGGGAGAGAAGGAATTGGGAGAGTGGTATGGGTGGCTAGGTGAACCTCGTCATTTCCACCCTAAGAGTAAGGGGCCAGCCAAACTCAGCAGCTTTGGAGCAACTCTACAGCCTACAAGAAAAGAGTTAGCCTCACCAGACTAGCAGGCTGTGTGCATCAGTTCCAGATGAGACACCTCAGCCTTGTGCAGGCTTTCTGTTCTCTCCTGATTATAAGTTCTATGGCTCAGCTTCTAAGCTACCTTTTCCCTTTGCAGCCCTGTGGAACCTTACTTAATCCCTGACCCAAAGAACTGAGTCTCTTTTAGTTATGGGGTTGCACAATGCTTAACACAATGGAACTCAGACCCATGACCGGGACATTACCTGCATCTCTGTTACAATTAAATAATAATAGCAGCCTAACATCTTATTTCTCTAAATTTCAAGTTTAATGTGAGCTACACCTTGGGTGCTTTGTAATTTTTGTACTTTGAATCAAATTTCTAAAAGACTGTTAAATTAGATATCAAGGAAAAGTAGCATGAATAGCTGATTATTTCAGTTTACTGGCTGTTCTGAAAAATTGGAAGAAAAAAATCTATTTGAGTCACGCCAGCTCTGAAAATCATGAAAATGTCCAGCAAATCAAATATATTGGGTCACATGAAAAACATGTGTTTGGGGTATTTTTAAAAGGCTAGATACTCAAAACAGGCAGAGGACGAGAATGTGGTCTCCTTATAACCTTTAGCCCAGCAGTTAGGGCATACTTTGTTTGTAGGAGACCCAGGTTTAATAATCCCCTTTACTTGCTGTGGAGAAGTGACTTGAAGGTGAGTCTTCTACATTGTAGGAATGTGCCCTAGCCACCAGGCTAGAGAGTCATGCCCATTCCCTGCCCTGGCCCAGTGGCTATACATTGGCAGCAGTGTAAAATACAGAGGGATAGCTCAGTGGTTTGAGCCTTAGCCTGCTAAACCAATGGTTGTGAGTTCAGTCCTTGAGGGGGCCATTTAGGGATATGGGTCAAAAATCTGTTTAATGATTTAGTTGGGGATTGCTCCTGCTTTGAACAGTGGGTAGACTAGATGACCTCCTGAGGTCTGTTCCACCCCTCCTATTTCAGTCTATGATTGTAATATAACTTCTCTACTCCTACTCACTATTCCATTTGTACATTCGGGGGTCGCATCAGCCCTTTTGGCCACAGTGTCACGGTAGGAGTTCACATTCAGCTGATTATCCACAAGTATTTTTCAGTAATGCTACACCTACTCTCCAATCCAAAGTCCCTCATCTTGTACCTATTAGCTCTTACACAGATTCATTCTAATTAAAAAATTGAGGCATAAACAATACAGGAAAAGCAATCAAAGCAAAATCTAAATGCTAAACAAGCATATATATATTTAATAAAACATTTTCATTTAAGAAACATGAGCCGCTATGAAAGAAAACAAGAGAAAGTTCAAGCACCTGCCAAACATGAATTTTCAATGACTTTAAAACCTTTGTTAAAAAACAAAAAAAAAAATGTTAAAATTGGAAAAGCTATGGAGTTTGGGCCATGAGAAATTTTCCCTTTGCAGATGTCTCCCTTAGAAAGATCCAAGTGTCCCATTATTTTGAATTACACTAGATCTTTTTAATTGAATGGTGAATTTATTTGCTATTGTCCACATGTATGTCATACACACTCCCTGGATGAATCAATATGAGTTAGACATTATTAAACCTACAGTATTTGTAACTTGAAACTATTGTGTCCTTATTTTCCGAGTAAATTCCTAAGACCTCTGTAGCGATGTCAGCCATTTTGTTCTCAGAATTGCTACAGTCTATTACAGAGGGGAGAAACTCTGGATTCTCTTGTGGGGTCTTTTTTCTTCTTATTATTGTTGGGAGTTTTTGGTGTTTAAAATAAAAATAATAAGCATATGCTTTACGCCATGTATGTGCAAATAAACATGACAGTATTTTATGTTTCAAATATCTTATTAAAGGTC
>ML677339.1:13088017-13303017 GCA_007922305.1 Dermatemys mawii | reverse complement strand
ATATTTACTCCAACTATTATTGCTGTGGCAATGAACAATCTCATCAGAGATTAGAACCCCATTCTGCTTAGAAATACATTCAAAAACACACAAAAAGACAGTCTAGAAATAAATATGTTCCCTTTAATCTATCTAGGTTTCAATTATGTGAACATTAATCCTATCAAATGTTATGCATATAAACATTCATGAAAAGTGAATTTAAAAGTGACTCATGTATTTGCAGAAATTTTAAATTTACATCCATGAAGCACTTCTGGCACAAATATTCAATACCCCATTGCTTACTATCCAATCACAAATGATCATCATAGCTTACACAGCAAACATCTAGTACTTAGAGTTCACAATCATCCCATAGAGATAAAAAAATATTTTAAAACATCATTTAATACTTCTGAAAATTTGAAGAAGCCATAATTTGCAAGTATAATTTTGTATTTGGATTTATTATTTATATATATTATTTGTAATATGGTAGGACTTGGTAACCTCAACTGAGGTTGAGTCCCCATCATTCATTTACAATGTATTTTGAATAAGTGTGTTAAATTTTCAAATCCTTGCCTCTTTTCATTGCTTTGCATGTCATGGTGAATAATTTTAAAATTAGAAGCTAGCATGCTCTGAAAGATAACCTTGTTCAAATGGCACGTTGGTACTCTACGTTATTCTAGTTTATTAGTATGAATGGTTATCAGCATCACTTTGAAAAAAAAAGAGAAAATATTCAAATCACACTTTTTTGTTTATCAAATAGGAACTTGAAACCCTGAGCTGAAGCGTGAACAGGAACATGAAATCAGCTTTGTTAAAAAACAGTGGCGTAAGAGCACCTTTGAGAATAATAAGGGATTTCTGAATTATTGCTGTAGTTATTTTCTTGGAAATAATAGTTCATACAATAATTTGCTTCCAATATTGTATGAATAAATGAGATTATTAAGTGATAGGTAATGTATTGTGCTCTCGGTCTTCCCATCTAGTTGACGAGATATGAAAACAGGAAAATGTTTATAGTTCATTTCAAAATACAGATGAAAAAACCCCAGCTAAGAGCTCCTTTTGGATTTAAGACCTGCTCTTCTTTCTCTCTTAGTGCTTAAAATTGCTTTGGAAGAGGTGGTTTTAAGAACATAAGAAGGGCCGTACTGGGTCAGACCAAAGGTCCATCTAGCCCAGTATCCTGTCTACCGACAGTAGCCAATGCCAGATGTCATTATAGTTTCTCTTCACTTCTAAAATGACCATTTTACTAATGACCCTATTAGAGCCAATTGAAAGCCCTCCATAGATTTCTCTAGCCAGTGGATAGAGCTTTAAATTCCCAGATGGAAATAGGCATCATTTGGCCAGCTAAGCACTACCCAGGCCTTTTGGCCCCTCCTCATTACTAAGCTCTCCTAGTCTTTTCAGTTTCCCTAAAGGGAACACTTCTGAACAGAAGTCCACACTAGATAAATTAATTCACCAAGTTACTTCACTTTATCATTTCCAAATCTTAATCTAAACTTCCTTTTTGAAAGGCCTGTTATTCTTTGTACTTTATGAAAACCAATACAGTACCTTATTCTCTGATGGACCTGTTTGGTTGCTTATTTAAAAGTTTCCCTAGCCAGTGCTGATAAGCCCCCCAAGGAAGAAAAAGGCATATACACCTCCTAGAAGCATTTGTCATAAGGACAACTGCAACACTTTTTTCTACTTTAAAAAAGAAAAGAAAATACTGAAGCAGAAACAAAATGTTTGTGGAGCTTGTTAAATACTAACGCATTTTGCAAGTTTGACTCGTCTCTTACCCGGTAGGACTGATGTTGTAGGGGTCCTTACATTACGTTCCTTTTGCTCCTGCTGCTTTTTAAACCAGGTCACAAAAGTTGATAATCTGGGTTATGTACTGACAGTCACATCCTCTAAGAATGACTATTACAAAAAAAAGAGCTTGGTAAATAAGAGTCAAACAACTGGTGAAGGTTCCAGTTTTCAGTGGATTCAAGAAAGATAAAATAGTGGGTGGAAGTTTCCTGAGCAATCGAGGAAAAAGAAAAGCAGTATTCATGGAGAAAAAAAATATACTCATAAGTGACCGCCACATTCTTCCTCTCTAACACAAATATTATACAACGTGTGGAACAGCTGCTGCTGTTAGGAAAGAATGTGGCTGAGGCTACAGAGATCAAAGGTCATCCCCCATCTTGAAAAGAAGAAATTGGGACTGCATCCAATAAGAGAATCTGGTTGCTGCTAGGTTTTATGTTTTTATGAAATAAAAATAAATTTAGTCGCTAATACGAACTCTCCATGCTTTAAAAAGATGACAACATACAGGGCTTGGGATTTATATTGTACAGAAGGCCTTGTCAAGACAGATTCAAAGAAAATGAAGTCTGGGTTATCTAGCAGTGTATCCTGCATAATCCTCTGGCTGATAACATGCTCAGGACATGCTGGACTACTTCTGCCAAAAGCTACCAGCCCTGTTAACCTTGGTAAATTTCCTTTAAACTTTGGTTCATATTCTTTGCAGGCATAATTTCAGTGAGTTAGTGGAATTATGCCAGCAATGAATGTGTCCCTTTGAGTCAACATTATTCCTTCTGTTATTTACAAAAGCAATACATTCTTGGGTTTAAAAGCAGCTGAAAACAAATGCAAGAGATCCATGTTGGTTGAAGACAAGTACGCAATCAAGAAAGAGATTGTGCAGGTCAAAAGTCAAGACTGAAAAGACAGAATGGTATGATGGGTAAAACCAAGGAGAGCTGGTGTATATCTCACAAGAGAATGTCAATATTCCAGAGTTTTCAAGGCATTGACAAAACTGCAAAGCCACAGTCTTTGAATGAGTTTGAAATTTGGAAGTCTTTCATTCTCCATTTGTCTTCACAACTATAACCATATTATCTGAGGAAGAAAGGGGAAAGAGATATTTAAGATAAGAATGATTGCTAGATTTCTTGTGCCTATTCATCAAAAAAGCAGCTGAAAAACAAGTCACACTCCTTTTTTGGAAATAGAAAAAAAATTATAATACAACACAACCTGTCCTTAAATAACTAGGTGTCCCAAAACATTGAGTGGCTAAACTGGGAAAGGAAAATCCTTTGTTGCACAAAGTTCTCATGTAGTGCAAGTTCTTATAAGGTTACTGCTGAATCACTTTATTTGGCTCCAAAACCCACCGTGTGTAGTCTCTACAGGAAGTTATATTTTGAGGCATAATCTATACTGATAAAAAAAATAGAAAGGTCACAAAGTAAAAATCTTGGAATCTTTCTTCCCTTCCTCATTTCTTCCTTTCTGTAGCAAAATGTTTTTTGTAAAGATCCTGGAATATTTAAAAAGGTCCTGCATTTGCCCAAGTTTTTCATTAATGTCCATGAACTACTACTTTGATGCAGACTTAAAGTCTCTAAAAATAATAGCAAGAACAACCTTGACTAATACGCCTGGCTAAATGGCAGAGTATGTGGCTGACACAATCAGAAGCAGACACAGCATCAAAGTATTAGTTAACTGACGTCCCATTTCAAGAAGGAAAATGTTTTGGCTCGAAGCTAGAATATATCTTCAGGGACACAGCAGACAAAACAAAAAACATACCGCTACAGGGGACAGAAATGCACAGAGGCGAGAAGGGAAATATAAATCTGCCAGACAAAAACACCACACAACTCAGATCAAATCATCTCAAGAAGCCATTTTGTGCCACTTCAAAAAATCAAAGCAACATAGTCACTAAAACTTTGTGTAAGATAGAACACACATCTATCTTACACAAAAGGCTATAATGTGCCAAATCAGAAACTTCTACTATGACGGCATCATCCAAACATGGTTGATTCTCTGCCTTTTTAGAAGAGAGCTTCATGCCTCTGTGTAAATAACAGAGAGAAGATTATCAAAACAACTGCTGAGGTTGGCAACAAATGAGTTGTGAGATTCTGAAAATACGGTGTGTTTTAAATGACATCTTTACTAGAGATGAGCAATTGAATTTTGACAAAATAAAATTCAAAACAAACACTTTGGCAGGTCTGAAAAAGTTCAGGTAACTTTTTTGTGGTATTCTTCTTCTTGTGACATTATCATTTCACTGCTCTGCCAGATTTTTTCCAAGGGAAGTGCTAAAATAGAGCAAGAAGTTCCCTTCTCATGGTATCTGACACTGCTGAAATCATGAAAAGCTTGAAATCCTTGAGATCACATGTGCTAGTGAGGGGCTGAGGGTCATATTGTGTGACATCTTTGTCTCGTCATTTATAAAAGAGAAAGGTAGGTTTGATGATATTGGAAATAGCCACGGAAATACAAATGAACAAGAATGTGTGTGTTTTTATGTTTTGAAAAACTTCATTGGTTGGGACTTTGGTTTTGCAAATCAGGTCCCATTTTAACAGAATACCCAAGATTTTAAGGGGTTCTGGTTTGATCACTGACTCTAGTATTTGCCAAGCTCTGTAGGATGTTTCATTTGTGCTGGTGAGAGCTACTTAAGTAGTCCATAAGAGGCAGGTATAGGGGACAGTAAAGTCACAAAGTTAAAATTTAGGAGAATTTAGAAGAAAAGGAATCTAAGCAGTCTCCTACTGGAGCACTAAGACTTATGAATTATAGCATTATCCTAGTATTTTGAATGTTGATTTAGGGAAAGAAATGAAAATCCAGTTGTAGTTCTAATACAATTTTAGCCACTGCACTACTGTACATCCTTCCTGTCTAATCTACACACAACTTTATTATACATTGTGCATATCTATTTTCCTCTGAACTTTCATTTTTTGTGCCCCAACACATTCTCCACCAAAAAGAAACACAACTATAACAGTCTTCAGTGTTTTAAATGCATAAACTACCATACTTCTATTTGCATTTTACTGTAGGATACTCATATCCCATTCAGAAAAGACCTCTTGATACATACATAGATAAAACAGAGGACACTGGCAACATTTTAAAGTCAGTCAGTGAAAGCTCATTAGAGTCTTTCTTGATTACCGCTTAGTCAAAAAACAACAACCCAGGTTTATACGTAGTTAATATTTACTATATGGCTGAATTCTTGATCAAACGAATCACTAAATGCATCATGTTAAATGACAGAGAGGGCATTCTTTCTTCTATCCCATGGAGTGTACTGGAATACCTCCAAGATCCCAAGGCCCTTTAAGATTATCACTTTGGAAGTCAGTGTTAAGAAACCATCCTCAAAGCAGTGCCTCATTTATATAATTGCTCAGGGAAGACGAGAGAGCAGGGGCACAGAGGGAGAGGGAGGGGAAGACAACCTGGAAAAAATAAGGCAAACCAAGACCTTAAGTGTCTTCCCTTAAACAAGATATGGATAATTACGAAATTATAGTTTCCCTGGTACTTTCTATAACTAGATTAAGTTCTCAGCGCACATTTCCAATCAGAATATGCACTTGGGGCCAAAAGATTGAAATAGACTTCAGATAGGCAACCTGTCTTTGAAGTCCATAGGATTTGCCTGTCTCAAGAATTGATACCCAAATCACACAATTTTAATTTTTAACAATGTAAATGATGCCCATGTTACACTTTGACAATTCACTCCCGCTATCCAAAGAACATCGCTCACTTACCAGAAGACGGAACAAAGAGTTTTAGAACCATCACAAATCATGAAAAGTATGTTTTTTTTCCAATCAGTACTTTAGGGCTGATTACAGAGCATGAGAATCAGCATTGTGGTAAATGTTAATGTGGATACTACAGCCTATACTTATTTTTCACTGAATTGCAAGTAGGTCCAATGGATTACAAAAGGTTATCTAAAACTCACCTGAGCTGCTAAAGCACATGACGGACCTCGCATCAGGCAGCCTGAACTACCACTTCTTCATTGTTACTATTTTTTTTATTAAGCATTTTAATGAGTATATTTATTTTGTGTGTTGAAGCATTCCAAATCCCTATTTAGTTGGCACACTGTGCACTGTTTGAAAAGAAACAACATTTTAAACTGAAGAAAAGGAATTTGATAACTCACAAGTCATTATTACATTCAAGGAATGTACACTACAATACACTGAATTTACATTTAGTTGTGCACAGTGCTCTTCCTCAGAAGACTGCAAAGAAGAAAGTTGGGCTGATCCAACCACAGCCAAAAGTAAGGAGAGATTATTTATCTCAAAGAATTCCAGTTGCTGTACGAGGTACCTCCCTCTGTGATTGTTCTACTTCAGGATAAGCTTACGCCCATGCACACTTGATCAGAGAATTTCACCAGCAGCGCCCAGGGGTCCATGCCTGTACTCTAGATATCCTCATGCTCCAGTATGTGGACATACGGAAGGGGTGGACCTGTTGCCACTCTAGGTCCTTCTCAACCATGAAAGTCTAGCAAGACTACTCTGAGGCAGAGGTGAAGGAGGGCTTGTAGTGGATCACCCATTGGACATACATCTCAAAGAACTGCAGGTACTGTACATGGTAAGTAACCTCTCCTCTGAGTAGTGTCCTCATGGGTGCTCACTTCAGGAGATTTCTGAGCAATACCGCAATTACAGAGGAGGGTGCCAAGCAGGCAAATTTAGTATGGACCACAGAACAGTATCACCAAAAGCAGGCACAATAACGTAGTGCAAAGAAAATGTGTATACTAAAGACCAGGTGACAGCTCTACAAATGTCTGCAACAGGTATGTTTTGCAGTAAGGCACATAGGTAGATTGAGCCCTGGTGGAAGAGGTAATTGGCCTCAGTAGGGGACAAGACCCTGAAGCTTCATAGCAGGTTAAGATGCATCCTGAAGCTCAGTTGGTCAGAAATCAGATGACTCTTCATTTGTTCTGTGATCAAGATGAAATACTTAAGGAAAGTCCTGAAATTACCTACATTTAGGTAAAACGTAGAGTCCGTCTTACATCCATTGTATGGAGGCTCACTTCTCTCAGAGAATGAGGCTTGAGATTCACACACAGGTGAGTGTCCTAATTAATATGGAACTCTGAAAAAAACTTTAGGTAGGAAGCAAGGGCTTATCTTCATCACAAAACTAATTTGAGTTATAACTCAGGAGTTTTCCCTAATTTGAGTCCTCACACAAAAACCTTTGGAGTGTGGTGGTGCTTCTAACTTAAGCTCATTGGGCCAAGAAAGGACGTAAACTAAAGAATGAGTCATCACAAATCATCAGCTGCTTATGCAACTATTTTGTAGCGTGGGTGCAGGCTTGCGTCATTCAAGTACTGGTTTTCCCCTCCATACCTTCACACTATTCCTCCCATCCACATGCCCCATAAGAAGAGACAAGTTCTCACAGAGTTCACTGGGAAAAAAATCATAGAGTGGCTCCTCTAACTGAAGCACAACAAACTATGGGATATGCCCCGAGAAGTCTGAGTGCCACATACAAGTGAGTGACACATCAGCATGGACCCAGAAACTTGAGCATTATTTCTCAGGGCATGTTTACGGATACGGTGCTATAGCATGTCAGATGAAGAGACCTCCTTTCGGCATAATAAACCACCTCCGCAAGTGGCAGTAGCTGTGTTGGCAGGAGAAGCACTGTCCATCTCAGCATCTGTGTTGCTCTGGGGATGGTTTATTCACACCTCTGAGCAACATAAGTTATGCTGCCATAGGCTGTAGCATAGATACAGATCTTACTGAAAGTTAGTCTGCCTCAAGAGAAGTAAGTCCAGACTAGATCACTGCAGAATTAACCAGAGTTAAGACATAGCCTGAGCAAAAGGTCAGAAAGCGTTGTCACTTTGCTGAATTGCAATCATAACCACTTCTCAGTGGTTCACAGTCTACAATACTTAAGTCACCATTGCCAACATACTTATGGAGATCATAAACTAAAGAGGCTGGAATCCTGATATCCTTAAGTTATCAAGCCTGTTGGGGTATTCCCAGAGTGGGGCAGAGACCATACAGGACATGTAAGGGCAGAGCTTCACAACATCTGATCCTCTGCTGATGTAAGGACTCCAAGACCAATAAATTAGAGCCGCTCCTGTGCATCTGTTACTTGTACTGGGACCTGGTGGCTCAGGAACAGAGAGCTGCAGCCTCCCTCTTCCCCCACTGAGCTCTCTTATTCTCCCAATGCTCCTAATGGAAAAAATTAAACCTGATGACTTTATCAGAAACCAAATGACAAACATTCCACAGAAAGTTAGTAAATGATCAAGGTGCTCACCTGCCTAATCATCATGCAAAGTTAGGGTAAAACACTCCTGTCCTGATTTAGCAGTTTTGCACCCACCTGGCAAAAGTGTAAACACGGTAAGGTGCAAAACTAAGGCACACCAGGATCTCTCAGAGTCTTGCTACTTTAATTTCCTTCTCCAGTCCCTCTCAAACCTTTGTCCAAACCCAAGGGGCTTTTCTTCCACCTCATCCCCACCATGCATCAACTCAGGGCAGAGAAGTTAAAGGGAGGATAAAAAAACAGGCAGTCAAGGACACGATCTGTGTCAGTGAAAGCGTCTAACCGGCCTCATGACCAGTGCCTGCCTCAAGCATCCAGGGATAGTTCCTGATGCTCTGTTCTCCTCCTTTCACCTCCCAGCAAAGGGGAAGGGCTGCAGTTAAATTGTTACTGAATACCAGAGACCTACAGTAGCTTTGAATTAGGGTGATTTGGTTAGGCTTTGCTGAAAGATGTGTTTCATCTGAGCAATGAGCTATAAACTCAGTAGAGTCTGTGAAAAAAGTGGACAAAATAAACGGCCAGCTAATTGATTGAAAGATTCATCAAGAAATATGATTCAGAAGAGACAGGTTCAAGAAGAGCCCTGATTGAATTTGTGTTGGCATTTTCATTCATTCATAATCCTCCAGAGACAATATTCCTGGTGATAAATGACATCTGCATTAGGAATGAAACAGAAGGCTGCAATATTGGTTAGATATGTTTAGAGAATTGCTTTTAGTTCTGTCTTTGGGGGTTATGAGAGCATCACAATGTTCTGGGATGCGAGGATCCAGGCAGACCAGCTACTGTATAATATACTTATCAATCCACTGGTCATTTGCACCGAGTAATATACTTTCTGCAGTTGTCTAATATCTTTATAAAAAGGGTATGCTTCCTATAGAGATGCAGGGGTGGAAAGTGGCTTTTCTGGTGACTGGCTGAGTTCCTGTTGAACTGATTAATAGTGCTGCAATTTAATTGTATTTTAAAGGTTAAGGGACCTAGAGGCTTCAATAGGCATTTTTATAGTGATTTATATCTAAATAAAAATAAATAATAAAGGTATGCTCACAGTTACAGCTTCCATTGCCACTTTGGACACCAAACCTGAGAGATCATTGACACAGGCAGATTCCTGCACCTTCAGGTGCGGCACTGTAGCCAACGGAGCTCTGCACATGTTCAGAGGTTTGTCTGCATGGGGTGGGTTGCAGGATCAGGGCCTTGGGTAGCCCATTCAGTATGTGAATTAATGAAAGGTATAACAAAAAGGTCTCTTGTGCTCTAGTCCCACCCCCATACTGGCGGGCTTTAACACCACTGTCCATTGTTTGGCACTCCTCCCTGGCAGTGTCCTGTGTTAGGGGACTTAAAATATGGTAACCCTGGGGTCGCTCTATTCTCACTTGCTGTGACTGGGCTTCTGAGAGACAGATGCCGAAGGACAATGAGTACTCTGGAGAGCAACTTGGGGAGCAACTCATGGCAACCAGAGAGATGGGCAAAGCCTGGATCCAGGGAGCGTCACTGGCAGGTGCCGAGCTCCTTTGGGGCAGAGGCAAGAGTGTGTCCAAGGTGCAGCTCAGAACTGTGCCACCCACTCTGTTTGGGGAACACCCAGCTTCGTGGAGGCAGCCTGGCTTAGGGAGCAGGGGAGAGAGTGCTGCCAGGTGGGCAGCCAGTCAGCACTCCAGCTCCCACTGTATGGTGAGCCAGGGGCCCGAGAAGGCCAGGTGGCACCCACCAATTTCCAATCTGCCAACTCCTGACAAGAGGCAGTGGTTTTCAGACTGTGGGTGCATCCCCCTAAGGAGATATTCATCACAGTTCAAAAACCTCTGTGCTAAAGAAATTGGGGGGGGGGGGCATGTGACCCCCATGTGCTTGCCTACACATTGCCTCTAGGAGATGCAAATATGATTGCTCACCCCGGGTACTAAAATGCTTAATAATGGCTCTGCTGATCACCATATTTGGGGTCAGGAAGGAATTTCCCCCCAGGTTAGATTGGCAGAGACTCTTGTGGGGGGTGTTCACCTTCCTCTACAGCACTGGGTCACTTGCAGGTTTGTAGTAGTGTAAATGGTGGATTCTGTGTAATGTTAAGTCTTTAAATCATGACTGGTGGACTCCAGTAACTCAGCCAGAGGCTAGGGATCCATTACAGGAGTGGGTGGGTGAGGTTCTGAAGCCTACAATGTTCAGGGGGTCAAACTAAATGATCATGATGATTCCTTCTGGCCTTAAGGTATATGTGATACGCATATCTGATGTCTTTCTCATCCTTATCACGTGAACTACACCAGAGTTTGTTCAAAAAGAATATTACATCATGTCTCCCTTAGATTTGTGCACTGTAAGAGTCATAACATCGCTGGACAGCCTTAATTAGACCAGTCTGAAATCCAGTGGTTTCAACATGATGGGATAACAATAGCCAAAGCAGCACAAATGCTATGTGCCAGCTGTGCATTTGGCACCACATTAAGGACAATGGTTTGACTAGTCTGAGTCAGACTGATGAGCATTTGAATGATGCTCTTGGGGCATACACATCTTCAATCTCCTTTGCAGGAGATAGGAGACAGGGAATGGAGTAGAGTGTACATTACGATAGACTACAGGAGATCAGACAATTTCTGGTATCTGACATAAAAACACATGGATCATCAGTGAACTTTAAATTTATGACAAAAGCAAGTAAAACTCAGGTTGGACTTCACTAACTTACAAGGTTGTGTCTGATTTAGGGAGATCAGCTGCTCTGCCATCCCAAGAAAATGGATAGGTCAGTAAGCCTGAAAAGGGAGCCAATATAAAGAAGTTCCAGATCAATAGCCTAATCTGAAACTCAGTGTAAAATACAAAACCTAAGGCTACACCACTGAAACCAAACAGATCTAATTTCTAAAAGCACAATACGAAAGACCATTGGTCTAGACCACCTTTGAGATTTGCTTGGATTAGGCTGTAGATTCATTTCTGAAGCAGAGGTAGGAATCTGGGCAAGATTTCAAAACACACAGACTTCCAGAGAGAAAGTCAAGGACTTTTACAAATAAACTTCAATTTATCGAAAAAGTATTACTCATTGTAAGGTAGTTTGCAAACATGTGTCACACTTTCCACAGAAGACACAAAAAGTCACTGTAGGTATAGTCTTTTCAATTGTTCTCCACAGTCCCAGCTCTTGCTTTTTAAATTAATGAAATATTTGTTACAGTTGCAAAGAAAGCCTTCAACATCTGACACTGGCAGCAGCATAACCAGTGCAGAGACACCTTACTGAATTTGCAAAATCTGAAATAGTAGCTCTGAAATGTGAACTGCCATGTTGGTTTCAATGGGTTTTAACACATGCCAGTAATTGATGTTTTAAATATCTACAATGTTAATTGTTTCAGCATTTATCAAAGCACGCAAGAAAGAAAAGGAAGTATATTATGAAGAGCTACATCAAAATTTCCCAGGTGTGTGGCTAGGGGGAGAGGTAAGCAAAAAACTGATCCAGACGGTCAGAAGATCTATAAATTAAGATGGCTAGACCTTTAACACCACATGGAGTTTTGGGAGGAGTGCAATTAGTTTCATTGTCCTGGAGGGGAGGGTCAAGAGTAGAGGTTAGATATCAGGATAAGGACTACTTGTTCCAAATACCCAACTTTTGTTGTTGTTGTTTCTTCTGAACTATACCCATATGATCTTATGTCAATTTTTTGACTCTGTGGTAGGGTGACCAGACAGCAAGTGTGGAAAATCAGGACAGGGGGTGGGGGTTGGAGGTGGGGTAATAGGATCCTATATAAGAAAAAGACCCCAAAATCAGGACTGTCCCTATAAAATCGGAACATCTGGTTACCCTACTCTGTGGCATCTTACTGTGCCTCAAATGAAGGTCTCCTTAATCACAAGCTATACTGTCTGCCAAATTGGTCAATACTGTTAACAACTCAAGAGCAGCTAATTCTTCCATAATCTTTACATAATCATGCATATGCATCCCCCGTCATACTCTGATTTGCCAGAAGTAGTGGATTGGCCCAAGTTCAAGAGTGGTTCTTGAAGCACAACCTCTTTTTAATCACATTTCATACTGCTGAAGAGCCAATCCATGCATGTAAGTGAATGTTACCAGAGGTTTTTAATCCAGACAAAAAGTCCTTCAGTAAGAGAACCAGAAACACAAAGCAAGTAAGATGTACATTTCTGAAGCACCAAACTGCTCTCAGCTCCACTTTGAATTATTTACTTTCATCAGTCCCATGTTCACTGCTAAAAGTCATCCCGTGCTTCCATGTAAGAGGTCTCATGGAAAGCAGAGGGAAGAATGGGTGATGGCCACAGAGGGAGTAGTAATACAGGCTGTTTAGGTGAAATAGAGGAGGAAAGGAGAGCAAAAGGAAGTAAGAAGAGAGATAGGCAGGAACAATCTGTGCAGGGTCCAGAATCCAAGGATGAGGGGCAAATTCATCCCTGTGCTGACACAGTTATGACAGCAAGTGTGGAAGAGAGGCAGCTTATTTTATTCAGAGGCTTCCAAGAGCCAGAACCCTAAGTTACAGCCCTACTTCACTCTGCACTCAGTCTTCAGGCCTTCTCTACCAGTACAAAGAGGCCATAGGGCAACAACAAATCAGGCAGTGGGAGTTTAAATTAGATGCAGAAGGCAAAAGGGAGCCAATAAAGAGATTTGAAGAGGAGCCATCTTTTAAATGTGCAGCAACACTTGTCTGTTTAAAAAGTCAACCTCCTGCTGTTCACATTTGTATTTAATTTGAGAACAGTCAGTGGAAATTTGGAGCTTACAGACATTCAGTTCCTCCCAACCCACCACATATTTTAGCTAGGAAAATTTTTATCCAAAATGACAGGGCCTTCTGCAGCTGAAGGTGTCAAAAAAAAATGCTAAGGAAGACTCCTGTGGGAAATGTGTGCCTTTACAACACAGTCATGCCTGCTGCTATAGAATGCTGATCCCAATGGGCTACCATTGAAGAGCTGTTTCGAGTATTATTTTAATATGATCTTCCACATCAGTGGACTTCAGTGCTTAGAAAACTGGATGAGTGGCCAAGTCATTTTGTACAAGATTCTCTTCCCCCTTCCCCTCACACCCAACAGCTTGCTGCTTCTCAGCTGTTTTACTTCCACAAGCCTTCAGTGGAAGGGCCACCAGACTTTATATCCATACAATCCTTGAATTCTTGCCAAAAAATTGCCAAAAAGTGGACCAAGCCTAATGAACGTTTTAAAACAATGAGCAAATGTTCACCAAGTACAACATGAATATCTTTTTACCTAAATTGTTATGTGTATATATTTAAATTTATACTTCACCCCTAACATTTCATCGGCAAGTTTCCCTGCCTGAGTACCTCCCCCAGTTACATCATCAGTTACAGTCTTTCTACCTCACTTTTGTTCTTAAAGATGTTCTGAAAAGCACTTTTTTTTAAAAAAAAAGGGGATCATGCACTTTTATGCCTTTTTATTATTTTTACAGGAGACCCCAAGGGTGTGGTTGTGGGAGGAGAGGGGATTAATTTAGGTCCACCTTAGAATGATCAGCAACACCAGCTTTAGTCCTTCCTATTTCTGGAGGATCTCTGGGAAGTCTCGGGAATGTGTTTATAAATCCTGAAACCTTAACTGTCCATAGCTGACATTTTAATAAAGCTATCCACAATGTACATTAGTCATTAAAGTCAAATACAGTAGATGTTAATTTAAAACAAAAGTAGGTGCACACAATCCAACTAAAAATTGCTTTGGCTCTTTCTTTATTGCTGAGGGCTCAATTGTGACTTTACCCCAGCATAGGGCAGCACATTACTGGAACAAACTGGAAAAGACCCGTGTTCTGCCAACTTGTCTCAAGGTCTATATCTAGCATAGCGTACTACCTCTGGCATAGCTATGCTAGCTGATGCTTTGGGGACTGCAGAGCTAAGGCTCTACCCACTTCCTTCCTCACCAACTCCTGTATACTTGCACTGTCAAGGCCATGGGCGGGAGCTTCTTTTCAGCCTGCACTACTACCTACAGCTCCTGTAGTTGGTATCAGGGAGTGGCCACACTGTGCTGTCACACCAGCCAAGCCAAAATCTGGCCCTGAATTTTCACTCTGCTGGTTCTTGGGGTGTTACCATTCTACTAGTTCTCTAGTGATCAGAGTCTCCCAACCTGGACAGGAGCTGTATTTCTAATTTTTAAAATAAATGAATACAGAAAAGGGGGAGGGAATAATCTAAACACCCCACAACCTTCTAGATCTTTGTACAGTGTAAAGAAGCAAAAATGGCACAAGCTTAATTCCCCCTCCTATCACAGGTCACCTGTGAGAAATTAGCAATAAACACATATCTGGACAAGTAAAGGGACATCTAACTGGAGAAAGAATTCTAGCACTAGTAACTTTGTACATTTGACTCACAACTCTACCAGAAACATAAAGCAATGGATCTTTGGGACGAATTTACTAAATATCCCCCCCGCACCACCCAAAAAAGAGGCACTTTTGGATTCAGATTAAGGGTGACAAAGTTAACCCTCAATTAATTTCTTTACATGGTCATAAAGGGGCATGAGGAGGCAGATAGAATGGAATACCTCTGTAAACCTGTTTGTGGAGTTGTAACTTTGTTATCTAGCCTTGCTGTTCTCCCATGTAAATACAGCTGAGAAAGTTTTAATATATAGTTAAATGAAATCAGTTTTTAAACAACTGATTTAAATGGTTCAATTTTCAATCTCTGTAGTCAAAATGTATCTGTAGTAATGTAATATTGCATTCAAAAGCTATGTTAATAGAAAGTTAAGGATATATTGCCAGCTTAAAAGTAATGAGTTTAGACTCTGGACTTTCTAAGGCTATTCTAGCATCAGAAAATAGAAAAAGGCTGGGACTTTTAAAGAGTCAAAGGGCACTGGGAGCTAAATCCATTTTTTTTTTTCCAGTAGGATTTTGTCACCTAACTCCTTTTTGTTGTTAACAGTGGCATGGTAGTTTTGGTTTGGGTTTTTAAATTAAGTTTAGTTTTTCTTCCTTTCATTTGAGTCAATGTGTCAGGAGATCAGACTGTAAACACTGTGGCTCACTGGTCAATGCTGGAGGCAGGCCCAGTTAGACTCCAAATGCTGGAGCCAAGGGTAGAGACAGAGTGAAAGCCAGGAATCAGAGCCAAGGGTTAGAACCAGATTACCTGGAGTCAAGGAAAGCAGGAAGAGAGCTGGTTTCAGGGCAGACCTGAAACAAGGGTTGGTGTAGGCTGGGGAGGGCTGGGTTTAAGGCATCAAGTAAGCTTGGAATGAGACAACTGGGAGACAGAATCCACAAGCATACAGGATGATCTACTGCAGAGGCTAGGCTTAAGAGCAACTCACCTGACTCTCTTAGTTAATCAGGTAGTTCTACGGCCCAGCTGCAATTATTGGCTGTCTGGCAACTGGATAGGCCCAGCTGCAGGCCATGGTGACTGATACAATGATATAATAAGCCTGATTCAAGTCTCACACTGGTTTTCTCTCCATCTAAATCCATTTACTAGCAAGGACTGACTCTGGCCTCACAAAATGGTGTTCTGGGAATAAAGAAAGAATGCTTTTTTAACAAAGGTAATCTTTATTCCTTGACTCATTCAGACTGTGTTCCTTAACAAAGGAAGAACAGGACGTCTCTCTGTTAAATGGAAACTTGTGTTCAAGGTACAAAGTAAACAGCACTGACTTTGAACCAGTAATTAACTAATTGTATCAGTTCATGTACTTGGTGATGGTTTTTAGTTAAGATTTTCTTTAATCAGATAATGATACAAGATGCTAAATTTGCTTTCCAGATAGAGAACTTCTGTATGGCAACCTAATTTTGCTAATGAAGATATCAGTTTCCCTTAGCAAATCCACTAGATAGAAAACATTTTAGCTATAGGATTAGTTTCAGAGTTTTGGTAAAGAAAATGATTTTTTTAAAATTTATGTTTGGGTGATAAACCTTCAGGAAAACAGACATAATGGTTTTAGGCAGAAAGACTACCTTCTAAAACAAAAAGTAAGCACTAAGTGCTTACAATGATATTATCTGCTGCCCAGCTCATTGTAAAATAATCTCTGCTGACATATAGAACTTTAATTCTGAAATGGCTTTATAATAATGATAAAAACTTGCTTTTATGTGGAGCATTTAAACCATAAATCGCAAAGCACTTTACAAAGGAAGGTAAATATTATCCCCATTTTACAGATGGGAAACTGGAACACTGAGAGGAGACATTCATGCCTTTGTACATAAGGAGCAGGAACTAGAAATGGACATGGAAGTGAATGGAAACATCCTTGTTTTCCCAGATATTAAGGAAAACTGGATACAACAAAAATTATATCGCACTCCCTCTGGAATCCAGGATTCACCTGCTGTTGTGACCAAAGTTCAGCTTTAGCAATAATATACTCCCAGCAGTACTTTTCAGAGTGATTATTGCACTTTTTGAGTGGTTAAAATGTCTTGGCCTTAGACTTTGCCTTTTATAACAGTCAACAATTTAGTCTGTCATATCAAATTGTTTAAGTATTCCAATACTTAATATCAAATCAAGTTTATTTTTAGCTTTCATTTATTGTCTTAAAAATTACATTTGAGATGTTTCAGAATGTGTGACAGACATGGATCATCATCAGCAAATATATAAAATTGTCCACAGAAAGAAAAGAATAAAAACCATAAATAGGCCAGATCCCCAGTAAATCGACATGTCTCCATTAACATCAGGAGATGTTAGGCTGTTTTATGCCAGCTGGGAATCTGGCCCATTTTTCAAAGATTCCTATTAATGCATCCATCAGTGCAAACTATGAACTACATTTTGGCTGCTCCTTGAGGGTTCACTGGGCAGGAATGGGAAGGAGAACAAGGAACCTCTCTCTTGCTCCTTCCCCCACATCGGTTAACAAAGATACCCCAGACAAGTATAGCACACTGGATTGGCTAATACACGTGCTTGAGGATTACTGCATAGAAAGGGGTTGACCAGTCTCCCAGCCATGACCCTCCATCTTCTCCCTACACACAAACTAGAGTCTGGCAGAACATTTTGGGGATAGAGTACAGGGGAAACACGCAGCAAGTCTAAAGAGTTCTACAGTGCAGAATCTCTCCCCCTTGCACCACCCATTCCAGAGTCTACCCTGAGGCAATCTGTGTGTGTCTGCTCTGCAAAGGCAGAATGATCAGAGCCCCTCCACCTGAGCTGCTATGGAGTTACGTCTTTTCCTTATACCCAGCACTGCATTGAAGACCAAGGGATAAAATTGGCCTTAAACCTCAGATTTAAGGACATTAGGATTAATATTTAAGACTAGGTGACTATAACTAGGCACCAAGGCATAGCCAAAGTCATTTAACAGCCTTGATATTTAACTGGTGAGGAAAAAATTATCAGGCCATGTAAAGAGAAATTATGGGCCTCATTTCAATGGAATTACTTCAGGTTTACATTGGCTGGAGTGGAGAATCAGGTCCAGTAGGTAGGATGATCACACCTGTGACTGAAATATATATCTGAAGCTGGCTATTAGATCAACCTCTGAAATATTCATATATAAATTGGGATGGGTCTCATCAGAAGATCAGTTTCTTTTAGGGCTGTTCTTCACTGGAGGGGGGATTGACTGAAGATACGCAACTTAAGTTACGTGAATCACGTAGCTGAAGTCGACGTACCTTCAGCCGACTTACCTGCCATCCTCATGGCGGCGGCGGTCGGTAGCACACTTCCCTGTCAACTCCAGCTTGCGCCTCGCGGCAGGCTGGAGTTACAGAGTGGACAGGGGCACCGCTAGCAATCAATTTCTCGCATCTTAATGAGGCGTGAGAAATCGATAGCTAAAAGAGCGATCCCTACCTGCTGATCCAGTGGGTAGTGAAGACCTACCTTAGGTCTCATTTTGGTAAGAAGGGAAGTTTAGAAATAAATGCTGTAAAAAGCAGACACGGAACCAGGATATGGCCAGATATGACATTATTTGCTTACTAGTATTACATTTGTACAACTCCACAGAGTTCAAAAGAGTTGCATCCATTTTCTACTAGCTTAAGAGAGAATAGAATTAGGCCCTCTTCGTGGACAGAGAATGATCCTTATAAGCTAATCATGGCACTGCCCAAGGGACTCCCTTCTCTTTCAACATTTCAGCCTTCGAAAGATGTTCCAAAATACTTCCTGAAAGATCTTGAGCCAAATTCACTAGTGTATTACTCCAGTTTTATGCTAGTTTAACTCTACTGCAACCAGTAGTTACATCAGTATAAAACTGGAATAATGCAGTATTGAATCAGGCCAATTTTGCCCCTCTGAAAGTCAGGCCTGGGCAGTTTGTTTAGTCAGGAGATTCCTGGAAACTGCACACTACGAAAAGGATGGTCCAAAGCATCACAAGTCAAATCATTCCTTACTGCGAGTGGTTTAAACCTTTGCTTGACTATCCCTAACCTGCTCTGGTATTTCAAAATGAGTAAAGGGTCAGGGACAGTTGTTAACAGAAACAGGGGTAAAAGACTGAACATTAATGGTGTCTTATCAAGCTTCTAGCTCACATATCAAGCCTTCTCCCTCATTCTTTTTTTTTTTCAATCTAATCTATCCCAACATTACTTTTCACTTAAAAACTGCACCTTAACAAGCGAGTCAACTAATCAGGATCTGCATCGCCACCCATGTCCCCCTCAGAACAATCTTAAAAGCTGGAAAGTTCCCATCAGAAAACCAGTGTCTCTTTTTGTGTTGACAATACCATTAAGAAGAAACCACTCTCAGATTCCTTCATTTCCTTCCCATGTGTAATATAATGCCTAACATCAACCCTCCTTCTAAATAAACATAGCAGTGTGTGGCCTCAACATGGGAGCCATTCATTGCTCTGAATGCAATGTCAATTATTGCTTAAATATTCAAGACCAGATCTGCATCCTAACAGTTAGCAGCAGTACTTTTACTCTGCTGTTTCCTTTTGTGTAATCTGGAGGTTTTAAAAACATCCTGCTCACAACAATTAGAGCATGCTGAGACCACCTTTCACTTTATTCAGATGTGTTGGATTATGTATGTTATTTCATTTTAGCTCAGAGTACAAAAATATTTATTTTTATTATTTTAAATATGCCCATGTTACACTCCAGGCACTGGTAGAAATACAAAACTAGAAGAACAATATCTAGCATACTTCAAAAAGACATATAGACTCTCCCAAATCCCAATGGATCTTTCACAAAACTCTCTCACCTTCCCATTCTGCTCTACAGAAAGTGTCTAAGAGAACGTATGGGCCTTGCAACATGAAGGTCAACAGATTCAGGCCTTATCAAATAGAATTTTTGAGAAAATTCCACAATCAAGTGCTCCTGGCCAAGAACTCTGCCTCCAGCCCCTTGGAAATAAACCAGACCCATATTAGGTTAGATGCTTTAGGTGAGTTCAGTTGGTGTGGTCAATTCGCTCTGTATGCGATATCTCTCAGGCAACCAGGGCTCCAAATAATTTAACACTTTACAGACTAAAACCAACAGCCAGAAACAAACTGGAAGCTGGTGCAGTTCACTAAGCACTAGTGTAGTAGGATATGTTCCCTATAAGAAACACTCCTTAAAAACAGATTAAGGTCTTCTACACCAGCTGCAGATTCCAAATGATTTTGAGGTGTAGCCCTAAGTAGGCATGTTACCACAGTCCTGAATTCACAAAGGTACCTGGATCACTGTGGCAAGGACCACATCTGACAGAATAGGTAGGAATCTTCTGGCAGAGTGCAAATAATAAAAAGTATTCTTGGCCATCATAATTATGTGAGCTTCCAGACAAGATGGCAGATCCAAGAGGATCACCAAATGAGCCTAAATGAAAGTGAGCTGATACCACAAGTAACCCCCTTCCATTGGTCATTTACCCCAACCAGCTATACTGACCATTGCTTTATATAGACTGAGGCTCAGCCAGTTCATTCTTATCCAAGCTTGTATCTCAGCAGACATTATGCAAGCTGGGTCATCCATATTGACCGAGTTCAATGAAGTGGACACATATTGCTGGGTATCACACACATAATGGAGAAGCTGCAGCACTTACAACCTCATTATTTTCCCCTCTGGGTTCATATACTTATTGAACAAGGATGGTAAAGTAAAGCCTTCATGACACCTCCACATAAAATTGTTCTTGGGGCAGATGAGAAATCACTAAATACATACTCTTTAAGTGCTCTGAGCAACTAATTAACTGAATCAGTCATAAATGATTCTGTCCATCGCTTCTAGGGATCACAGTCAAATCAGCAATATCTCATGGTCATTCATATCATAGGAAGCCGAAGGAGCTAATAAAATTTGCTTGGATAATCGATTCACCATCAATAGGAGATTATAAACCAGTGAAAGAGATGCTCTCTGCATATTTTATCTGTTGTGGAGCAGGCAGAAGTAGGGAGCACACAGAAGCATGCATGGTTCCACCAATGTTGTAAGCACTTTGTTGAATATATCCTAGAATGGACAGAGATTCAGCGCTACTTCCAGATACTGTGTACCTCACAATGTTAAGCCTTATATTGCCTATTGGCATAACACTACCCAAGTCTAAAACCAGACTCACCAGGGTCAAAGAATTGTGAGAATTTCAGGGTACTGCAGAGTTGCAGATCTGGGGGTCCTAATTAGAGCTAGTCAGGAATTTGTTGATGAAATGTTTTTTCACTTTGAAATTGAAAATTTTCATGGGAACATAACAGTTTTGACAAAAATAATTTTGGGATGATTTCTCAGGTCTAATAAATAGATCCATCCTAGAGTACCCGTTGGGGCACTGATCTGGGATGTGAAAGACCCAGTTTCGTAATTCCAGCTCTAAATCAGGCAAAGCAGGGACCTGAACCTGAGTCTTCCACATCCTATGTGGCTGCTCTAATCACTGGGCAAGCAGCCTTCCTGCAGGCTTGCTCTCATTTTTTCCCATAAAATTTTAGAAAAGTGCCAGTTTTATTCTGATGTGGAATTAAAACAAATTCCAAAACCTCAAAATTTTTCATGAAATGGAATTCTTGTTTTCTAGCCAGCCCTAGTCATGATCTGGATCTCAAATGTGCACTAAGAGTCAAGTGATTAAAGTTTTTTTTATGACTCAACTCATGTTTACTTGCAGACTTTGGAAAGTGCGTATGTCCTCATCCTCAGCTTGTGCTAGAATTTCTGATTTATATCTTAGTCCATTATTGCCATTTGCTGTTTAAAAGATTGTGGCTTTTCTCATCTGGTTCTGATTTTAGTGTTCTTTCTCATATGAGAGCTGAACAGCTAATTCCCTGGTTTCCTTTGAATCCTGACTTGAAAGTTTCTTTCATTCTAGTTTTTGTTTTCATTTAACCATATCTTCCACGTTTCCATAAGAAATATCATGTGCTGTATTACTGTTTATGAATTTGTTTTAGTGTTATGCTGCAAAGCACTGATGTTTACAAAAGGTGCGCTGTAAATCAATTACAGTAATACTTAGCACTTAAATAGTGTTTTCAATCTTCAGTACACTTTCCAAACATTAATCCTAATTAATTAATGATAATTAGTAGGCCAATAAGAAAATGTCAATATTCTCTATGCAAGTCAGGGGGAACTGAAATTCTGTCAGGTTAGCAGGAAAAACATTTCCAGAAGCAATACCTGTTGCGTGTAGCTTGTGCAGGAATAAACAATAGTTATTCTTTTAGAGTCATCCAAGTACAGTGTACTTTGAAATAATTACAGTGTAAGAGTTTGTCTACACTTGAGTTTGGCACAGCTATATAGCTGCAGCTGTACCACTGTTGCACTTGAGTGTAGACAGTACCCATGTCAATGGGAGGGATTGTCCTGTTGGCTTGGGTAACCCACTTCCCCAAGAGGCAGTAGGTAGACTGATGAAAGAATTCTTCCATCATCCTAGCATTGTCTGCACTGAAGGTTAGGTTGATTTAACTACATCTTTCAAGGATATGCTTGACCTAACTAAGTCAACCTAACTTTTTAATGCAGACCAAGCCTTAGTTGAATGCTGGTGTGAATGGTACAAAATTAATGGATTTCTCTTCATTATGGAGAACAACCATTATACTGGATAACTACATATACGCTTAGTCTTCAAATGGATTGGACTCCTCTGCATCATTTAAAATTTACAACACCAGAAAACTCAAAAGTCAATACATTACAATTACTGTAGATTTGGCATAGCCCTTTGCATGTTTTATTCAACATTCCCAATTTTTGCAGGTGATGTCTGGTCTTCTGGTATTGCAGAAAGGTTCTTTCTAATCTCTATTCATACCCTTTCATCCCCAGCCCCAGGGAAACTTTCCATTGCCAGCTAAAACGAAAGAAGAGACTGTAAATAAGGCTGTTTGTAAATTTTTCTACAAAGCTTTAGAAATGCTGATTTGTTGAAACTGTTGGTCAAATAGGGTCAGTTTCAATGAATTTCCCAACCTGAATTTTTTGGAAGAAAAAACATTGAAATTGTTGAAATGTTTTGATATTTTTTAAATTAAAAATTCCATGTGTTTTATTCAAAACAACTTTTTATTTAGAAATTTAAGCTAATTAGATTGGTGTGGAAAGGTTACAAATAAAACATCAAAATCAAACTGAAACATTTTAAATGATCAAAATGAGACATTTTCATTGCCCCAAACTGTTTCTGAAAATGCTCAGCATTGGCTGTTTATCCCAAATCGATATGGGAAAAATGTCCAGACCTTCAAAACTGTTCTTATGAGGAAAGCCCTTTTCCTATCCCGCTCTAACTAAATATTGTAGGGGAAGAATGGCTGATACTGTGGTTAACACAGAGACATCAGTGGCAGGAAATCTGGGTTTTGTTTCCAGCTGAGACATGAATCTCTTGCATCATTTTGTCAAATCACTTAAATCTGTGTCTGTTTCCTCATCTGTGAAAAAGAGACAATAATATTTCTATACCTCAGTGGTGAGTTGTAAAGATCAGACCATTAAGGTTTGTATGGCCAGGCTTACACTAGGAAAGGTTTGCCACTACAGTTGTATCAGTATAACTGTGTGGCAAACCATCCTGCTGTAGATCCAGCTTATATATTAAAAAAGTAGCTTTATACCTATTCCCTAACCTTTAATCAACATACTGTTCCCAGAAAAAGTATCTAATGTAGACCTGGCCACAGGCAGTTTGAGATCCTTGGGTAAAAGGTGCTTATCTCTGCAAAGTGTTGTGCTCATCTTCCTTAAAGTTCATTCTTAGTACTATTTGCTAATGAATTTCCCTAAAATTTTTGAACTGGTGCTATCCGTAACTGGTGCTATCCATAACTGGTGCTAGCCATCCTGCTTTACTACCCCCTTACTACCTTAAAATGGGCTCATTTTTCCTTTTTTTAAAAAACTAGTCACAAATATGTCCACACAGCTCTACTTACAATTTAATGTTAAAGTTCTCTGCCTGACAATTCAGCCAACTACATTTCATAAAGCTTCTGCATTAATCTAGTATGTCCACCGCTGTCTCCTACAAAACAAGAACCAGACACACACTATGAGCACAAAAGAACTGGTCTTTATTGCAGAAGAACGTTCTTTTGTGAAGTTACTTTCCATGACCTAAGGAATAGGGCCATACTGAAAATAAATCTTCAGAGAGCAGCTGGATCTAGGTTTAACACTGCATTACCTCAATGCAGTGCATGCCTGTTTTGAATGCACACTTATAGCACATTCCAATCCACATCCATTATGGTCCTGTATTAAGTGTCCACCTGAAGCACAGCCAGAGAGTCAGTTCGCTGGCTCACTGTGAGTAGTGATAGCGATTACGGCTGTCAAAAGAGCCCTGATCCCATCAAGTCTAGCCAAACATATGACAGATCTACAACTAGACCCGGAGGGAGGAACCATTTTGTGTGTGCATGTGTGTTTCCATGTCATCCCACCCACTGAGACAGAGAATGAACAATTTGTATAACTCCATCTTAGCTGTGTTGGACCTTTGCCACTTCAAAGGAGGTGATGACCGCAACATGAAAGCACAGCATAGATATGAAACATTAGTGCCATAAATTCCTGAGTGAAGTATTATTAAAAATTTCCAGCCCTATAAATGCTGCTATTAATCATTCCCAAATTAACCTTATTCAGGTTAGATTATTATGAGTTCCTGTGCAAATTAAATAGTTATTAATTCCAGGCCCTTTCTCCTTGATACAGACAGTGGCATTCAGAAAAGGGGATCTGCAGAAACCTATTGGTTTCAATTTACAGAGGCGGTTTTAAACACCTACAAAAATGTTAAAGGTTTTTTTAAAAAAATTTGATTACAAGAGCAAAGCCACTTCACAGCATTATATCACAATAATGGTAGCCATATATAATAACATGTCACAACTCCAGGACAAAGGTAACCTGCCTTTCATCTGTAAATAGCCAAAAAAGCACAGGAAGGTAAGTGAGGTCATGGAATTTTTCCACAGATTCCACTAGAGAGCAGTATTCTTTTGTACAAAACAGGTAGGATATTCTCTGCAAAAGAACCTGTGAGAAAAATCTCCTGCTAAAGGTTTCCGTGGCAATTTTAAAAGCTCTTGCTCATTCTTTAACGTCTGATGCTCCTAACAAGGGGCAGAGACAATGTTTGCAGCAATGGTCTCTATTACATGAGCTACTTTGGGCTAGATTTTTTTTTTTTGCAGTCATGTTGACAAATTAATAAAATAAGATACAATATTATTTCCAAATAAGCGAATTTTTAAGGTGGATATCCCCCCCCCCACAATTCCTCTTTCCCAAAGACCCCCCATTTTATATGTAAACCATAAACAAGTTACAAAAACATTTAATTGCTAAAATAGCTGGAACACTATTGTGATTTCTGAAGAATTTTAACTCTTTTACCTGTACCACATTTTTAAAGAGTAATTTTCACGTTTGTCTGTTTATTGGGGGGTGGGAGATGGCAATCTCTGGACTAAAAACAAAGTTCAAAGGCAGAATTCTAACTGCACTAAAATAAGAACCACAGGCAATTTGTTTGTATCTGTGTTACAGATCACTTGGCATTACAAAAAGAAGAGAGGGAGAGACCTCTGCTTTGAATGACTGAAGGTTACAAACACTTTTGTTATATAAATGTGTTTCTAACTTTACATTGTGATGACATATAAACAGAAATGGAAAAACAAATGGTTTTGGTTGCCATAGTGGTTTGATATGCATAAAACTCCTGGGGAATCCATTTATTTTTTCCCCCAAGAAGGAAATGAATATGCCTGTCAAACAGCTGGGTTCAATAGAGATTCCTTTTCAGAATAAAGGTTTGTTTCTGGTGCCAATCAGCAACAGCTGAAGTGTTTTTCCTCCCCTCAGGGATCACCATATCACTTTTATTCAGTTATTCTTAGGGAGTTTTACACACACACATACACACACACTCTCTCTCTCTCTTGCTCTCTCTCTCCCTCCCTCCATTCCACTGCTGTTTTGTCTTTCTTAAGATGTTGAATTGGAGATGCAGGCAAGAAACATCAACAGAGAGGGAAAAAAATACAAAAGGCTGATGATAATGTGACACCGAAAGGAAACCTACTTCAGTGCTCAGCTGGCTCATATCTAGAAATGCACTGAAGATCTCATGTGTTGTACATTTTGATGCAGACAGATGTAAATTTTTTTCACTAGTTCTCTGGGACGTTTGCTGATGAGCACCGTGACTTGGCAGCTGTTGTGTAGGATGATAAACTAGATTTTCATTCACAAACAGCCCAAGCTTCCATGGAGGAAACAAATTCAGGCATACTGAAACTTACTTAAATACATAAGAGAGTAAGATCAGTCCTAGACAAATGTAGGGATGTGATTTAGGTGCCTGCACAGAGCCATGTGTTTTGGAAGCAGGAACGGGACTTCTTTGTAAACCTCCCCTAACCCCCAAAGAAGTCTTGAGACTGCTAAATCCAAATCCATCAGGCCCCTGCTCAGTAATGACACTCATCCTGAGCCTTTTTCACAGCTGCTTAATCTTTCTTTCTCATTCCTCCTAATGGCTCCCACAGTTACAAAGTTCTCCCACTTCCAGATGTGCAGAGCACATGGAAGTCTGTCTGAGTCTCCTCCATATCGTATTTTCCTAAGCGCAGGCTCTAACTCCTATACCTAGCTGGGTAAACATCTCTGGATTCAAAGCACATACAAAAATGAGTAAACGATTTGTGTGTGGGGATGGTAGAGGGATAAAACTCAGACCAAATTAAGAGCCCTGGCTGACTCTGCAGCAAAGACACACACTTACTTGGGACAGCATCCCACAACCTGAGGCTGGCCCTGATAAAAAATCTTGTCATCCAGAGATGAAACAGTTGGATTACAAAAGGATACAGGTTACTATTAGCAAGGGCTTTTTGTCTGAATCCCAGCCTCCATAAGTCAAGCCCAGGTTTAGGAGCATTGCCTATAAGTGCATGGGGCATGAGAAGGCAGCCTCTCACTTTATGACTTATGTTTATTTAACTGGGGTCCCTTGCTTTGCTGTAAGGTACCATCAGGATTTATAGCTGCACCTTCCTGAACTAAAGTTCCATAAACATTGTAAGTTATCTGTTATTTCTGAAGTTTTGGTCTGGCTCTGATACATAGGGGAGACTTAACTTTATTTTCTCCTTAACCTTTTGCCCACTAAACTACTTTCCCTAGCCCACGACTTGGCTCCCTGTCCAAAGGACTGGAGCATAATAAACTGAATGGAATCAATTTCTCATGTTTACTCACCAGGCCAGTTAAAAATGGGAACTGCCTGTCCAAATATACACAATAAATTTCCATTGCTTTAAGGGTGAATAAAAACATTTTCCTTTTCCATTCAGATACCAGAGCTGACCTTTTGATGGGTTTCTGACTCACCTTATCAGTTCTTCAGAAGGGAGGATGGATATAGTCTTAGAAGGACTCTTTGCATGTGTATATGTGAGTATATATCTATATGTGTGTGCATTTTCTTTTCCCTGACTTGCTAATGGAAGCTGAATAGGGTTCCCCCCCCCCCCCCCCGCTCCCCATTGTAAAGTACAAGAGCTTTATATCTTTTGGATCCCATTCTAGGTGAAAAATTGCACACAACTTGATAGAGCTGCTAATAATTTTACAAAAAATGCCGTGCTTCTTTAGCCAAGACTGTCTGATGTGCAGGCCTTTGCCCTGCTGATGTAGGTTTGCCGACTCTATGGCCTGTTCTGATCAGGACCAGCTGTTTATTCTCCCGTTCTGCACATCAAATTTTAAATGAAAGAGGAAGGCCAATGATCTGCAAAGCACCCAAGTTTGTGAGACAGAGAAGAAATAAGACCTCAGCTAAAAGTGAGACATGCCTTTCAATTCTACTAAGCTCCTTTTTGCTCAGCAAAGCTAGTTGACTGCACCCTGCTGTCAGTTTAAAATCCCACTCACTTTACATAGCTCAGGACAGAGGAAGAATGTGTCCAGTGCAGGATAAGCATAAATCTTTAGGTAATAAAGTTCGTTTAATAGTTTTCCTCTAGGTTTCTCCCTCAGGCAATTTTTTTCAACAAACATATTGATTAGGTTTCTCTGACTTTTGGGTCCTTAGAAGTATCAGAAAAAATATTCATCTGCCTATAGACCCCATTTCTTAAATTAACAAAAGGAAAGACAGAGAGAAAGCAGCCACCTTTTTAAGGAATAACAGTAATTTCATGTACAGTTCTGTACTTCTGACAGGGTCTGAGCCTAATTCAGCAAGGTACTTAAGTATGTGCTTAATTTTAAGCATTTGAGAAGCTTCAGTGCCTTCACTGGAACATACTTAAAGACAGGCATGCACTTAAGATTCTTGCCAATTTGGTATCTTACTACATTTACTCCTTGTAAACTTTTCTTGCCACTCTGACTGTACAGGTCTAACTTGCAAATCATGCACATACATGAAAGAAACAGCAGCTATATTAAGAGCTGGACAAGTTATGACATCAGATTTTATATTACAAGTGATAAAAGGAAGTAACAAGGCTCTTACTAAAACTTTTAATTAAAAGAAAGAGTTGGCACTATGCTAAGACTATATCTACACAACGGAGACTATATTGCCATAGCCCCCTCTTGCAGATGCAACCTTTACCGACAGAAGGAGTTTTTCTATGAGTGTACAAACACCACTTCCCAAAACAAGGTTAGTTATATCAACAGAAGCCCTATTCCATTGATACAGATATGACTATGTGGGGAGGGGAATTTGTCAGCATAGCTATGCCCATCATGTTTTTTTCAAACACCTGACTGACGTAGCTATGTCATCATAACTTTTCTGTATCGACCAGGCTTAACGGGGCAGCTATGTGTGAAAATAGATGTACATGAACACAAAAGTGAACACAAAGTGCCCCTAAAACCTGCCTCTTCAAGATGTTACCCGTTTTGTCCTTAGGTAATCTTTTGAGAAGGTTTTTCAGGTTGAAATCAATACCAGTTTTGCCAGAGGCTTCACCTTGCAGGATGAAGCCTCAGCCTTGTGAAATTAGCAGGATTTACATCACTGAAGAGGAGGAGAAAGAGGCAGAGAAAGAAGCAGTGATACATTGTTCTTGCAACTAAAACAATATATAAGGGTGTCATGACCTGGGCTTTGATTCTGGACTGTGGTGTGTGTGAGAGATGGGTTGCCCCTCTTTAAGATGCCACCTGATGCACTGAGATACCACTGAGCCTGTTGGTTATGACAGCTTGGGCACCCTTTTAAACTGTCTTACTGAGCCAGGCTATTAAGCCTCCTCCAGCAAAGCACACAGGCAGGACCACACCCAACTGCAGAATGAAACAGACACTGAGATCAGTTCTGGGAATGCTCATCTTAAGTGACTTGCCCCAGCACTCAGGTATCCACCTTCCATGGAGTGCAAACCCAAAGGTATATTATGAAATCTGCCTCCTCCCTCAATGTGGAGGGAGGTATGCACAGCCTCTTATCTCTCCCTGCCCTCAAAATGAATTGTATAAACTGGGTTATATTATAAACAAGACATAAATTTATTAATTACAAAAGATGGATTTTGATTGGTTAAAGAGATAGCAAATAGAACAAAGCAGATTACTAAGCAAATAAAACTGAACATGCAAACTAAGCTTGTTTCACTAAAGAAATTGGTTACAAATAGTAATTTCTCATCCTAGAAATTGTTGCAGGCAGATTGCAGAAAGTCTTCAAAGGCAGTTACACAGGTGTCCAACTTGAGACCTCAGGTATTGTTACTCACAAATTGCCCTTCCAGTTTAGGCCGAACCCTTCTCCCGCAGTTCAGTTCTTGCTTCCAGGTGTTTTTCAGTGTCTATTTGGGTGGGGAGGGAGAGGAGAACCATGATGATATCACTCTCCAGCATTATATAGCTCTTGTGTATGGCGGGAAACTTTTGTCTCGCAGTGGGAGAACACTGGCATTCTTAGGGGCGGGTCCAGTAGCAGGTGACTCGGATCTATGTCTCTGCAGGGCTGTGACAACCATTACTCACAGGCTGTCTGGAGCATCCACAAGACGACTAAGCTCTTTTACAGTCCATTATCTATGCTAATTTGCCATTGCCCCTGTCTGGCTTTTCCATTGTTGTACTTGAAGGGCCAGTTGGGGCTGACGCCCAAAGTAACACATTTGAAATACAGATAGAGTCAATATTCCTAACTTCAGATACAGAAACGATACAGGCATACAAACTGGATAATCACATTCAGTAAATCATAACCTTTCCAAGGATATCTCACATGAGCCATCTTGCATAAAGTATATCTCAGTTATATAAAATCCATATTAAAAGCATATTTTCATAAAGAATATGGAGTGAAATGTCACAGTGTGCACCAGCCCCTGTGCCTGTGTGGGTTCTGCTGAACTAATTGGGGCTTCATGCAGGTGAAGGGCTCTTCCCATCTGATTGCCTTACAGAATCAGGGCCCAAGAGATGGACTATATAAAGTAAAGGGAAATAATACTTTCTATATTAACCAACCAAGTCACAGTTGAATATTATCTTATAAGTGATATAGGTGCTTACACACACACTGTTATGGCGGTGTGTGAGGGGTTAATATTTGTTTTGCCCTGGGAGAGTTTCATTCAGTTCCAAGGCATTATGCAACCCAAAATACCTGTGGAATTTATACAGAAATTTAAACAAACTGTTTTCTCACAACCATTATTTATTTAATTGAGGGGTACGTTGGATTATTAAAGAGGATTCTCCTTTTGAATCATTCCTATCTTCAGAGAATGGATAGGTTTTGGCCTGCCCAGATGCATCTCCCTCCCACCAGTGGTTCAGGGGAAAAGTCTAGCTGCCTTGTTTTCTGTGTCATGTAAGTTTATAGATGTCAGACACAGGGAGCCAGAAAATTAGCAAGCAGCAGTGCAACAGGGAATAGAAACCCAGTGAGCAGAAATATTGAGATCCTGCTGAAACAGCAGCTTGCCTGGTTGAATCTAGCAGCATGCCACACACAGATTTCAGGCAGGACAATCTCCTTGTTAAAATATACAATTAAGTATAGATAAAAGATGGATGGGAGAGAGGTTTCCTCATGTTTAGCAGTGAAACTGTCTTACCTGCAGATTACAGAGTAAAGATTACAAAGAAATAAGTAAGGGGGTCATGCCACTATGTCATGAAAAACTAGCCTGTTTGTCAGCTTAATGATACCCATGCATTTCAAAGTTTATGAGTACAGATTACTGGTACCAGAGTCTCCTTCATATATCATCCAGTGAGATACACCAGCTCACCAAGCTATAAGAGCTCAGGCACAGCATATACATCATAAAGCTTTCTCAAAGATTACGGACCTAACAATCCAGGCCCACCAATTTGGGTCTAACTTATTTTGTAAGATCAACTCTAGATTCCTCTTAAAAATATTATTAAATAGAGGAACTGAACATCTCTTCTCCCTCATTAAATAATTTCCTGAAATCTGATTGGGCAAACCACTAAAAGGAGTTTAGAAAATCCATGATGCCTCTGTAAGGAATAAACTGAAACGGAAGTCATGGTGAAAAACAAACTAGATTTATGGACAGTCTTCTCAGATTAGAGAAAAAAGATCAATTAAAACTGACTGTCTAGACCAATGATCAAATAGCCCCTGGTTCTAAGCAGCACATTAGAACTAAACTATGGATTTGTGTCTAAGTTACAATGAATTGTGTAGCAGTTACCTGATTATGTCATCATCCACTAACCTACTGAAATAATTTTAAAAATGCACCACTAAGTGCAAATATGTAACTAATGCAAGTTACTTACTTTGTACCAACAGCAATATCACTTCTGTGAGGGTTAGGAAATCCCCAGGGAGGAGCCATTGTGGCTGATTATGTGGGCAGGGAGTAGTCTGAGAAACATAAAATGCTGAAGCACTCTTAGGGAAAAGCAGAACACAATATCCAGGTCTCTTTGGCTGTGCAGCAGAATGTGTTTACTTCTGCTGGAACAAGGAGCTCTGCATGACAGCTTCTTCTCCTTTTGCACAGCTCCTAGGCCTAGCAGGAAAAGGGGTTCACTCCTGCTGGATCTGAGTTCCACCTAACAGCACATTTGCGAACCGCACAGAAAAAGGAGGCTGATGGTATGTTTGCTCCTAAATCCTGTTGATGGAAATCTGCTCTCAATCAGCTTAGAAGTCAGCCTCCTCTTCCTCTGCAAGCCTCCCTTCACATCCGAAGTAATTTCTTTCACTTTTTGTACTGCCCTACATCTGAGAAGACTTAATGGGACAAGTCAAGCATACTTGCCGTGCCTTGAACCACCAACATCTCTCTCTTGCTGCTTCCTGCTCAGTCCTTGTAAGTGAAGTTCAAGAAATTCATTGAGCTTCCCCTTGTGGAGAGAACACAGAAAAACACAAAGACAGGAAGAAGGCAAAATGGAAGGCAGAGAAATAGGGATTTGAAAGATGGCAGGAAATGGCTCTCTCTGTGGAATTATAAAGTAGATTAGCTTTGTTCGATAAAAGGGGCCCCCTGCAATAAATTCCTCCTGGCCTTGCTTAACCTCCTTATCTTGTTCAAATATTTTTGCCTTGTTCCCTCTCCTGCTCTTTCTCTGCTTGATTGAGTAACCGTAGAAAGCAGTTTGTGCAAAGTCAGCCTGAGATGATACAGGAGACGTACCTAGTGTCTTTCCTTTGTCTGCCTTAAACCTATAAATACTGATGTGTGTGTCTCATAAAGCTGCCACATGCCTCCGAAGCTACTAGCCTGAGGGGGGTGCGTGCCCTTTGATCAAAGTTGCTTGGCCTCAGTGTGTTTCTTACATGGTCTCTGACAATTTCGAGCTATAGCCCAGCTCCGCACTACCCGGGTGTTGGAACGGTACGTAGGACAAGCTGATTTTGACTTAACAGCTTCATTTTGGCAAAAACATTAATTTAGGTGGGTATTTGCATGGCCACATAATTTCATTAGGCACCAAGTCCTGCACATTTTGAATACCACTGTATGAAGGATAATATTGCAAAGATTAAGGAAATGAGATACCATATCAGAATGAATGCCAGAAGATGTAGAAGAAGGGTTTTTTCCCTCAAGAGAGGGAAAATAGATGGGAAGAGGTGGGGTGGAATAGACAGGAAAGGACTACGGAGAGATGAATGGACTGAAGAGGAATCCCAGGGGACAGAGAGAACAGAAGTAGAGAAAGGGGGACAATTTAAACTGGAAGAGAACAATCAACTATAGAGCACAAAATAAAGAATGAGCAGGAAAGAATGAATGAAATAAAAGGAGAAGCTGTTTTTCAAAGGAAGAAATGTGGAAAGACAAGGGTGGGATAGCAAGTAAATAGCAAAGAGAAATGGAAAAATAGAAGAATGCTGATGAACAGAATAAGTTACAGATAGAAGGAAATTTTTAAATCAAGACTGGGCATTTTCTAAAAGACATGCTCCAGCTCAAACAGGAATTAATTCAGGGAAGGCCTACACTCTGTTTTATACAGGAGGTCAGACTAGATAATCCCATTGGTCCCTTCTGGCCTTAAAATCTATGAGTGGAAAAGCAGGAGATAAAGAAGTGGAAGAATGGAAAAAATAATAAAATATACAACTCAGAGAGGAGTGTTCAATTTATGCATCCTCTTATATTTTATAGTCCATGCCCAGAAAATATCATTTATTGCTCTAAGCAGGGAGAAAAGAGATGGGGTATTTTGCTGCTTTGAGCTCATGTACTGATATTTTCATGCATTTCTGTCACCATTACACGATTAGCTGCACCTTTCACCTCCATTACTTCTTTCCTGAGAGCACCTTTTCGAGTGACAGGCCTTCCAGTCCCACTTATCTCTGAATGGACTCCCACAATACCACTCAATCTTAGACCAGTTCACCAGGCTGAGCACCCCAGTTTACCAACTGAGTTTGGAGCCTGCAAGAAACCTGCCTTCGGGAGCTGTGACTAGGACATAAATGCTTTGACTCAGACCAGCTACTTCAAAACAAATTTATTTATTTATTAGTAGAAATATTGCAATCAGAAAGAAAAGAGTTTAAACAACCAAATGGCTACATATATACCAGTATTACCTAATGGCTTGGGTAGCCCTATCTTATCCCAGAAACCCATGCTTCAGGGACAAAGCTTATATCAGCAATAAAAATTCTTTTGCTGATATAGTTTAAGCCACTTCCCAAACAGAACTATACCAGCAAAAGGACTTTTTTGCCTTTATAGTTGCATCTACAGTAGGGTATTTGTAAGCATTGCCGTATTGGTTAAGGGATGATTTTTGTACACTCCTTTCTGACATAATCATGCTGGTAAAATTTTCTAGTGTAGATTAGACTGTCATACAAAATTCACTAGTTTTCACTGAGTTCTGCTAAAAAAGTTAAACAACTTTACAAGAAAACACAAAATAACCTCTAATTTACAAGATGGGATGGGAGTCTCTTGGACTGGTAATTCTCCTCCTGACCCAAAACTCCTAAACCTCCTCTAGCTACCTCTTTATTTTTATAAGTGGATTATGAATTTGACTAGTTAAATACAAAAGTGATCTCAATAAATCATAATTTGACTAGATAATGACATATGCCCATATTTCTCTTCTGTTAGAGAAAGGAAGTATAAAGAATCTTTCCAAATAATTAAACATCATAATTCTGAATTGTCTTTAATTGCTGAAGAGGAAGACCTGATACTTTGCAGTTCTGTGATTGTTTAACAATTGAACTGATCCCCAGTTTCTGCACTTGAATATTATTTATCTTCTTTTTTAAAGAGAATATCTAGCTATTAGCAATATTCACTAATGTCCCCAAACCTGGCTGGAGATGCTAAGCAAAACAATGGACTGGATTTAAAGTAACTATTAGTTCTTTTTAAAAATCAAATGTTTAGTACTTTAAACTAGTCACTTTCAACATTTTTTGTGTGCTAGCACTGTAGGTAACCAAAAAATATTTTATTTTCCTTGTTCCTGTATATGCTATATGAAGATGCTCTGTAATGTATAGCTTCATGAGAGAGTGCACCAAGGTGGCTAGACTAGAGGGATTGTGATTTAGAAGTCCTGGGTTCCAATTCCAGGTCTGTCATTATTTTCATAGACTCATAGAAGATTAGGGTTGGAAGAGACCTCAGGATGTCATCTAGTCCAACCCCCTGCTCAAAGCAGGACCATCTGACACTGGGATATGCTCTATGACACTGGGAAAGTCACTTCACTTCTGTATTTCAGTGTAAAATGGGGTGTTATTACAGTAAATCCATTGAAGGATCTATACTGCAATGTTTCCATGTCATCCTCAAAGCCTCCAGAATTCATGTGAACTTCAGAGAAGACTTCGGCTGGCCCATACTCCCCTCACTCCCCCAAACAGGAGATCAAGGACTTTCAACCCCCAACAGAACCCAGGGTCTCTCTTTTCTGTTATAGCTCCAGTGTGACTGGAATACATCCCCTCCCTGTTGCCTTTGTAGATGGCTCATCCACCTGCACCCCCTTTTCTCATGCAACAGCCAGTAGGCCCATTCCTTTGTAAATTGGTGTCATTGACCCTCCATAGCAACACTAGGAATAGAGGATGTTCCCCAGTCCTGCTGCTGCTGGATAAAAGTAAAGATGCAGTCTAGCATTAAGGATGAAAATGAACCTACTACCTGATCCTATTCCTTCCTCCCAACTTCGATGCACACTCACTGCACTCTCTAAAATGGTGGAACGGTGGCTGTTCCCTGTGAGGTGCTCCAAGGGGCATTGTGTCTGCCTGAGGCATAATGCTTCCCAGAGCTCCTACTCAGGCAGAGTTCCACCCCCAATTCAGGACTGTGCCTCCAAAGCATGACTGAGCCCTGAGTGAAAAAACAAATGAAACAAATAACCAGAAACATCCACTGAAGAAAGAGGATTGAGTGAGTTCAAAAAGAAACAGATTATAAATAAGGAAAACAGAACAGTGAAATATAGGGAACTGGCAAACTGAAATGACGATAATAAAAAAACCTGCAGCCAACATATCAGACTAACTAGTGCTTGGGGGAAGGAGGGACTCAAGAGAGTCATCCAACACCTTTTACTTCCTTTACCAATTTCTCTACACTAAAGCTGAAAGTCCATATCTTAACGGTGACAACAGGGGAGTCCAATAACCCCCTAGCATGCATCAGTGACTGTTCCAACTTTTTCTTTTCATTTAAAGCTATGTAGCAGACACAGCATATATCTGGATTACATCAAACCTGATTTAGGCTCCATCCAGCACCTCTTCCCCAGACACTGGTAACATCCATCACTGTTTCCAGATCCCTTCCATTTTGCACTATTGCACATTGACAAACCAACAAAACCCTGCAAGAGCTTGAAGGTTATTTTGTACGACTCTAAGAATACCTCAAAGATGTCTTCTTCTGTGGTCTCTTGTTGGCACTATCTAGATAAAGTTGCATGAAAATCAACTACATTGTTGTTTTCTGGCCTCAGGCTGGAGCCATTTCTTTCTATCTTTATTTATTTCTTTTTTCATGCTCAGAAGCATCTTCCAGGATGTTGCTGAGAGTCAAGAGTGCAGTGCTCTTGTGAGAGCTGAATAAAAACTTGGTGGTACTTACTGAATAACACTAGAGCTTGGACCCTCATGCTCAGTGAATGTTGATAACAGAGGCCACTTCAAACAGATAAAACTGCATTAATGCTTTTAAATTTGTCCTTGGGAATACGGTCATCTGGAACAATGATTGCAGAGACAAAATCAGATGAATGCTGCTCTCAGAACTAAATTACTGCTCCAAGAGAACAGCTCTGAAAGAAATACATTTGAAGAGTCTGGAGAGTAATTTCATGGAAAACAAATTGGTAGTCAGTTTAAAAAAAAAGGTGGAGGAAAAATAAAGGGATTGTTGAAAATACTGCAAAACAGTTTCTATGAAATACTATGGTTTATGTCTGAGTTTTATTACTGACAATAGAAAGAGGGCTCAAAAAGCATAAATTATATATGTGCTATATTTTTAAAAGTATGTATTCCTAAAACAGGAGTGTGTCCCATAAACCAGTATTACCTCTCTCCACATAAATGCATATGTGGATGTATGTACATTCTGTGTGTGTGTATGTCAGAGAGCAAGTGAGCGAGAGGGGCACAACAGTGTCACACTATTAGTATTTGGCTGTGTTCAGTTTTTCACTTAAAGTAGGGATTCAATCCCTTTGGGATTTTTTTGTTTTTATTTTTTTGTTTTTTTGGTTATTTTATAAATAATACAGTTTCCTTCCCCACCCCAAATTACAGAATATAATTTGTGATTAAAAATTGAGTTTAGTTTTCTGGGGAGTTTTTAATCAAATCTATTACTGAATCTTTGACTAATAATTTTAACATTAGAACTTCAAGAAATACTTGGTTTCAGATGCCCTTTGGTAACAAATGGAAAGTGTATTGTCCTTCAAACTTTCCATATGGGTAAAAGTCATCACCAGTAAATTCTAAATGTACATTTAATAAACAAGATTGTTATTAAGCAAAGTTATTAACAATTTTTCTGTATTCAAAATGGCCACCATATCCTATAACTTAGACTGAACATGAGACTGAAGTTACCCAGATGCTTATACCCTTAGTTAGGATGGCCATTGTTTCACTAGTGTGGGTGGGGGTGTGTGAGTGTGTGGATGGTCACTGTTTCACATAAATTTCTAATGGAACTTAAGTCACAGGCTGTCCTCAGGGAAGATGGCTGCCATTTCACTAAAGCCTGCTATTTTATGCCTCTCAACCTTCAAATCTGCCTGCATGTGACACAAGCAATCTGAATGTATGACAAATGGTCAAAATATAGAACAGCTGTCAATGTCAATGTCAATATTTTACATTTTTTTAAAACTATAAAATCTATTTTAAAGTATATATTTTAATGAGAACATTAAACAAAGCAGTTTTAAAATACCTAGAAAATCAAAGACCCATCATGAAGAAGCATAAGCAGGCTTAGAGTCCCCCAATTAATATTTGTAGGTTATTTTGATCTTTCTGTATGTATATATCCTGCAGAGGAAATAAGGTGTATGTGTTTTCCCAAATCCATTCAGGATTGTATTAATTACTTTGGAAAAACAAGTTTGGTTCCTGTTTTCTTCCTGTCCCACTTTTACCATACAGAAGAGTCCTTTTAAAGGAATACATGCAGAATATTTGTTTCCCACTCCTACCATCACATCTTATTTCCAATAAGAATCCACATCTTCATTGTCCCCTTTAAGTATTTCTACACTTTCTTCCAGTCTAATGGTTAGAGTGGATTTTTTTGTTCACTGGTCACGCCAAAAAATGTTTTTTTAAATAACTTGGGGTCAATTAGAATTTTTTTTAAAAAAATTTCAGTGAACTGAAACTCAATTTTTTGTTTTGTTTTGGGCTGAACAAACCATTGCATTTGGCCTGAAATAAAAAGAGCTCTTTTAAGTGTTTCAACTTTTTAAAAAACAAACTTAAATTGTTTTTTTCTAAATAAACAGTGGAGAGGATCCAACAACAAAACCCAGAATTTTGGTCTGAAAGATTCAGTTGAAAGGGAGAAACAGATATTTGTAAGTAAAAACATGAGGTTATAGAGGAACTTACTTTTGCAAGCTTCATGATAGCATTTGCTCTCTGAAATTATTTTTAATACTATTAAGGTCTCTTTGTACTAAGTGCTGTTCTAACAAAAGAAGGGGAAGTCAGTCAGTCACTACCATAAAAAACTTATAATCTGAAAAGACAAAAAAAAATTATAAACTCACTTTGTCAATTAATAGTTTATTAACGTTATTGCACTGGCTCGCTAACATTTAATAATTCAATGTCCTTATACTAGTGATGGCAAAATTTGTATATCCTAATAAATGCTTGACCTTCCATTCCTCAGGAAGAAAAACTTTCATTTAAAATCAGTAAGAGTTTTGACTAAGTTTGTAATGGACTATCAGGTTCCGAAGGGTTATCCAAGCAATCTTTTGACCACACATAATGAAACAACACTGAAGAGAAAACAAATCTAAGAACTCTTCCATAAAATACGTTCAGACAAAACCCATGAAACTTATTATAAAAACTCACTATATTGGAGAGGTAGGCAGTGTTAAGATAATATTTTGTTTTTGAAAAAGTATTTTAAAAAATGTCCTAACTTACTGCTTTGACTAGCAATGACACATAACATAGTATACATAATCATAGATAGAGTAGAATCTACAGAATATTAAGTGAATAAATTCAGTAGGCCAAAATAATTTTTTTACATATTTGTAGCATTTTCCTGGTTTCCTGGTACTGTAATGACTGGAATGCTCCATATGCAGAAAAGTGTTATTGGTCCTGTCTGTGTGCATCAACCACACTTGTTGCCAACATTCCACAAAAAGACATGTAGCTAACCTATTGGGATTTTTGTTGCCAAATTAGCAAAAACCCATAAAAGCAATGAGGAAGGAGACAGTCTACAAGTGCCACAAAACAAACCTTCATATACATGTTTTTATTTATTTTTCCTGCATCAACTTTGATTAATTTGCTTTAATTTGATGTGGATAAGAGATTTGAGTGACAGTACTAGATTCCTGAAACCTATGTAATTGCAAGGAGTCCCGTGGTAGCAAGGGGGCCCTCTGACATGCTGACTCAGCTGGTGACAAACATAGTTGTAGTGGAAGAGCTGGAACATGCCCTACTTGTGTGGAGGATAGCAGTGTGAGAGGTCACACTGCAGAGCAAAATGTCATCTTCCACACAGTTAAGGTCCCAGAAATGAGCTTTGCAGGGAACTTCCACAAGATAAATGCTGCCAGTGGACAAGTCATGATCCTGCATTCTCCTTTTCAAATGTGTAGGTATCCCTTCACTTATATTATGTGTTCGATTACAGAATGATTATACAAGTGTTTGTACAATCAGTCCCTGAGGCGCAGATTCCAAAAACACTTACACACATGCTTAACTTCACTCATGTGTACAGTTGTGTTGAAGTCAACAGGACTATTTATGTGCACTGCTAAGGGTGTACTTTAATGTTTGAATGTTTATGACCTTTTATGTAAGCAGTTTCAGTAGCTGTTCAGCAAGTGAGGTTTTGCCATGCACAAATGTTTGCAGGATGAGGGCCTAAATTTGCAACATTGAGCAGTATGCTAACCACTCGGGTGTTTATTGAAAAGGGTGCATTACTACTTTAGCCTTTTTAATTAGTGAAAAAAAGGATTAGTTCTGTTCCAGAAAGATCTGACTGCAGGGGACAAACTCTGTATCATTATCAATTCTATATTTCTTTGTCATGAGTGATCATCTCACCACAAAGTTTAAAGGTTTGTTAGGTGTTCAGAATAAACTGACATAAATATATTGAAAGTTCAGGATTAAATTTCTTTGCTTTTGCATTTGCCTACAACTTGATAAACTGAGGTTTAGCTCAACTGATGCTCAAGAGACATTAATATATAAAATTTCAATTAAATGTTATGGGTTTTGTTTTTCCCCATATTGATTGCTATGGTGATGTTTAAACTAAAATAAAACCTCATACCATTCAAATAATCCTCTGAGAGTCTTTATCACTTTCAACACCAATTTTGCTTTGTCAATTATTATCATTTTTAATGTATTGCTGTCAATTGCAAGCACAATGGGAGATCTGTCTAACTCAGATAACCTAGAATATGTGCAATTAGCTAAGACACAGAGTGGTACTTGTACTGAGTAGTCAATTTCCTTCTCCCGTTGTGTTAATCATCTTCACATAATTATAAAGTAGTGGGTCATAGCAGTTCTACTTCAATGTGGAGGATACCAGTTGTCTGTTTAATGCACTATTACCATGAAGTGAATTCCAGAGATTTATAACCTTGTTTACTACTTTCCCATCCCATCCAGTAATTGAAAAGGATTCAATTCTTTAGAGAAAATAAAGTACTCAGAGATAGTAGGAAGTTTATTTGATACCATGGTAACAAACAATTCTTTTATGTTAGCTTCAGCCATAGTTTTCTTTTTTTGAAATTATTGTTATAGGTTTTAATAGGCATAGCTGTACATAAAATGCACTTGGCCTCAAAATGAACTTATTAAAGCTGGGGATCTCTAATAATGAACTTTACAACATGTCCATAATTGGTAAGTTGTAACCAAGAAAGAATATTGGGACATTTTTTCTATCCCATATTTAACCATGCATGAATCCTTGGCAATTGCTTTAAGCAGCACTGATGCTGCAGCATACTAGTCGTCTTATTTCTTACAGTAGCTAGATTAAAATTGTTAATCCCCTTGAGGTCTATAATCACAGACTTAGTCCCCCACAAAAGGATATTTATTTAAATGCCTTGGCCTGTACCTCCAGAGACTATCTCTAAGGCCAGCAAAAATCATCACTTGCCCCCCACCCCACTTTGAGGAATCAAGAAATATAAAGGAGAAGCTCCAATTTCTTTTTTTGCTTTTTTTATTTTTGAAGTTTGTTTCCAGCCCTTTTCTTAGATAAAGATAAAGTTAGGGTCTGCTCCAACTTTTATTGAGGTCAATGGATTGGAGCTACAAGTAGCTTCAATGAGGGATCAGCAATTTGAGAACTTACGCTTCACCTACTTGAGCTTAAGAAAATCAGGCTATATTTTTCTTAAACTCTCCCATCATTACAGCTGCATTTATGGCAGTGAATGTGAGACTCTAATATATACCAGTCTGTTGGAGAGTTTAAGAAAAATGCCAATGTAGACAAATCCATAGGGGAAGATACTTTGGGAGCTTTAACCCACAGATATTATTACAAAAAATAACTTTATTGTAATAAATTATTCAATCATTAAATTCCAAGCTTAAAGTTTTAAAATTGAAAGGATTCAGTTTTACCAGCTGTACAACTATTAAAGAATTCTGAGTAGTTAAGTGACAATTAAAGAAGGATTACTGAGTAGATTTGGGTTCTACCCATCAAGGAAGGGGAAGAGAATTTTCGGAAACAGATTGGCTAACCTAGTGAGGCAGGCTTTAAACTAGATTTGATGGGGACAGGAGACAAAAGCCAGCAGATAAGTAGAACAGGGAGACCTCAGTGAAGGGTTGGAATTTGGTGGGAAATCTGGGTAACCACACCAGGCACAAAGGAGAGATAAGAGAAAATATAAGGGGGGAAAGGTTATAAGAATATTTTATAGCAGACATTGTTAGGCACTGTTTTCATAAGAGCCTCTAATAATTCAACACAGCAGTGGTTAGAAGATGGGCCTTGTCTATGCTAGACTTCTTTTTTCCTGAAACAGTTCTCATCTTTCCTAAACCACTGCAACTTCAGTAACAGCACTAGTGGAGCACAAGATATTAATAACCAGTGTCCTGCTGGTGTTTTAATTGCCATGTCATGAATACCTGCCCTAAGAATTAGACACTATGGCAGAAACCTGTTTACAACAGCACTCTTACTACTAGTGGAAGGGTGAAAGTGCACTAGGATATCTCCAATGAGACTTTAAGGGAAAAAACACAGATGTGGATTGGTTATCAACACAAAACCCTTAGGACAGTACTAAATCCATGATGTTCTGGGTGTGGTAGTATTTCATTGTGCTGAGTGTTTGTTGGACTCCAGAAGTGATATTGAAACAGTAGTTGAAATTAGCTGAGGAAAATAGCACAAATTTCACAAGATGCTTGGGTAGGTACAGTGTGGTTGAACAAACCCCAGAGGGATAGAATATATCTTCTTTGATAAGAAAATTATGTCTGCTTGCACATCTCTGCATTTGGACTAATTTGCTCAGCAAATGTGTGAGCACTTTTTTGCTATTGTTTTTACAAATAAAAATAGAATAATGATTTGTGGTGACTATATTTTTTTTAAAACCAGAGATCGGGACAATCTTCAACCAATATACTTTTTAGAATGCAAGTCCACATGTGATTATAAGCAGTGGAATGGTGTGTAATGACTGTCAAACAGTTTATCTTTCCATAAGAATCTGCTCCTTCAGTGGGAATGAAATTCATCATCTATCACCACACAATGCCTGAATAATTGAATTGTATACGGGGAACTCTCGGGGAGGGTGGGGAAAGATGGAATCCATTACCTCTATTCACCTGCAAGTAATGGGCTGTAGCACAGACTGTGCGAGTATTATTCCAGACTAGGGAAAGCACTACATTCCAATGTATTTCCTGTACAACCACATAGGAGGCACTTCTATCCCTGTAAAGGGTTTTGAGTACTGGATATACTTAATAGAGAAACCAATAGCTCTCTCTCTTTGTTCTTTTCTACATCAGACTACTCAGGACTGCCATGGAAGCCTGTCCGTGACAAAATGTGGGTACAAATGACCTTCCAAATGACTGCGCCACCTGCACTCCTTCATCCAGTGGAAGGACAAAGTGGGCTTCAATAATACATAGGGCCTTGATTAACAGGAAAATGTGCCCTAGCATATGCCCTAATAGGATCACAATAGCCTAGCAGATGATATTGGGCTGTGAGACCTCCCTGAATGTTTTTTTTCTTTAATCTCGGAATGATTTTTTCTGGGCTTCAGATGGGTTTTAGTGAGTGGAAAGAGAAGGAATCTGCCCTAGTCAGACCTACATCTTTTTGCCCAAATATCTTGGTTATGAAATTCTTCAGTGACATGAGAAAGGGGGAATAAGAGGAGTCATATTTTCATTGTCTCTCATGTAAGACCTGAAGAGATTGCATTCTAAAGCCTTATTATACTTTTTGTGCCTACTTATATCACTGACTAAGGTCAATTCTTATAACTGTGGTAAAATTCACAGGGTGGCTAAATTCCCATTGACTGCAGCAGAGCCAGGATTTTACCCAGAAAGTTCAGTAGCTTTCAAACATGTGTTTTTACTGCTTTTAATCTGAAATTTCTAAAATACATACCCTCTAAATCTGTGTAAAACAATATCCATAATCAAATGACAAAAGTCAACCCCATTAGACTCCCATCTTATAATGGTGCCCTATATATTACAGTCACCAATAGCCCTGGGCAAAAGTCTCAGTAAACCCAATAAACCTGTATACCCTACAGATGAACAACTACTGTGTTTTGTGGACTGGCCTAGGTCTAGTACATTCATTATAATAATAAGTCTCTCCTGACTTACTTAGTTTTAAGGCATATCTGCTTATCTGATGTTTGTTTCTGTATCCATTTAGCAAAAAGGACAGCAAAAGATTTTTTTAAAAAATAAATCCTTGATATGGTCCTGTTTAAACTCCTGTTTTTATGGATCAAGATACTGTAGCTCTAGCCAGAAAAATGAATGGTTAACTGATTTTCAATGGAGCAAAAATTTATATTTGGTGGGAAGGGAAAGATCCAAGCCCAGCTGATATGCCAAATAATTCAAAGAATAAAAGCTTTTCTTTCACCCTTAGCTTTAAAGTCTGGAAAATATTTTTTCCTAAAGGAACACATCTATTATTTACTCCAATTTATATCTTTACAATGAAGTGGTTAGAAACAAAGAGGATGTTCTCACCTAACAGCTTTTTCAGTTTCTTTGTGAAAGGAGAGCAAATGAGAGATGTAGGAATACAGGGATTTGAAAACAAGGAAAAGGCATTTGAATTTGATGTACAGCACAATGGTGAACAGCTTGAGTGACTCAAAGTGGGATGACATGGTCAAATAAATCGGTGAAAGATCTGATTCTGGAAACAGCATTTTGGATAGAATGGAGATCAATACCATAAAGAGCTAAGAGAAAAAGATTTCAGTGACTGAGGAAGAATATAATAAATACAGGATTTAGTGATGGTGTCTGAACGGAATGAATGGAAAGAAGCAAGATAATATGGTTTGGCCTGAATGTGAGAAAAGTAAAAAAGGGAGGGGTCAAAGATAAACCTTTGTTTATGAGACTGAGTGACAGAGAGACAGGTGGTGCCATGAGCCATAATGGAAACTGAATTAATGGGAGAGATTATTATGAGCTCAATTATATTCATGCTGATCTTCAGATGATGATCGTCCATCTAAGTTAAGATGCCTGAGGGGAACAGATATGAGATTGAAGCATAGGAATCAGTCCCAAGCATAAAGTATATTTTCATCCAAGTAGAGGAAAAGGTATCCCATGAATAAATGGTAGAGAAAGAAGAGGCAGAGACTGAAAACAAATGTCCTGTAGAATGTCATTAGAGAGGTTAGTGGAGACAAGAGGCTGCCAAAAGAATGGGTAGAGAGGCAGGAGGAGAGCCCAAAGAGAACTGTGTCACAAAAACAAAGGGCAGACTGCATGTGAAGGACACAGAAGTGAGCAACAGTATCAAAAGCAGCAGAAAGGTCAAGAAGGATGAGGATGAAGTTTGTGTCTTGAGCTTTAGACTGAGGAAGTCCATATGAGACTTTGGTGAGAGCAGGTTCTTGGAGTGGGTAGGATGCAAGTCAAATTGGAGTGAATGAAGGTGAAAGGTGGGGCTAAGGAAGTTCATGCAACAGTTGTAGGGAGCCAATGTAAAGAGTTTGGAAGTGAAAAAAATAAAAAGAAGACAGGACAGCAGTCTGAAAGACTGGGAAAAATCATGGGTGGGTTTTAAGGCTGGGAACTCCATGTTATGTAGCAGTCAAGGTTTATGGTACAGTACATAGATTTCAAGTCAGTCAAGGTTTATGGTACAGTACATAGATTTCATATACAGATTGTGAGACACAGTGTAAATTAAAGGACAAGAGGCAACTTGCTCATTTTACACAATACCACTTTTGTGAGAAATACTCATCTTTGGCTTCTTCAACCTCCACAAGCAGTGACATAAATGGTAGTGTAGACATAGTCTATAAAAAGGGGAATAAGGACAACTCAGGGAATTATAGACCAGCCGGTTTGAATTTGGTACCCAGAAAGATAATAGAGCAAATAGTCAAACAATCAATTTGCAAGCACCTAGAAGATAATAAGGTGGCAAGTAAAGTCAACACGGATTTGTCAAGAACAAATTATGTCAGACTAACCTAATATCCTTCTCTGCCAGGACAACAAGCTTTGTGAATAAGGGGGAAGCAGTACATGTCATATACTCGACTTTAGTAAGGCTTTTGATATGACCTTCTCATATGCAAACTAAGGAATTATAGCCTCGATGCGTCTATTATAAGGGGGGTGCGCAACTAGTTTGAAAACCATACTCATAGAATAGTTATCAATGGTTCACAGTCAAACTGGAAGGATATATAGAATGGTATCCTGCAGGAATCCATTCTGGATCAGGGTCTATTCAAAATCTTCATAAATGATTTGGATTTTGGCATAGAGAGTACATTTATAAAGTTTGCGGATGATACTAAGCTCGGAAGGGTTGCAAGTGCTTTGGAGGACAAATAAAATTTAAAATGACCTTGAGAAACTGGAGAAATAGTCTGAAATAAATAGGATGAAATTCAACACAAGCAAATGCAAAGTACTACAGTTAGAAAGGAATAATCAATTGCACATCTACAAAATGGGAAATGACTGCCTAGAAAGAAGTACTGCAGAAAATCTGGTGGCTATAGTGGATCACAAACTAAATGAGAGTCAACAATGTTGCAAAAAAAGCAAACATAATTCTTGGATGTATCAGCAGGAGTGTTCTACATAAGACATGAGAAATAATTCTTCCACTCTACTCAGAACTAAGGCCTCAACTGGAGTACTGAGCCCAGTTCTTGTCACTGTACTTTGGGACAGATGTGCACATATTGGAGACTGTCCAGAGGAGGCAACAAAAATGATGAAAGATCTAGAAAAAAATGATCTTCAAGGAAAGATTGAAAAAAATGGGTTTGTTTATTCTGGAGAAGATACCAAGGAGGGACATGTTAACTGTTGTCAAGCAGGTAAAAGACTGTTAGGATAATAAATTGTTCTCTTTAATCACGGAGGAAAGGACAAGAAGTAATGACTTTATACTGCAGTATGGGAGATTTAGATTAAACATTAGTGAAAAAATTCCTAACTGTAAGAGTAGTTAAGTAGTAGAACCAATTATCTAGGGAGGTCATAGAATCTTGGTCGTGGAGGTTTTTAAGAATGGGTTAGACAAATATCTGTGAGGGATGGTCTACATAGTACTTTCCTTGCTTCAGTGCAAGGGACTGGACTAAAAGACCTATTAAGGTCTCTTTGAGTCTACATTTCTATGATTCTATGATCATGATTAAGTTCTGGTGCAAGAGAACCCCTGTGGAATTACATGTTGGAGCCATATGAATACTGATCCTGAAAAAGTTTTGAAGTTTGGTTTGACCCTCATAAATCACCCAAAAGTTCAGATTAGAGTTGGTCATGAATTTTATGTCAAAATGTTATTTCAATGGAAAATGTGGTTTCCACAAAATCAAAGTTTTTGATGGGATAATTTTGATTTTGCTGACATTTTTTAATTATCCATCAGGAAAATCAAAACAAAATATTTCATTTCATGTCAGGTTGTCCTAAATTGCAGCATTTTGGTTTGTCAAACCAAACTGAAATGTTTTCTTTCATGTCAGCCAGACATTAATTTGTGTCCACTTGAGCTGCCACGGTGGCTCATGGGAGTTGTAGTTTGGGTACATCATAGCCTTATTTTCCTCTATGGGTTGCTCTCCTTGACTGAACTAAATTTCCATTATGCCTCACCATCTCCCCTCTGATGAACCACCATGATGCATCATGGAAGTCTTGTGACCACAGTTCAGCATGGAAGATGAAGTCTGGCCAGGAAGCCCAGTCTGCAGAGGAGAATGGAGGCTTGAGACACCTGAATTGTATCTTCATTGAGGCAGCAAAGCAAATCAAGTGGACACAGTTCAATGTCAAACTAAGCAAAAAAGAAACTTTTCAACCTGCTTTTACTGCAATGTTTTGATCCAGGAATGTCAAAATAAACACTTCAAGATTTCCAAATTTAAATTTTGTAGAACTTTCCATTCCATGAAATATTTTGATATTTCAACCTTTTGGATGAATGTAGGTTGAAAATAGAAGTTGAAATATCAGAATTTCTCATGGGACAGACATTCCAGTTATTGTTGAGCTCTAACTCACACTAACTGAGTTTTTAGCTACACTAACAATCTTTTAACCACCCCAGTGGGTGTACATCCTTTGCAACTTCATTGGTATTACAAGATAAGTAAGGAGAGAATTTGGGCCCAAGAGTTCAATATTAGACAACAGATCCAAAGGGATTTTTTTATAACAGCAACTCATGAAGAACTGTAATTTATACAACACATTTCAACAAATAATTTGGTTCATTTCCTCTCTTTATTTACAAAGAAACTGGTGCTAGTGAGCCGAAGGCCAAATTTCATGATCAATTAGTTGATTTCACATCCCCAAATTGGATTTGGTATCAGAACAAGTTTACAAATGATATTACACAGTCTATATCATCTAGAGAATCCAAACCAGACATTGCTGCATATCTGGAGATCAGTTCAATCCACACATCAATTAATTAGTAAGCTACATTTTTTTCTGTTTGCAGAACAAAACATCATAACCAATATAATACTCCAACCTAGTATTAACCTCCTTGAGTCAATATGACTAATTAATTCAATATTACTGTGTATGGCTTTTAGTCCTCTCTTGTTATTCCCAGTTGGTTAAAATGGTTTGAGCCTCCCCACAGAGGAGGTTAAATAAACAAAGATAATGCCATCTATAGTCCATAGTAGTTATGCCATTACTATATGGAATTATGTACATCAGATGGTAGACCTGGTCTTCAGAGATGCTGATCATCAACAGCTCCCATAAAGCCAATGGGTGCTGATAGTACTCAGTATCATGCCCTTAATATGTTTAAACTTGCTCTGGCTGGGGACCTCATCATTATGGTCCTCAGTCTGGTAACCTTGCTTTTTACAGTACTATATAAACAATTGGTAAAATATATGACAATAATGCGGTTTATGTCTAAAGACTTGGAATACAAACAAATGCTGCTTGTTTTCATTTAAAAAACTCCCAAAACTACCCAGACAAGGGAGACATTATATTCACACTTATTTTAAAGGAAAAGATTTTTCTTCATGATAAAAATAAGATAAGATATTTCTTTTGTTCAGTATCAATTTCCAGATTTACAGAACATTGCAGCTCATACTTCTAGATTACAGTAAAGTATTTTACAAATAACAGTTACAAACTGAATAACAGCTATAGTTGATAGTAGTTATGCCATTCAACAGAGTCAATATGTTTCTAGCCTTCCTATCTATGTATCTTAAAGTTCCCATCATTGTGTGCAGGTATTTTTGCTTTTATTTGGCAAATGAACCATGGACTGAGCCTTAGTGCTGGATTATAAGGAATTTTGCATAGCATAAGGGTGTACTATGTCTGTCTGCTTTTGCTGAGATTGGAGATAGCATCTTGCAGTATTCTGACTTCCCCTAGATCTCTGGTTTCATTGAAGACTTCTCGTTGCTTTCCTGGTCTTTGGAGAACCTTTGTAGAGTATAAATAATTTACACTAGTGGTGGTCTAACTCTATCCACTTTTGTCTAAAAAAACCAGTAAATAAGAGCTGCACTATGATTCTAAATCAAAACATATAATTGGAAAACATATTTTTCCTGTCAGAGCTGTAACCCCAGGCTAAATTTTTCTGTCAGATTACTTTAACAGGAATTTAACTTCCCTGTGCTATAGGTTTGCTCAAGTTAATTAAAAGCAAACTCTCGTTCATCTCTTACTTCAATTCTAAGGAATTCCCTTGTTCAGTCCTTTCTCAGAGAAAATCCCCTTTTGTTTCAGCATATCCCTTTACAGGAGTCCCAGTTAAGAACAATTGCCATTCATAATCTTAAATCCAACCCTCCCTCTTTAATTAAGGATGGGTCTAGACTTAAAATTTAGATTGACCTTAATACACCACTCAGGTGTGTGAAACAATCTCATTCTTGAGCAATGTAGTGAAGCCAAACTAACCCCCAGTTAAATGCTGCTATGTCAGCAGAAGTATTCTTCCATTGACCTTGTTACCGCCTCTTGGAGAGATGGAAAAACCTCTTTTGTTGCTGTAGGAAGCATCTACACTACAATGCTAAAACAGTACAGTTGCAATATTTTATCTACGCAACTGGAGCACTTGGAGTGTGGATGTAGCCTGAAATTAACTTCAGAGAAGAGGATTTCTTGTCCAGCCTCTGCAAAACTCTGTCCTGGTAAAAGGAAAACACATTCATTCATTCATTCATTCATTCATTCATTCAAACTTTGTATTCACTGAAAGGAAACATTTCCTTCCCCATCGCCTGAGGAACACTCCCTTCAGCAACTAACTGGTTAAATTGTACGTGGGAACTGTCAAGCTATGTCAATAAGCAAATTGCACCTGCTCAGTGTAATACTCCATCAGCTGTGGTCTCCAAACTTCCTACTTTCTGTGAAGAAAGAGCCTGTGCTACCACAATGCTCAGTCTTTGACACAGAGTGAGGCCATGTCTATGCTAAGGGGCTACAGTGGCATAGCTACCATGTCAGAGCTATCCTGGCATAACCCCATAGTGTAGATGCAGCCTACAGTGACAGAAGGGTTTTTTTTGTTTTGGTCACTGTAGGAACTCCACCTTCCAGAGCGATGGTAGCTAAGTTGATAGTAGCATTCTTCCATCAGCTTAGCTTCACCTGCATGAATGGTTAGGCGGGCATAAGTCCAGCACCCAGGGGTGTGGATTTTTTGCACCCCAAAGCTCTATAGCTATGTCAACCTACGTTTTAAGTGAAGACCAGGTCTTAGTATCCAGGCTCTTGTCTGAAAATGGACCAGCTATGGAAGATCTTACCTCCACTTTGGAAGCTTTGATTGCTTCCAGTCCACTAGAAATTATGTCCTTCATACCATTAAGACAGACACTGACTGTCTTCCATTAGGGGTAAGATCCATGAGTTTGGCACATTCCCCTAGGGTAGAATACAGAATATGAAAGCCAGTGTGCCTTATCCATGGACAGGGATCTATAGGAGGCAGCAGGGGACCATTTCAACTGGGATAAGTGTGGTGTATAAATCCAAAAACAGGATTACTACTACAGACAGACAGACAGATGTCTTTCCTTCAGGCTGCAAAAAAGGAAGCCAACCAGTCTGGTATATGATGAATTTAGTTTTAGTTTTGATTTGAAAACAAAGTCTCTCTAAGACGTAACAGCTCCTTTTCAGGAGCTCAGTCCCCAGTCACTGACCATTTAGCACCCCCCAAAAAATCAATAAATAAAAAGTGGCATTTGGTAAATCCAGTGTTGCTACTAATTCATATTCCTGGCTTAACACACTGTTTTCTCTGAGGTAACGAGAACCAGGAACTCTGGCATGCTAGTCAGGGCTGCCTTACTATCTAAACTTGTCAAGCCAAAATAGAATTCCTTTTGGGATGTTAATGTTTTGCTAAGTCATTTAGCTTCATTTGACATTTCCTCCTGAAACATCAGGGACTTAGCCGCAAAACTGGCATGTCTGCTATCTTTACACTCATCATCCAGAGCCTCAGAGCTGTCCCTTTTGAAAACCAATGAGCCTGACACGAGGAAAATCGCTAAAGGCTATGACTTCCTCTTGACAGAAAGAACTACAATGTAGATTGACTGTTTTCCCATTATACTATATATCGACACAGCATAGCAAAACTCAGCAGTATGTATCCCTTTCCCTCTTGAAAAACATATTGAATGCCTTATGTAAAAAACACAAGCAGAGATTTCATTAAGTTTGGGGCCTTCTCACTCAACACTCTATTACTTCAGATGAATTCAGCTGTGGTTGTGACATAGCCATGATTCTTTCTGCTGCTCACTGTTCAAGAGACAAAAGCTTCATCATATATTACTGAAGCCCTTCCTCAGATCTAGACAAGTACACCTTAGCAACTGCAAATCTCAGGTACTGAGTGGCGCTAGCTTTCAGAGTGAAAAACTGTATAACTTTATTCCACAATCAATAAGAAATTATTACCTCTGTTTTTAACAACAGATAATTCTGTTGGAGAATAAAAACATTTTGTCACCCATCTTGATGTTCATTCTCACAGGCAAAGATGTGGATATTATTCTCTCACCTTGAAAACACTAGTATCCCATTGTTTTCAAAGGTGCAGGATCACGACCTAGAAACTCAAGCTTCAGTTAGGGCTTGATTCAGCAAAGTAAACACTGTGTAACTTTAGAGGAAGTGAATGGTTCTATCAAATTCAATGGGCCTTCTATTTAAAGTTGCACACACACTTCTATGCCTTGCTGACTCAGGGCCTTACAGATCATTCTAAATTACTTTGAAATATTTTTTTGATACAAAATAAACCTCAGAGAGAAAATAAACATCTGGAAAGAGTGTGACATTTCCTATTAGACATTCCACTCCTTTTCTCTATCATTCAGATGGCAGGATATGGGCAATTTTTTTTTACAAAATGATTAGATATCATTGACGTTCCATTGAAGTCAATAGAACTATTTGTGTGTATAAAGTTAAGCATGTGCTTAAATCTTTGTAGGATTGGAGCTTAGAAAATGTTATTACAATATTTTGAATATTTGCTTGGTATTCTAGATACTAAATATAGAAAATACCGTAAGTACAATATTAACACCAGAGGCACAGTTATGAAGTTCTTAAGGCAACCTGTGCAATACTGTTATTTATATTTCTATAGGGGTTTTTAGCAATTATTTTAATGATGACACAAAAAGTTCATCTTCATAACGACTGGGGAATTCTGGTAGTGCTATTTAACTTGATTTCTTGAAATATCTGAGCGTCTAGTAGCGACACAAATTAAATACAAGTTAAATACAAGGTTCTGGCTAGTCTTTTGAACTAGCTAAATCAATAAATCAATTTGAGGTGCAGATCATGCTGGTGTATTCCTTCCTCTAATGCTGCTAACCTGAAGGAGCTGTTGTTTTATTATTGGACTTCCATTTGTGATATTGGCCAACCATTCTGAAAACCAAGATATTTTGCACAGAGAAATAAACAGATGACAAATAAACAGAGATAAATGTTTAAAAAAAGAGCTTTGTTTTCCCACCCCGAATTTGTTGGCCTTCAGCATACTCTAATAATCAAAGCATGATATGTCTGAAATCCTGTGGAAGCCAAAACTACATTGCAGTGTCATTAGCTACTTTTATCCCCTTCTAAAATGTTACAGAAATACTGTCACTGCATTTATATATTATTATATAAACTCATTTCAGCTATTTTAGCTTATCCTTTAGAAGCATTTTAGCCAAGTAGAGGGGAAGAGATTTTGGTTGCTTTTATAAAGTCTATTTTTTTGCAGCACAGTAGCATCTGCTGCATTTTGTAGTATCCCTACTTATATTACATTAGGTCAATAATTAACATAAAACCCCACTCACTTGGGGAGGAGGGTTCGGATGTTTATCTGAAATCCAAATCATTGGCAGTTTATCCATTACTACTTTACAGCACATTTCTGTTCATTTTACCACGTTATAATGAACACTAAGGATAACATTTTCTACAAATAAGACTCAAGATCTATGCAGAGACATCTAACTAGCCACATATCTGTAGTCACCTGATTTGCATGCACAATCATAGTAACTGCATGCTCAACAAATATTAATTGCACATGAAGTTTCATATAAAATGCTATTTAAGCACTGAATGGACCTCCATCATCCTATCATCTACCGAGCGACTTCCACGGCCTCCATCTCCATAGCATCTGAACACTTCAGTCATCAATAAATTTTCCTCCACAACACCTTATAAAGTATTATTTCCAATTCACAGATGGGGAACTGAGGCACAGGGTAGATTAAGTGAGTTGCCTGAGGGCACATGGAAGTCTGTAGCAAAACTGAGACCTAAGCCCAAATCTCCTAAATCCTAGGCCACTATTTGTACAGGTGGAACTTAGTGCTACTTGAAACCAGGAATACAAGTTGCACCTGTGCAAACTGCAGCTAAAAGTGATCTACATCAGGGACAAAATATTGGCTCCATTGAAGTCAATAGCAAAACTCCCATTGACTTCAGTGAAGACAGGATTTCATTTCACCCTAAGGGTTTGACTCAGAGTAGCTACACTTTGGCTGGCCACTGTGGGCTGAAATCAGGGTAGTTCCCCAGTCTCCAGTACAATGATGCATGTGAGATGAGAATTTTGTCCACTACACATAAACAGTACATGAAAATGTGTATTTGAAACACTATTTGAGAAATAAATTTTCCTCTGATGAGACAGGATAGAAGAGCATTGAAGTCATAATAGATACTCAGTAAAAATAAACAGGACAATCTGTTCATTCAAAGTGATTTCATCTCAGAGGAGTAGATCTGTTATCATCTGAATGTATCCAACTGTGATTTGAATATTCATCTATTTTCAAAAGCATACAACAATGAAATCACTAAGAAAAGAGTCAGTAAAATTATACAGAGAAGGTAAGTGTTGTAAAGCAATATTCTGTTTCACCATAAAATAGAAACCACCTAAACTGCATGTACTGTTAGAAATGAATACACACAGTAATTGTACTCATACTAAATGTAATATGTTACTGAGCTCTCTCTCCTCAGACCCAATTAATAGGATGGACCATTATATTACATTTGTACATGATTGGCAAGTGAACCACATTCCACAACATATGTGTTTTATTCAGGCAGTACTATCCCATGGATTGGCCATGAGATTGGGAAGCAGGCTCCTCCATGTTCAAATCACAGCTCTCTCTCTCTCTAAGTGGTCTTGGGAAAGTCACTTAATCTGTGTCTTGGTTTCCTCATGTATAAAATAGAAATAAAATGTACTTGCTTTCCTCCCATGGGTGCAGAGAAAATTAACTAACTTATGTCTGTTCCGGGCCTTTGACAAATATAAGGTACTATAGGTGAAGTCCAGTGAAGAACTCACTCAAGTCAGTGGAAGTTCTGCCATTGACTTCAATGAAGACCAGGATATTCTCTCTCTCTCTCTCTCTCACACACACACACAATCCTTTTCAAGGATTCAAACTTTTTACATTATTGAACCATTTAAATAATGCACTTTTCCCATTCATTCTGATCAGAAATTTTCCTCTTGAATCACTGAAAATTGTCATGGGTTCAGAATGTCAAATGTAGCCTGCTGAGTAGAGACCTCAAAGTAAACGAAACTTTGTTATAAATGTTTAAATGTGGCAATTTCATGAATGTGTAATTGAATTTTTCTGTCCAGTTGTTTGGAATTCATTTTGGCGGTGAAATGGTTACAGTTGATGCATTTTAGAATGGGTTGTTAATTTTAAAAGTTAATGGGCCAGATTCCTGCATTAGGGCAACTTTGCACTGCAAACCTTCCCTGAAGTGGGTTTAACAGACCACAAGAAGATCATGCTGGAGATCATCAGGTAGTGTAGAACAGTGTTTTAAACCAGGTGAGGATCTGGCTCACAATCTATTTTTCAAATTACATTCTAAAAGATTATAGTTTTCTGAAATTCTACAGTCATCACTGCTCATGCATCTTTGCATTTTCCACATATACGATTTATACAGACACTTCCTGCATACTAGCATACACTTATCCAAGCTCTTGGAAAAGAGGACTATTTTTTTAAACTATTTAAAATTCTGAATAAAAGTAAGACCTCTCAGCATGACAACTGGTTCCAAACCATCCCCACTGTGTAACAGAAAACTATTAGACAACTATATTTTAACTTTCTAAATGAAAACAAAATCGTCACTATCAGCTTAGGAGCAGATTCTGTATTATGGAGTCATGAGGAAAGGTAAATAAAGAGGGCTTAGTTTACTGATTCACTGGCAGAACCTAAACTGTGAGTATAAGGTCTACATGGGAGGTAAATACAAAGCCTTCTGCTGCCCCCACTTTGCCTGGAGACTCACAGTTGCTCAATGCAGACTGGAAAGTGAATGAAATCAGCCTGGGAAGATGGGTATAACCAGGCTCCAAGGAGAGACACTAAGTCAATCAGTTCAAACTAGATGACCACTTCTGTTGATGGGACTCTGATGAAGCCCTGCTTGTCAATTAAACATGCCTTTCCCTTGAGAAAATACTTAGGAGAATAGCAGCAGTGTATGACAGTGTCATCTCCCACAGGTAGACTTGCCATTCAATGCAGGTCAGTCTGTAGAGGTGAATCAAGCCTAAAATGTGTACAGTACATAAGATGTACAAAATATCCAATGTGGATTATAAGAAATTCCCAGACCACTAATTATTATCTGACTACTATACTTGTAAGACCCCCATCACTACAGCATCTGCGTGCCTCCTAATCTTCCATGTATTTATCCTCACAAAACCCATCTGAGTTAGTGAAGTGCTACTATCCCCATTTTTACTGATGGGGAGCTAAGGCACAGAGAGGCTAAGTGACTTGTCCAAGGTGCTGCAGGAAGTCAGTGGTGGGCAGTGAATTAAATCCAGATCTTGAAAGCCCAAGTCTGGTACCACAGAACCATCCTTCCTCCCCTGCATAGATGTAACAATAATACTGGCATTCGACTAATAGCTGTATTTACGAGAGCCAGTCGGAAGTTTTCCAACAGAATATTTTTCCGTCAGAAAATGCCAGTTGGCCAACATTAAAATGTTTCATGGAAAGAGTTTGGGTTCAACAAAACTCTGACAGAAAACAGGCAGTTTCTATTGGGAAGCTGTCTGGCTTCTTGTCAGCCTACCTACCCAGTTCTTCCTTCCTGGAGGACTGGCAGGGAGCCAAGAGCCTAGAAAGTCCTGGCTCCCAACCGCTTGGGTTCATGGCACCTTAGGACCCCAGAGCTCTCAGGGTCAGTATCTCCAAGGCAATCCACTGGGCAGACTTCCCCCAAGTCTTTCGCAGTCCTTAGCTCTGGGGTAGCCTGCCAGGCAGAGTGCCTTGGAGTTGGAGACCCCATGACTTGCCTTTTCATGGAGAATTTCAGAATTTATGATTTTCATTCAAAATCAGAATGTGACCAAATTTCAAAATCCTCTGAAAAACATAAGTACGATTTTCCACACAACTCTAATATTTAGCATTGGCACAAAGTACACATGCAACATTTGCAGTCATCTAACTTATGAATGCCGATACCAGATGAGCATATTCAAATAAGGCATTCAGGCAGCTTTGGTTTCAGTTTGTGTTTTTACATAGAGGAAAGATTCAGCACAGAGTCATAAATTCTGTGTATATAAATTACAAGTTTAAACCAGTCTTGAGATCTGATTTGTGCAACAGACAATTATGCCTAGAGAGTTCCAGTACAAGATGCTTTGTACTGACTAAGGGTTCCTCCAGTGTAGATCTTATTACAGTATCAGACCTTAATGTATACTGTGGTCTTTTAAATAATCACATGTTGTAGGAAAGACATGATATCAGTGTGATGGGTTGGAATCACAGAAACCCTCTTAGGAGCTGCCACCTGATGTGCCAAGGCTACTCCTGCCTCTGTTTTCCTGCCCAAACAGCTTAGGACCTCAGTACCCTGCCAGGTCTGAGCCACATCCCCCAATAGCTATGGGCTTGCCTGGAAACACGCAGGAAGTATTCTTACCTCTGGCACTCAGATGCTCAACTCCCAATGGGGTCAAACCCTGAATAAATTTGTTTTGCCCTGTATAAAGCTTATACAGGGCAAACACATAGATGGTTCACCCTCTATAACAATGATAGAGAGATATGCACAGCTGTTTGCCACACACACCCCAGGTACCAACACATACTCAAGGTTAATTAATAAGTAAAAAAGTGATTTTAATAAAGACAAGAAGTAGTATTTAAGTGGTTCCAAGTAGTAACAGACAGAACGAAGTGAATTACCAAATAAAATAAAATAGAACACGAAGATCTAACACTAATACATTAAGAAGCCTCACCCTCAGATGTTCAGTGAATTTCTTCTTTCAGGCTAAACGGCCTTTTAGCCTAGGTCCAGCTATCACTCGCACACACCCCTGCAGACACTGACCTTTGTTCCAGTTTCTTCTAGATCAGCAGTTCTCAAACTGGGGGTTGCGGTCCCCTGAGGAGTTGCCGTCCGCTTCTCGGGGGGTCGCGAGCTGCTGGCGCCGCTGAAAAGCCACCAAATGAATTAGTTCCTCATTCGGCGGCTTTTCGGTGGACATGGCAAGCACTCCCGAAAAGATTACTTCCGCTTTCAGCGCTCACTCGGGAGTGCTCGGCATGTCCGCCGAAAAGCCGCTGAATGAGGAAGTAATACATTCGGCGGCTTTTCGGTGGACATACGAGGGTCCATGGAGCTCCGGAAGAAATGAAAAATGGGTCGTGGCAGCAGAAAGTTTGAGAACCGCCGCTCTAGATCCCCCTGGGAGCTGGAGAGGCTGTTTTTTTAGCCAGCTGAAGACAACATGGAGGAGTCTCTCCAGGGTTTATATAGACATCCCTCTTGTGGGTGGAGACTCCCTCCTCCTCCGTATGCAAAGTCCACTTGTAAAATGGAGTTTCAGAGCACATGGTCGAGTCACAGATTTGAGCCAGACTCCATTCATTTCCAGCCAGGCCACATCCCTGGGGGAAGCTCAGGTGTGGACGAGCATCTACAAAGTTCATTGTTAGCTTGATTCGTTCTCGACTGGGATTAACTGAGAATAGTTTTTTTTCTCAGAGAGCTGCTCAGCTGCTTCCCAAAGTCTATTTACAACTAACCAAGCACATAGCCAATATTCATAACTTTGAATATCAAACAGACACATACATACAAATAGGATGAACAGATGCAGCAGATCATTACCTTTACATAGATATGTTACATGGCACATGTAGCAAAACCATATTCTAGTAATGTCATACATATATTTATAGGCACCCTCCCCATAAAGCCTTACAGGGTACACTGTCACAATCAAAACTTGTCAATGTAAAGCTATTTTTTTCCATTTCATCTGTGTTTGACGATTCTTTCAATCCCTTATGAATACAGTTGATTCTGCAAGATTTTTTTAAAAAATTAACATTAAACCCAACCCAGGATCCATTCTTGGTATTCACTCAAAGATTGAATTAATCAGTTCTGATTCAGAGATTTTTGGAGAGGGGCATATCTCTCTACTCAAAGGGTTTGAAAGACATTTACATATATTAATTCAGTATTTTTGTAAGGAAATCATTTTTTTTCTAAATAAAACATTCTGTATATACTTCTTAAACTTAAAAGTAACAGCAAATTTAATTCTGATAGACATCAACAGCATTGGTCAGAAAATAGAAAATGTTGTTCATTAAAATTTTCATGAAAATATTTTTCCATTTTGAAATAATAGAAATTTTATTACCTGTTATCGATACCAAGACACTGATATTTTCAACCCCATCTATGGGATCTAGATGAATATCTTTCATTAAAGTAATACGTTTAAATCCCTTAGAAGGTTTTGACAATCTATAAAATGATTCTAGAAAGCTTATACATAGACCGTTCTGTTTATATCACTAAATTATGATCTTGTGGGGAGGGAAATCAATAAAAAGCAGCAAGTAGTCCCTTTCTTAAAAAAAAAAAATCCCACATCACTATGTCATATAACTTAGAAATATATTTCAATTTAAAAAAAATCATATCAGATATATTTTGTCTCTGATGTTAAGAATTTATATATGAGTAAGGCAGGATCCAGAAAGGAACCTAGATGTTGCAAGCATCTAACTTTCAGGTGCCTAGAAAATTACAGGAACAACACTGCAATCCAAAAAGCCAAGTTAGGCACTTAGACTTCCTATATAATAAATGGGGAGAGAGAGGTGCTTAAGGATGTAATCCACAAAATCCAGGATTCTAGGATTGCCGAAACTAGCCAATGGGTGATGTCGACAAGAAGGGTGGGTGCTAAATCCCTCCTCTCTCTTGGAGGCAGGCAGCTAAATTCAGTCTGAAGGGAGGTGCATAGCTCTGGTTAGCAATCCGCAAGTGAAAATCTGGCACCTGGAGTCAGGCACTTCTTGAGGGAACGAGTTAGGCAGCTGCCTCACTCCACATAAAACAGCCAGAAAAAGAGAATCCCACTTTATAGTTTTAAATCCAGAAGTTAGAGCACTGACCTGGGATGTGGGAGACCCAGGTTCTCAGACTCAAAGAGTCCAAGGCTAGAAGGGGCCATTGTGATCATCCAGTCAGACTTGGGTAGCTCAGGCCACAGAACTTATCCAAAATAATTCCTGTAGCATGTCTTTTAGAAAAAACATCCAGTCTTGATTTTAAAATGATCAGTGATGGAGAGTCCACCACAACCCTTGGTAAATTATTCCAATGGTTAATTACTCTCACTGTTAAAAACGTATACCTATCCTCCATCTGAAATACACAGTAATGAGAACTGGTTGAAAATTTTGAATCCAAACACTTTTTCAACAGACAGTTGCTTCCCTGCTAAACAGAAATTCTGAAACTCCTAAACATCACAAGGTCTGGAAATATCAGCAATTAATTCTGCCCCTTCCCCTTGTTTAATCTTCTCCATACCAGTGTGACAACACCATCAGTTGTAGTGTAAAAGGTCTGGAGGCCTGTGTCCTGTGAACAGATCGAGTTCCTTATCCAGTCTTCAACAGAGCACACAGTCCCTGGGTTAGGTTATGTCTACCCAGCATTTTGAAGCAAATGGGAGCGAGGCTCCCAATCGGAGTCAACAGACTTGCACTAGCACTGTAGATATAACTGTATAGACAGCACGTTCAACTTGCAGCTTGGGCTGGAGCTCAGGTTCTGAAGGCCACCTCCCTCCCTATTCACGTTAGTCTTGGAAGCAGAGGTAATGAAATGTTTGTTTTCCTTTCTGAGTGACTTAAGGGCAGCAGAACTGTATTTAATATTCTCTAACTGAGGGTGCCACCCTAGTTTTAACCACACTCACTAAGGAGAGAGTAGTGATGCTAAAGCCAAGTGAAACTCAAAGAGGTGGGGACTGATGTTCCCACCTGGTGGTATAGACTGTGTTTAAAGGTCTCAGATACCATTTGATCTTCCCCCTCCAATGTTTAAAAACAGAGCTGATCAGACTTAGTTGAATGTCTGTTTTTCTTATCAGTGAACATTAAAGCTGAAATGGCTGATAAGCTAGTCTAGGGGGCTGGATCTTAGATATGGACTGGGGAAAGCGTTGTGATATAAGACAGCATAGAAGAAGCGGCAGTAGCAGCAGTGAGGTTCCCCACAATCCAGTGAAATCACAAAGGACTGGGGTAGGTGGTGGAACCTGGAAACATGGCATCACAGCTAATGGCAGCAGTGGTGGAAGCCGCAGAGGAGATGGAGATTAATGAACAACTACTTCACCTTGTGCTGTGCAAGTCCGATGGAGTAATGTCAATTTAATACGCCACTCTTTTTTTCCCTCCACTGCACCCCACACATGGTTTGTTGTCCAAGGTCAGCAGAGTCCTGGGGCCAAGACGGGGTTATCTCTAGGTGCTACCACAAATATACAATTATTAATAATATGCAGTTGTGTGATAGTGTCATTTAGAATCAGCTTCGTTATATCAGATCAATGTCATGGAATGGATGAATTATACTCTCCAAGCTGTTTTTGCACGTTAAAGGAGGCTGAACCATTTTCTTAGCTGAATCAAGAATTCCTGTCTACCTCCTTTTTTATTCCTAGCTGAATTTTGGCAGATAGACTTGTGGCTACTTGCACACTAGGGAGTACAGGACTAATGAAATCTTATGAAAAGTAATGTACCTCAGGAAACAGTAAATGATAACAATTGATGCACAACTTTATGACTTAAGCCTTTAAACAGAAAATCACTGTCTGTAATAATAAATGTACTGTGTTATATAATGCTGCAATAACACACTAAATAACTGAACAACAGTTATAATTTTTCCTTTACTGCACAAAAATGTATTCAGATTTGGAATAAAAAAGAGCCTTTTTTCCCTATTGTTTCAATTACATGTGCATTGAGCTTTCATCTTTAAGAAATATAGTCAAACTGCAAAAATGAATAGATGAATCACAATGGTGTCATCAGCCAATGTAGGAGTTGTTCTGTCTAGCTATTTATTTTAAACATGCATCTTCTGACCTTGAGTTGGTTGGTTGGTTAGCGTTTTGTTTGGTTTTGGATATGGGAATTTTTCCAAGTTTGTTGGCTTTTCAGAGCAAATAAGAATTGACAGTTCAATATTCCTTGTTGTCTGCAGGTGAAGTCATAACATGTACATACTGTACCTGTGTATGTTTGTGTTAGTGCCTGGCAATGTTGAACTGTGCATTTACTCATTTGCCATATGCAAAAGAGGTGCATTAAATCTTCTTTTGACCTATGCTGCTATGGAAAACATTAAACTTACTGAAAAAATATGCAGCTACAAAAATACATCAAGAACTTGGCTAGGATGAAGGGGACAACCTACCAGTTACTGGCAATACATAGTATGTTTATGTTAGATGCCAGGGCCTGAGCAGCCTACCTAGTGAGTGGAGCAGGACCTTGGCAGGTGGTCATGGTGGTAGTTCAGACAAGGATCCAGGGATCGGGCACCAGTCCAAGAGTGAAGCCAGAGTCAGAGGTAAGGAGCCAAGACAAAGGTTTGAACTGGACTTAGAAGCAAAAGCCTAAACTGAAGGGTAAACCAGACTCATAGGGACGTAAACAAGCATCAGAGGCAGGAGTTGGAAACCAGAATGGACACGGAGCAGGAAGAGGAATTGAGAGCAGGGTGAGCACAGCTGTAGGCATGGTACTCATTGAGGAGCACTTAGCCTGCTGTGATCACAAGACTCAAGTAGCAGACCACTGGCTCCTCTGCCAAATCAGGAAGTTCAAACATTTGGTGTGGACTCATTGGGTAGAGATGAGCTTGTAGGGTTGCCTATGGATCGGGCTTGGAGCCAGCTGTGACCCAGAGAGCAATGAGTTAGCTATTGCAATACAGGCTTCACTGATTATACTAATCAAAGAATCCCCACTAATGTCCACCAAGCTACTTCATCAAAACTCATGGTTTTCCAAGTGACTTTATGAGCAGAACATAGAAAAGGTCTTGACAATCTAATCAATTAGAATGAAGAGAGGTATTTAGCCACCTATCCCAGGGCAAAAGCAGCTGCTGCCAAAGTCAGCAAGGTAGGATCTTACAATAATTACCTAGTCTTATGATTTGAGTAAAATAGCATTTTTTGGGTTGAAGAGTGACATTGTTTATTGTTTCCTCCTTACAGAACAAATTGCTTTGTAAACATTATTGCCCATCCATGCTTTAAAAACCCTAGATAATCTCTGCTTTTGATGTCACTTTATTTAAAGGAATTTGAAAGAAAAAGCCATGAATCCAAATAAATCACAAAATAGACCATATATTTATAGATAACAAAAGTCTTAGGGCCAGATCATACTCCCACTGAAGTCAGCAGTAAATGTTGTCATTGATTTCAAATGAGACCAGGATCTAACCAATGTTTGATACAATTTATTAAATACAAGGCCTAATTTTTTAAACTTAGCTTGATTTTGATAGATACAGTTTCTCATTCATAATTAATTGCTAGCAGAAATGCCAACATTTAGACTTTTAACTGCCTGATTTGTGAGTGCATTTGGGTAGTTACCACAAATTGCTAAATGCAGCAGTTGTGCAGGCAATTAATTACAGATGCAACTAATTGTGGGTACTAGTTGTACCAGCAAATATGAGATAGGTTTGAAAAATCATGCTCATAATATTTGCAATTACATATCAGCTTAATTCAAAATTCCAAGACATTTAGATCCTGGTCACAGTTCAAGCCTGTCTCAGATTGTGTTGATATCTATGTAGGTACCATACACAGATGTACTTCTTCAATTACATCAACATTTCTTAACTAATGCTGGAAATATTTATTATGTGATTTAAGAGTTTTATTATTTTTTCACAAGTGCTGTTAAAAACCAGTGTTTGCCACACAGTCATATGTAGCCTTTTGTTGGTATCTGTTGCATTCCTTATACTTACGATAGGAAACATCACAGTTAAATGTAAGTACTATTGACAAAAAATGTCCAGGTTTTAATACTCACCACTGTATTACAGATAAATACATAGTAGCTAGAGAAACCAGAAATAGATGAAGACCTAAACAAGTGCAGAAAATGGATAGAAAGTTAGAATTTCTGTTTCAGGGCATAACTAGGTAAAAGAGAATATTCTTGCATGTAACACAAAACATAATGGGCTAGAATGATCCTCAGCTGTTGTAAAATGAAATAAATGGATCTGCCACAAAATTACACCAGCAAGAATATGGCCCAAGACTGTGCATGGAGAAAAATATCCATAAATATATTTGGATAACTTTGAAAATATTCTCTGGGGGCCTAGTTCTTCCCTGCAAACTCTTCCAAAAGGTCAGCTGCAGATAGTCACATCCAGAGCAAGAGAATCAGTCATTTTTTTCCCTACCTTAGGCCAGATTCTGCTCTCAGTTACCTCACTGTAATTTGGATGTAAAAGTGTTTACTTTTATTTAGAAACCCCAGATACACTGGTATAACTGAGATTGAAATTTAAACATATTACTTAGAGTGCTCATGGGCATTCAGATCCTATAGGGCATGGGGGTCAAATGGGGTACATCTACACTAGAATAAAAGACCTGTGGCATAGTCTCAGCTGGGCTGGTACAACTGACTTGGGCTGTGGGGCTAAAATTGCAGTGTAGACATTTGGTGCGATCCTGCTTCCTCACAGACTCTAGCCACCAGCACACATTTAATTCCTGTCTAGACATACCCATGAATACCCTTACACATTTTTTCATTAAAGGTTTGTTTGTTTTTGTTTAGGTGGATAGTGTAATAAGAGTGTGACACATAACTACTGGTAGGAAATTAAACTTTATTTCCTGGGTCTAGTCACCTTACCTTGGTAAGGATAAAAGTAGGGAACAAATACCGTTATTACATAATATTAGTTAATATCCATTAACTCTAATGGTTGATGTTAGAGATGGGAGGACTGGTTGGGTTGAACCCCACATTGCTATAAAACTACGTATGTTCAAGTCTCAGAAACATATTAGAAAGTCATCTCTTCTGGGATGTGAGTTTCAGTTCTTAACTGGGATTTATCTTTTCCTTTTTTTAAATACTCTCAAATAATAAACTAATAATGTATCCCAATATTTTCAGTTATTATTTTATTGCTATGTGTTATTTCTTTCTGTTTTCCTTCCCTGTTTATTGTTTGTTTGATATTACTAAACCTCAATAAAACACATTGTTTTTTAAAAAATCAAATATTTGATCAGTACAAAAGGAGCGATGGTTCAAAGTTTTCCATCAAAATGGAATGTCATTGACCAATTAAAAATAATGTTTGTGGAAATTCTCTCTCCCCAAACCATTTTCCCTCACTAGTTCTAACAATGAGCCCCAGCTTTAGTGGGTGTGTTTTAAAAGCCTCAAACATTAACCACTCAACAGCTGTGTAAATTGTTGGGTTATGTAAGTGTTTAATTTCATCCCTGTTATCCCCATCCTGTCTCCTTTTTGCTGCTAATGGTTTCTATACCCACTTTTTGCATGCTATCATAAAATAGGCCTCAGTTCTATTAGGTGCTCCTTATAGGAAGGATCTAGAATCAGTGCTGAGCCCCATTGACTTCAGGTGGGTTTAAGAGTCTGCCAACTTAGAGAAGCTTGCAGGCTAGGGGACATAAATTGTAACTTTGCGGCAGACATTGTCTTCATAAGCTACTGTAGAGTACCTCACACAAAAGAGGCCTTGATCCTGATTAGGAGCTACTGCAGTACAAACAACAAACAATAGCAATTTTGGTATTGGCGTCACCCCTATTCTTGTTATAAAGATGATAGTACCATTCTAGGAAGTACTACTGTAGTGTATGTTTGACTGAGTATGCTTTGTTTCTACAATATTTATATTAGTTCACATATGAGTTAACAGAAACTAATGCAAGCATTAGGTTTAATCATAAAATGTGCTGAGCAGCCATATTTCCCATGATCTCTAGGCCCGTATTGGAGAATGTCTGCTACCACTTATTTTTACAAAGTTTGATTTAAGAAAACCCCACACACTACCAAGAAAAAAAAAAAGACAAAAAAAAAAAAAAGCCAGGGGTCTCAGTTTACACTAAGTTAAATCTGAAACAACTCTAGTAAAGTTACTTTGACCAGTGTAAATTCAGGGTAAATTCATAATCTGATCCAGAAACAGGATTAAATTACATCTAAAATATTAAGAATTAATAAGGAACAAACAATAAGGTAGAGAACAAAGTTTATATATATTTGGAGTATTTCTCTAAAACATTAGTAAGGCCTGAGGTGCAAAGACTTGGTCCTGTGAACATTTAAGTAACCTGACTGAAGTCAAGCTTTTCCAGGAACAAAGCTTTGTGTGAGTAATGGGACCTTCTCTGTGTGTCACAATATTCCTGCGATGTGTATATTCACAGGGACCTATGCCCTACTAAGGGTTATGCTTACAAATTAGCCTGAGGCAACAGTGAATTCAGAGAGTAAATTAAAGCATAAAACTAAAGTAAACTGCTGGCTGATCCAATTTGTCTATCTGAAACCTAATTCAAATATATGACCTAATCTAAGTGTCTGTTATATAATACTGATGTACCAAGAAATAACACTAGAATTTCAATTACAATATCATGCATAGAAAATAAATATAACCTGAGGAGTTTTCTGCTGATAACTACACCACAAAGTCAGTTGAGCAGCCTGGATGCAGCCTACACAACTGGAATCATAATTCAGAAAGTAAGCTTAAAAAAAAATCATAAAATATAAGACTATAAATACAATTATAAAAATCTTTTTCAGAAATAATCATGGTGAATCACAGTAAAAAGCTGAATTATGTAATAAATTAAACTGGATCTTAAACCTTTTACTAGCTGTAAATACATTATAAAAGGTCTAATTTACCGGGGGGGGGGGTTAACAAAAAAATTTAAAATGGTTAAGTATGAACCTTTACCAGGCTGGCTGCTTTCTTTAGCAAATATAAACTTAACACAATGTGTAACCAAAGTGTAAATGTTTTGACTTCTGAGTTATTTTCTGGTCACTTAGGAGCATTTTATATCAATAATATACAGATGCAACTTCTTTTTACATTATTGTGATAGCCTACATGTGAGTATTGTTTGAGGTACACTTCCTTCTCTCTTTCTCTCTCTCTCTGAGACTGACTTCTCTGTAACCTTCCTGTGTACTTCCCTCTAGCTCCGAGGATACAGGCAATTTCTTCTGAGCAGCCATGACTTAGGTATGTCTGCACTGCACAACTAACCTAAGCTCTTACATGGGTTTTAGCTTTAACCTCCCTACCATCCACACAGAAACCCCATTGACCTGGGTTTAGAGGTGCTTTAATGGCTACCTTACACAGCTGAGAGTATGGGTTAGAATTCAGATTCCAGTTTAACCTGTCTTGGAAGTTGAACCCATCTGCTTTGCAGTGAAGACTAAGTCCAAAAATCACTCAAGCACCCAAAAGAACAGTCAAGTTCTCCCACAACTGATTGGGAAAGTATCCTAGGATATCTAAACACAAAAATCAGAGGACATGTTCCCAGCCATGCACAGTCAAGTGCAGAAATAGTGAGGACACAGGAATGCAGGCAGGACTTTGCTGTATAGATGCTTGCACCAAGGCTAACATTTGTCTTCAGGCCCATTTGCCAGTCATCCAGGTTAACTGTGCAGTGTAGAAATATCTTAGAAAAGTTATACTTGGATAAAGATGTCCTATTATTAGTCCTGGATATTCTGGCCTTCAAATAACTCCCCAACTTCTCCAAGACCATCATCAGAAGCAAGCTCTCGACAGACCAGGACACCTCAACTCAAAGCGGCACCAGATCCTGTCAGTACAACAGATGCAAAATCTGCAGACATATTTCTGCTGCTACAATGATCAACACCCCCCACAACCACCTTTAAAGATCCATGCATCCTATATATGCCTATTACAATGTACACTAAATGCCTTAATAACAACTATGTGAGTGAGACAATCACTCAGTCTAGAATGAACTCACCCAGGAACATGATAAATGACACCTGTGGGCCAACACTTTTCACAAAATGATCGTTCTATGGGTAGGTCTTCACTACCTGCCAGATAGGCAGGTAGCAGTCGATCTTTTGGTGATCGATTTATCGTGTCTCGTTAAGACACGATAAATCAATCATCAGCGACTCCCCCGTTGACTCCGGAACTCCAGCTGAAGTTCACGTAGCTGAAGTTGTGTAACTTCAGTCAACCCCTCCCGCTAGTGTAGACCAGCCCTATGTCTGACCAGTCCTCTTCCTCAAAGGATCAGTCCTCTTCCTCAAAGGAAATCTGCCTTCAAAAGACAAAACTGGGAGCTTAAATTCAGAACTCTGCTAGACACTAAAAATCATGAATAGTACAGAGACAATGCATTTATGGCTTATTACAACAATCTGACCTACTAACCCCCATTTTTTGTCCTTTGACTGCAGAGGTGTTAACAGGCCACTCTATCTTGAATGGCATCTTAGAAAATGTGCTAACTACTTGGGCTAATCAATCTATTCCACCCTGCATTTTGCTGTGATGCTGGGAAGAGGAAGAGCTCAGTGTGGCTTGAAAGCTTGGCTCTCTCACCAACAGAAGTTGGTCCATTACCTTATTTATCTTGTCTCTCTCTAATATCGTGGGACTGACAGGGCTACAATTACATTGCATACAAAGATTGTTGGGAGGAGTAATTGGCTATTATGTTTTCCAAGTATTACAGGGAAATCCTCAGGTAACTAAAAGTCAACGTAGCCACTCTATGCTACCTCTCCTCTCTGCCATTTCTATGTAGGGGAGCATAGCCTGGGAGGAGAGAGAGCCTGAAGGGTACAAGAGGGCAGAGCATATGGTCCAGAATCTGACCCTTTGCATTCAATGGAATTTATGTTTTTAAATATAATGTAATTTTCTCAGACAGCAGTTCAAAGTCTGGTAAATGATAAAAGAATCTGTTGTAGCAAATAAAGCAGTGGAAGCGCCTATAAAAGAACTGAAATTATCACTATGGAGATTCGATCCCATAAGACTTCACTGAATATTCTATTATTTTATTCAATTTCCACTTGACCTGATTTTTGTCCCCCTGGTTACAACAATCATAGGCAATTTCTCAAAATCCTCAAGATGGCTTCCCTAATAAACCCAGCTATGCCTAAGTACTACCCCTAGGCTGTTTAAAATGTAAACCTGGTTTTAAATTGATTGACTAACATGAAAACACCCTTCTCATTCCTATGGGGATTTATCAGACGAACTGAGGTCACACTGTTAGTTCTTGCATGAGCTTCCAGGGATTCTGAATTCAAGATGATGAGCAGTGATGAATCTTGGTCACTTGAAAACCCTGCGATATGAAATTTTATTAGGTGACAGAGGCAAAACACAATTAGCCTTCAACCCAACCATTTCATTCCTAATAAAGGATCTGAGTCAAGCTAATTGTCCCCACTTGCCTATAAATTTATGAAAACATCTATTGCCCATAGAAATACATTTAATAACTACCCCACCTGCTCCACCTCTGGACCCTGTTAAGATCACAAACTTTAAAATGAGGTCAATGTTTTTTATACTGGAATGAGATAAACATATCTTTATTAAGTCATATTCATTTTGTACTGTTTCAATTACCTGCCTTTCTAGGATAAAACAGCAATACTAACATTCAAGTAACCTGACAGTCTCTTTCGAGAAGTCTCATATTTATTGGTCTTCATGTAGTCAGTACTATTTTAGCTTAGCGGTTATATCCTTTGGGCATTTTAAATTTTCATAAAGAGTTGGGTTGCACTCTCTCTCTTATAGGTGGAATATTAGGGCTTTCAAATTTTTGTTATCATTGTAAGAGGTATTAAGATGTATTAACTTGTATTATTAACCTGTGGTCTTTATTTTTAAGATATGAAAAAATATTCAAACAATTAAAAGTTGTTATTGTGATAGACATTGCTTCATTTACAAGAAAAAAAATCTAGCTGCCAGCACTACAAACTTATCCTTGGATTTGAAAGTTAAATTATGCCCTTTCTATCTTGTTCATCATAGCTAGACTCCATTAAAGAATACCCAGAAGCCACCTACTACAGGACAGGCCCAACAAAGACAAAAACAGAACACCAATAGCCGTCACCTTCAGCCCCCACCTTAAGCCTCTCCAACGCTTCAGCAAAGACCTACAACCTATCCTGAAAGATGATCCCTCACTCTCACAGATATTGGGAGACAGACCAGTCCTTGCTTACAGACAGCCCCCTAACCTGAAACAAATACTCACCAGAACCGCACAGCACACAACAAACACACTAACTCAGATACCTATCCTTGTAACAAAGCCTGATGCCAACTCTGTCCTCGTATCCATTCAACCGACACCATCATAGGACCTAATCACATCAGGCACACCATCAGAGGCTCATTCACCTGCCCATCAACCAATGTGAGATAGCCATCATGTGCCAGCAATGCCCCTCTGCTATGTACATTGGCCAAACCGGACAGTCTCTATGCAAAAGAATAAATAGATACAAATCTGACATCAGGAATCATAACATTCAAAAACCAGTAGGAGAACACTTCAATCTTCCTGGCCATTCCATTAAAGACTTGATTGTATCAGTTCTGAAACAGAAAAACTTCCAAAACAGATTCCAACGAGAAACTGAGAAATTGGAATTAATTTTCAAATGGGACACAATAAACCAAGGACTAAGTAGAACTTGCGAATGGTTCACTCATTACACTAACTGATTGCATTTCTCTAGTTAATTTACCTTCAATAGTTGTTATCTCTCCTGCCACACACAGATATCCATTTCAAAAGGTACTTTTTTCTCCTGCTGATAATGGCCCATCCAAATTAAACAGCCTCTTAGAATTGATATGCTAATGTACAACCTTTTTTTTGCTTTCTGTGTGTATAAATGCATCTTACTTCTGTTCCATTCTATGCATCCGAAGTGGGCTATAGCCCACGAAAGCTTATGCTGAAATAAACTGGTTAGTCTCTAAGGTGCTACAAAGTCTTCCTTGTCTTGAATAAAAAGTCTGTAATTACTTAACAATTAGCAACATGAGGATGTGTTAGCCAAAAAGAATGTAACTCACTAAATTACAATGCTAATATGAGCAAAAAGGTAGGTTTTTTTTTTAATCACAAAAGGCTTATCCATAGTTGACCAAAGCTGACCAAAATAGCTATTCCACATATAGCTCTCATTCCAGAATATACCTGCTGTGACGGAGGGTATGGTTACACTTACAAAATTATAGCGCTATTGCTTATAGCGCTCGCCTTATACAGCAATAATAATAGCGCTATTGTATGTCCACACTGAGCTGCTCCAGCGCTATAGCATGGCCACATTTGCGGCAGTTAATACAGCATTAAGAGCAGCGCATTAGGGCAGGTATCCCACAGTACACCTCTTCCTGATCTGGCGCAATGGCTTGTGGTAGGGGGGGCGTCACTTGCGGGGCATTCTATATCCTGTTTGAACTACCCATGATGCTTTTTGGCATATCCCAGCAATCCCTGTGTTTCCTTCCACCTCCGGCGCCATCTTTCAAGGGTTTCAGCAAGGCACGCTCCGTCTTCCATTGTCGAGTGCTGCAATGAATCCAGAACTGCTGAGGAACATGCTGACGACTGTCGCCAGCACATCTCTGTGTGCAGTGGAGTTATTCCTTGACATGCAGGATGACAGTGATGATTCTGAAGACGAGATCGAAGCGGTGAATGCATTCGACACAAAGCTGCTTGTCTCATTAATGGACATGCTCACGGCTGTTGAACGCCGCTTCTGGGCACGGGAAACGAGCACAGAGTGGTGGGATCGCATCGTCATGCAAGTCTGGGACGACGAGCAGTGGCTGCAAAACTTTCGAATGAGAAAAGCCACTTTCATGGGACTGTGTGCTGAACTCGCCCCTGCCCTGCGGCGCAAGGACACCAGACTGAGAGCTGCCCTCCCGGTGGAGAAGCGGGTGGCTATCGCGATCTGGAAGCTGGCTACCCCAGACAGCTACCGATCGGTGGCCAACCAGTTTGGGGTTGGAAAGTCGACCGTTGGAGTTGTGCTGATGCAACTGTGCAGGGCCATCAATCGCATCCTGCTACGAAAAATCGTGACTCTGGATAACGTGCATGACATCGTGGCTGGCTTTGAAGAAATGGGTTTCCCTAACTGTGGTGGGGCGATAGATGGGACCCATATACCCATTCTCGCGCCCGCCCACCTAGCTGAGGAGTACGTTAACCGAAAGGGGTACTTCTCCATGGTTCTCCAGGCGCTTGTGGATCACCGTGGGCGTTTTACTGACATTAACGCTGGCTGGTCTGGAAAGGTGCATGACGCACGCATCTTCCGCAACACCGGCCTGTTCATGAAGCTGCAAGCCGGGACTTTTTTCCCAGACCAGAGGATCCCCGTGGGGGAAGTGGAAATGCCCATAGTGATTCTTGGTGACCCTGCTTACCCTTTAATGCCCTGGCTCATGAAACCGTACACAGGGAGCCTGGACAGCAGTCAGGAAAGGTTCAACTACAGGCTTAGCCATTGTCGAATGACTGTGGAGTGTGCTTTTGGGAGTCTCAAGGTGCGCTGGCGTTGTCTTTATGGGAGGCTAGATTTGGCCGAGGGTAGTATCTCCGCGGTTATTTCCGCATGCTGTGCCCTACATAATCTTTGTGAGCGGAAGGGCGAAGGCTTCACTCAGGCATGGTCCTCGGAGGTTCAACGCCTGGAGGCCACATATGCCCAGCCAGAGAGCAGGGTTCATGGAGGGGACCAGCGCGAGGCTGTTAGGATCAGGGAAGCCTTGAGGGAGCATTTTGAGGCTGAAAGCCAGTTCTAAAGTGAGGTGCAGAGGGAGGGAGGGAGGGAGGGAGCATTCTTTTAACAGGAACAGGCATTTGCTTTTCTGTAGCCTGTAATAATGTATGTACACTTAATAAAAAAAACCCATTTATTAAGAAGACAATTCATTTATTGAACAGGTACTTCGGTTGCTGAAAGAAAATATTGTGATGCATGTGAGGGGGAAGGCAGGGGAGGTGCAATGGGGGTGTCGTGGGGTCAGTCAGAGATCGGAGTATGTCCGGGTCTCTGAGTCTCCAGTGCCCTCACAGTGGCCATGTCCCCCGAACCCCATTTGCGGTGGCCAGTAAGGCATGTTATTAGGGGTAGACTGCAGTGGATAATGGTCTGGGGTCTGGGGGTTGTTCGGTGAAGACAGAGGGGTTGGAGGCAGCTGTGGATGGTGATAACCATTTGGCTGATGATACTGGCCTGGAGGGTACAGAGGCAAAGAAGGGGAAGGGAGTTGGGGCAAACGATAATTGGGGTGGTGGGTGCGGAGCTTCTCCTCCTGAAGGGTGACAATCCGCTGCATAGTCTGCAATTGAAGCTGCAGTAATGAGAGCAGCTTGTCGGTGCTTTTCCGGCGGTGAATCGCGTTCTCCTTCCGCGCCTTCTCCCTCAACTTGCTCTCATTCTCCCTCCACCTCTGTGCAACTCGATTCTCCGTTACAGCCTGTTGCATTACTTGCTGTACAAGATCCTCTTTGCTCCTTCGTGGCTGCTTCCTCAGTCACCTGAGTCTCTCAGCTGTTGATAAGAGCGATGGCGAAGGGGTGAAGGACGACCCTTCTAAAATAAAAAGATACATTTCACAGTGGTTCCCTTGTAAAGAGCAGACATGCCTATCATTCCCCCGCATTCCCCGTTTGCCTGTCCCGCAGACAGCACAGATACAGCAATGGAGCCCCTGCCATGGTGAGTGGACTCCAGAGGCAAGGGAAATGATTTTTTCCCTGCCCTGAAAAGCTGTGGCGGGGGTGGGGGTGTGTGTGGAGTGCCGGGAAGTGGCAGGAGCCCTACTCTGAACACTGTTCCAACATTCTCCGTAGGTGTTTGTCCTGGAAGATATCTCGTTGCTTCGAGTCACTGAGGAGCAAAGGGAAGGGATTTTATTAAGATGCGGCTTCCGCCCAGGGCCATATGCAGCGTGCCTATGTGCAGCAATGCTCCCCCCACCCATTGTAGCACAGTGGCAGGGACTAGTGACCGTGACCGGGACGGGGACCACGCTGGCTCTCCCGGGAAACCTGCGCAGGCGCATTGCAAGTGCTCTTATTGAGACCTTTGAAGAGATTACTGATGATGACTACCGCGAGGTGATAGACTACATCAATGCACTATTCCACATGTAGGCAAGCATGCAAGCATCCCCTTCCACCCCAAGCTGCCTGCCTTCCCCATAGAAAAGCAGCTTTACCGCCGCAATGCACTGCTGAGCTGGCCCCTGCAACCGCCGGACGCTGTGGCTGGCCGCCCTCCTCCTGGCTTTAGAGGAGAGCTCCTGGCTGCATGCCCCCCTGCCCTCTTCCTGGCTTGAACAGAGCACCAGGTGGAATGCCCCCCTCATCCCTTTCCACCCCAAGCTGCCAGCCTTCCCCATAGAAAAGCAGCTTTACCTCCGCAATCCACTGCTGAGCTGGCCCCTGCAACCGCCGGACGCTGTGGCTGGCTGCCCTCCTCCTGGCTTTAGAGGAGAGCTCCTGGCATGCATGCATCCAGGGACTCCTCCGTGCCCTGGATCGCTGCTGCCTCGTCCTCATCCTCCTCCTCTTCTTCATCCTCCTGCTCTTCGTCCTCCTCCTCACCCCCCCCTTCACTGGTGGGCTGGGAAGTGTCCGTGGTGGTCGATGGAGTGACCGTGGGATCACCACCAAGTATCGCGTGCAGCTCCTTATAAAATCTACAAGTCACCGGGGCTGCCCCTGAGCGGCCATTTGCCTCGCGGGCTTTGCGATACGCATTCCTAAGCTCCTTTACCTTAACACGGCACTGCAGAGTGTCCCGCTCATGGCCTCTTTCTGCCAAGGCCCGTGATATCTGCCCATAGGTGTCAAAATTCCTGCGGCTAGACCGCAGCTGAGACTGAACAGCCTCTTCCCCCCAGCAGCTGATGAGGTCCAGCACCTCACTATTGCTCCATGCTGGGGATCGCCTATTGCGAGGAGGCATGGCACGTGGAGTCATGATGATCAATCAGAATGATCACCTGCAACGATTCCCTGAGACCACGCCACGCAATCAATCTGATCAATGAGAATGATCACTTGCAAGGGTTCCCTGAGAGCACGCCACGCTTGGCTGGAGCAAACAGGAAGGGGATTTTCAAATTTCCCTGGAACTTTAAAGGGCGGGTCTGACGTGTGGTCACCTGAGGACAGGACAAAAGAGTTTGCAAGTGATGACCAGAGTGGCTCGAACGGGAATTATGGGACAGGCTGGAGGCCAATTAATACGCAGTGGGTGTCCACATTCTTCCTGTAGCGCTACAGCAGGTGCGCTACAGCCCTTATTCCCCATGAGGAGGTGGATTTATAATAGCGCTATAACTCCGTGGTTATAGCGCTATTAGTGCCTTGCCAGTGTGGACGGAGAGTAGGTTATAGCGCTCGTAGGGGCTTTATAGCGCTATAAAGTGCCAGTGTAACCATGGCCAAAACGGAGTCAGACCAGAAGGATATAGGAGAGTGCTGGAAGGCAGGTACATTAGTCTCAGGGTGTGCAGGTCCCTGTTCCCTGGATAGCCAAACAAAGGCTACTCCAGGCCAATCAAGACACCTGGGGCCAATTAAGAACCTTCTAGAAAGGAATAGAAACAGCTAGCCTAATTGGGACACCTGAAGCCAATCAGGGACTGGCTGAATCCAGATAAAAACCTCCCAGTTAGTCAGGTGGGCTGTGGAAGGAAGTTATGCTGTTGGTGAGACTGAGTGGTGGACAACATATCATCCAGAAGGAAGGAGGCCCTGAGGTAGGGGTGAAGTGGAGTTTGAAGAAGCGGGGACTGCTGTGGGGAAGTAGCCCAGGGAATTGTATTATGTTTTGTGGATAAAAGGTCAGCCATCTTAGCTGATACTATTAGGGTCCCTGGGCTGGAGCCCAGAGTAGAGGGCGGGCCTGGGCTCCCCCCCTTTCTGCCTCCCCTAATTAGTCTCTGAGATTGGGAGACAATAGAGACTGTGCCAGGAAGGATAGCTTCTCCTCACTGGTTTGTGATGAAAATGGCTCAGTAGACTGTGACCTTGTCTCCAGAGAGAGAAGGGCTCCGTGGAGGGTCACAGTGAGCCGCTGAGGCTAGTAAAAATCCACCAGGAAATGGAGGATCCATGAACATAAGGACAGAGCTTTGTCACACTGCCTTTTTCTGGGTTAGTTGAATCCACTTTGAAAGTGCATTAAGCTAAACTACAAGAAAGAATTCATTCTGGAACAAAAATGCTCATATGGAGAGCTATTGAAGAATAGCTATTAGACTGTAAATTTACACCCAACCTTATTCAAGATAATTTCCAAGTCTAGACAAGCCTGGGTGTAAATTTGTAGGACTCAAAACACACACAGAACAGCTGCAAACTGCAGAAGAGAATGGTAGCACTTTACATCCACTTTGCAATCTGTTCTGAAGTAAATGGCTACACAGAGTTCAGGGCAATGGCAATTTCAGGCTCAGTGGAAATAATGCTCAGGCCTGGCTGTTTTGTGCTGAAAATCAGCCCTAAAAGGGCAAACATTTTCCTTGTGGGGTAGCATACAGCTGGTGTATCCTGCACATCTCGGGAGCAGAGAGAAGGTGTGTGGTGGGTAGGGCAGATGTGGGCAACTGGTAATTATGATCAGATGGCATGTGAACACAAAAAAAAAAATCTGACAAATTACTTCATCTGATAGGCAATCAGTCAAAAGCTGGCCAGGTGGCAACCATATAAGAGGATGTAAATGTTGCATACTTACACACTCAGAAATTAGTAAGAGAGTCTATTAAAGTTGAATCTGTATCCTTAACTACATGTCCTCTTGTGAATGTGTATTATATATAGGGTCTAACTGTCTATCTTTGCAACTTGCATAGTCAACTGAACTGTTCAAAGTAGTGTAAAATGCTACCAAATTAGGAAAACAGCATTTTACTCCCATTTTGCACACCTGAGTTAAATGAGTCTGCATAGGTGACTCAAAAGCACACAGTCTTTGTCGATTAATACTATTTATTTAATAATATACAGCAGTTATTCCCTTTGGTGTCTTTAACTAAAGTAGAATTAATCACAAATCAAGAGATAGGCATCAATATTTCTTGAAACACTAGTATGCTCTTTCTTATACTTTAATGGACTCCAGTCCCCTCTTTTTGATCTCAGATTTCATGGATTTCTTGAAATTGCACCTTTTGTTTTTCTTGGAGTTGTCTGAGATTTTGGTTAACTTCTGGTAAAAAAAAAAATCAGAACTTCTGTTCTGCAGGAAATTCTAACATTTCAAAATTGCCTTAGACCCAAATCAGAATGAAAAGTCAAAATTGCCTGCAAAGCAAAATTTATTTAGAAAATACTGGAACAATCTTATCAAACGCCTTGATTTTAACTTTTAGTATATTATATTCAGATGACAAATCAATAAAGTCAATACAAAGCAATTTGAATGTATCTAAATGAAACAACTTTTCATCAAAAAAATCAACAGAATTGATATGTTTCTGCAAAAGTTTCAATTTAATTGAAGCAGCATTGCTGGTAGAAAACCGTTCTATTGGAAAAATTTGATCAGCCGCACTTTTAGTTTCTCACCACAATAATACTCTAGTTTTAAATTCATTGTCAGTCATTTTGGCCTTGCACTCAATTTATTTCTTTTCAGTCTGCTTTTGTTCTTCTCCAGTTGTTCACTGATGTTGAGCAAAAACTAACTGCTTTACTGTTTTTCATATTTGATATTTATGAGAATTTATGAATATTTAAAACCCTGGGCACCACTGGGTCCATCACTCTTACTGCTACAGTGTAAAAGCTAATGTATTTTGTATTAGAAGGACTGGAGCGGTAGTGAGCTATTTGCTGGAAATATGAACTCTGCTGAACAAGCTACTCTAAGTCAGGCTGTCTTGGAAAAGCTTGTGAATATCCTTCTGATGGTTCACCAGCTTGAGTTGAGATGAAAAGCAAACCTGAAGGATGCCAAGCTATCTCTCTATATATTTAACTCAGCTGCTTCTAAAACAGCAAGCAGGAAGCAAGAGAAACTTTGAGTATAATAGCACATTCAGGGCATAGTTTTTTTCCTTTGAAATATTTCCATTCATTTGACTTTATTTCTTCCTGGACTCAGGTTCACAGCAGTTTAGGGCCCAGTTCCAGGTGCTGAGTGGCTCCCTTTGAAGTGCTGAGAAGCCTCAACTCATGGATTTTGATGAGATTTTCAGAGGCAGTATTGCTCATGAAATAGGACATTGGACTGGGACTCGGGAGACCTACGTCCTATCCCAGTCTCTGTGTGAACTCGGGTAAGTCACATCATCTCTCCGTGCTTCTCCATCCCCACCTACGCTTTTTGTCTTATCTTCAGATTACAAACTCTTTGGGGGAAGAGACTGTTACTACGTGTTTGTACAATGCCTCGCACCATGGGGCCTCTAGGCACTACTGTACCAAAATAATAATCATAACCTTGCAGGATTGGTTCATTACTAGGGGAGAGAGAGAGAGAAAAAAGGAGAATGATAGGAACAGTGCTGCTTCATAGGGGTTTGATATGAGTTTACTCTGATCAACTTTGCTAAGAGTTGCTCTATGGGACCTACTAATATCCTATCATAGAAATAAAGGGCCTAAACAGGTTTTCCTAAACCCTCACAGCTCAAATTTGCACTTCGAGTCAAATAACCTAACTTTCCGCTTGAGTCAGTGCAGCAATGTTTGATTTCATGATGGAACAATTAATAATGAATAATTCTACTGATAGTTTTTATCATTGTCATTTCCCCCCTCTGATATCAAAGCCATTAGAGGAGATCATCCAACAATATTTGGTATGAATGTTCAACAAGGCACTTAACTTTGTCATCATGACTAAGTGAAACAGGATTGATTATCTCTGCCTTAATTTTAAAGGTGAATTACCAATGACTCATTGGATGCCTTCATTCGGAACAGAATTTATCCAAATTCAACAAAAACCCTTGTGTTCTTTTGCTTTATGTTTTCAGGCCCCCCTCCAGAAACAATGGGCATCCGCAAAACTTGCTCATATACTGTCACAAAGCCAACTTCTAAATGCATGCACATTTTCATGACATTAAAGCGTAAATTCAGAGGTTTCATTCAAATGACTGACAAGCACATTATTACACTGTCCTTACATTCCAAGTGATTCAACTAGTCTCATTGCATGTCATTTAAGTTTGTCAAATTTGAACTGAGCCTGTTTTTAAAATCAGATACATTATGTCCAGTGTCTCATATGTTTTCCTTTTGTATAAATTAAGACCCTAATTTGGCAAGATTTTTAAGCATGTGAGTAGTTCCATTGAAGTTGAAGGTTATCATTAGTCATGTGCTTAAGTACTTTGATGAACTGTAGCCTAAAACCACAAGATTATTTTGGGGATTTTAGAAGACTCTAGTCTTTTTTCTTTTATCAGCATGTTTTATTTCATATCTAACTGGTCTCTCATTTCTTATCATAGCAGTGAGCCTTGCCATTTGGCGTATAGTTTACATTAATAGGGAGCCGAAAGTTACAGAACCTTATCCCGAAGCTAACCAAATAGCCCCAGGATCAAGCTAAATCTTCAGTGTTTCTCTGACCTTATAGAAATTTCTTCTTCTTCATTATTCTATTTTGTTCAGATGTTGTTCGATTTGGATCACACATACTGAACTATAATATTGAAGTGCCTATTACCACAGCTATAGTTAAGTCTTTATAAGTGTTTCCATTATAAAGTCATTGTTTTCAGAGTATATCCTAACTGTAAAAATGTGTTTCTGGATGAAATCTTGGCATACAATTTTCTCTTCCAGTACTGAATTTTGTTATTACATATTTAATTTGGTTTTCCTTTTTTGTAAATTGTAGAAGTGCAAAATAAAAAAGCTTGGTCTGCTGGATTCTTATTTATACTCTTGTATAAACACAATAATGGGTTTGTTTCTGAAAATGGAATTCTGAAAACAATTAGTTTATAAAGTGTTCATAAACAAAAAAAATGTGGTCAAGATTTTGAGGTTGGAGCAGCTGCTGTGGGAATTTTCACTAACTATATTTTTAAGTTTCTGAAAATGGGTCCGTTATTGGCATATCCTATTCTTCCAAATGTCTGAACAATGTGTACTGTAATCAACTCACATTATGAATAGTGAAGCCATTATTCTGTGTGTTTGGACATATTGAAAATAATACTCAAAATTAGCATGTCTTGGATTAGTTATGGTATAGGCAGCCGCTTAAAACAAAACAAGAACTCCAAACGTACTAAATAAAGCTATGTTAGCCCTTGTCTGCTCAAGATTATGGAGTCACAGAGAGATCCATGTAGTCATTGTCACAACTGAGCTGTAATAGAACCAGAGGCTCTAGCGTGTGCCAGTGTGTCAATAACCCATGTGCTAACAAGGAAAGGTGACTGACAAAAATGATGTTCTATTACAGGGGATATGTTGGTGGAGGAAGGAGATGTGCTTCCACAGGAGAAAAAAGGTTAGGGCAGAACAGTTGTACAATGCTGATATATTGTCTTTTTCACATAAATCAGAGCACACTTTTTTTGTATACATTGGGACCCCCAACAATCTAACAATTTTGCAGAAGGTGACAAAACCAATGTAATTTAGGGACACATTTTTAAGCAGCATTGGACCAAAGTTTAAAATGTATGCGCAGTTAGGTAAGTGTATTTTCATGTGAAAGCAGTGCACTGCAGCTATACATACAAACACCCAGAGAGACATCTAAACCGCCATCTCAGTGCACAAATATGTGATAGGTGTACACAATCACAGTAACAGGAGATACATACCTAGGTGCCCACTTGTGCTCATTGTTTTATAGCAGGAACTCAAGCTTATACTTTTAACAACTGTTCTTTAATGTTAACCCTTGCATTATAGAACTAACAGTCTTGCATTGAATATTGTAGGAGCTGCAATATATGGACACAAAGGGCTAATATTAGGATGTAGCTCCAATCTTAATTTAGAATGGGCTTGATTTTCATGATTCGTTTCTTAATTTTTGGTCAGACAATTCAGTACCTATATTAGCTGAACTATTTTTTCTCTAGATCTTCTGAATACCTTCCAGTGTAACTCTCCCATGCAACCATTCAAATAATAAATAAATCTATAAAGGTTCAGGAAAATTCACTGTAGCAAGTTATAGATAGGGCAATAATTCATCCTAGTCTCTCTTTCTTTTCAACAAATTTCCTTAGCATCTGTTTTAGTGTCTGATTAGATCACTCCATGAGGCCATCCGCCTGTGGATGAAAAGGGTGGTTTGCAAAGAAGAAAACCTCAGTACCCTATACGTTTCTTTGTTGACTATATGCTTTATCTTTTAGGATTTCTTTGGATATTAAAAAGTAACAAGTAAAACACATCCAGAAATTACTTAGATTATACTTACAGTACTGTGATGCTGAGGGATACTATGTAAGGACTGTGGGGATCGGTTGTGTTCTTTAACCCACCCTGATGTAGAGCCAAAAAGGAATGAAGCCATATTTTCAGTATTAGTGTTTCAGCATACCCAATGCAGGGATATTCATATCCCAGAGGCATGATCAGAAAGTTAACTTGAATGTTTTATTACAAGGGACAGTTAAAAAGGGAAGTATATCACCAAACTGGTCTTTTGGAGGAAGCTGTTTTTGTGGCCCCAGTCTGGAAGACCAGCAACACCACACCGAGAACTAAGAGAGTGGGTGGGGCAGGAGAAAAGACTCTACAAACAAAAACAGAGGAACCATAGAAAGTGGGGAACAGGACTGGACTTCTCAACATGATTAAGGGATTTTCCCCTGAGGTGAGGGGAATAAACTTTTGGACAGTACGAGAAGCCTAAACAAAAGAGGGGTCAAGGTAAATCAAAGGTTGAGATAATTCTGTACAAAAAAGATAGCTCTACCCAAGCACATTATGGAGTGACAGAAATGACTGTCAGTGACTGTTTCAGTCTAATACTGGTCAGCTTCTGGATATTCCTCCCAACTCTTCCTTTCATTTTCTGAATGCAACATTCACTATTACAATTGAAGACATTCGTCTCTGGCTATTCCGGGCTACACCTGACATAGAATGCATCCTAGCAAGGGAACTTTGCCCAGGCAGCTCTCTTAAGCCACACTGTGAGCCAAGAATGTTACTCATTCACAGTATCACTCAGGCTGAACAGTTTGGCCTTACAGCTCCCGCTTCCCTGGAACAGTGCATGGCCAGAAGACCTTTCCCTGCCAAATTTTAAATGAGGATGTTTCTCTTCTCCCTTGACTCCCAGCCTTTCCTCATTAGTTATAGTCCTTTGATCACACAGCTTATTTTTTTAAGTTTAAATCTTGATTTAAAAATCTAATTAGGTTTTTCTTGTCTCATACTAGTTTGCATCCCCTTCACCAAACTGAGTGCTCTTTTCAAGTACCAATTCCTCCTATGTTATATTTGCCAGCTACATTATTAAAAATAAATACTGCAGCTCTCCAGCATTTTGGTATGAAGTGGTGAAGGAGAAGGTCCTTATCTCCAGTTCTCACCTATTTTTTTGCATTTGATTTGGGTGAGGTTTGATTGTGATCTTTTAATTCTTTCATTTGAATGGTAGTAGTAGAATGCTGAAGAAGAAAATGATGTATCACTTGCTGTACCAAATTAGTAGTGTGCATTATCATTTATACAACACGATAATGGCAGATTAAAGGCACGGTCCATGCCCTGAAGAGTTCACAATCTTATGGCTCATTCCTGCCTCCATTACTCACACGGAGCAGAAATACCTTACTCTGGGAGGAGTGCTGTCTTGCTTTGCCTGAAATGGGACTTCTGAAGAATTAATCCTGCTTTGCATTTGAGCAACTTTACAGCAAAAATACATCTCTCTCCTTGGGTATGACGTTTGATCAGTATGTCCTCAAATTCCACCTGGAACTACACCCAGCCTCTCAGTCTACTTATTTCTCTTCCCATTTCTTTGAGCTAGATCTCCCAGCTACAACATCCCAGAAATGCCATTTTACTAACCAATGTGGATTCTTCAGTCACAGCATCCTGTTTAATCTCCACCAGCATGGGGGCTGTGGCTTTTTGGACCAAAAATTGCTTCACATAAGTGGCTCTTGCTGCAAAGGGTGCTATTTGGAGCATATGTGCTTAGTCTCAAGACATATCCGCCAGTTTCATTATATGAGATGTATAATGGAGGCTTTGAAGCAAGGTGAGCTGTTTCTTCCCCATCATCCACAAAGGCAGATGAAGTGGCAACAGCTATCAGCTTGCCTACAGCATCAATCAGCTCAGGAACTTCCACCTAATGAGCCTCCTATACTCTCAAGTCCCCTAACATTTTAGGGTTGTGGGTGAGTACTTCATGTCAATGTTCTCCTCAGTACATTATTTGGACTCTTATTTAAAAACATCACCACTCTTCTTAAAAAACACTACCACCACAACCTGGGAAATGTTCCCAGATGTCCTCAGCTTCCCAGTTCTCCAACCTTATATTTGCTCTAGGCAAGAGATGTTTGCAAACTACATTAGTTTTTATATACATGCACTATACCCCAATGTATCAATTTAATGAACTCTGGGGACTGCTAATAGGAAAGAAAATCTTTAGTCACTTCAAATCTAGCCCAGCAAAAGTCATTACCAATTCAGCAGCTTTTTGCTGTCCTATTAGAAATGAGTCAGTGATCTCAGTCTGGTTCCTATTTCCATGTCAAAAGCCACAATAAATGGCATTCTCACAGAAAAGTAAAATATGGAAGGATATGGAAATTAAACTACTTTATCTAGCTAATTATCATCTCCTGAGAACAAGGATCAGGAATATAGGGAGGGCAATATGGGCAAGGTTGCATAACCAAAGTCAGTGCTAACCCTGTTCTTTGTGTATATAGAGCACTTCACTCTCCATTACTGAAAAACAGTCACCTTCCACAATAGCCAAAGTCCTAAAGTATCTCTGATTGATTAGTTAGTACCCCAGAGCTACTGAGACAGGATTCTGAAATGCGCTGTACAGAATAAATAATACTGGTGGGAAGAAAATAGAATCCTGGATTTTTAAAACATTTTGCAGCGTCACCTCTAATTTATTTGCCTGGTTTTGAACAGAACAAAAGGCCTACAAAAATGGTGACATTTCATGTAAGGCAAATTAAGAAGAAAATAATCTTGTTTTACCCATTTTTGTTGTGCCATTCATTGTTATGGTAAGTCAATCACTGTTAAGTGCATTTTCAAGTTCTGGCAATAAAGCTTCATTTTCAAATTTTTATTGTTAGCCACTGGTTCTTTTTATTTATTTATTTTTAATACAGACACTAGCACAAATACAACCTCCTTCAGGAATGAATAGATGTTCCTTGGTTGATCTCAAGAGTGACATCTCACAGTCTTGAAACATACTGCCTCAGGACTCTTTTTTCTTTTTCTTTTTTTTTTTAAGGAGCACAGTACCTGCCTAAGTCTGACTTTTCTTAATGCTAGTTTCTACTTCATATACTGTAAAGCCTTTTGGTTTCTGCACTGAAGGTGCCTATGGAATAATTCTTTTGTTCCAAAACCTGCAGATTCACAGAGTTAGTTCTTCCATCACTGGCACACTGAAATTTCCAGCTACCTATCAGCTAGATCACAGCTATAGCTTTATAGACAGTACAAGAAAGGGCAGTTTCTCACTGCTTAGTGCCTCTACAGACATACCTAAAGTATTTTTCTATTGTGCGTGTCTTGGACCCCTGAATTAAATCCAATGTCCAACCCTCACAGGTCTTCTGAAAATTCTGACTGCTTTACAGAAACAGAGTTAAATTCTACTGGCAGATCTATACATACATATGTCTGAAAAGACACAAGTGACATCTGTGCGGGAATGAAGCGCTTACATTACATTCTTTGGAGTCTTCCACATTCTAAACTATGCTTAAATTTACTTCTACATATCTTCTGAGTTTCGTATGGTGCATCCTTAAAAGTTGGCATGGATTTGTATGGTGTTCAGGGAACTTACTTTTCAGGAAATACATGGAATCCCAAACATTTGCAAATGTATATTTTCTCTGAATTTGAAACCCAATAGGCTCCAAATTCCCCTTCAGGTCCTTGTACATGAATATCTTTAGATTCCCAAATATGAAAAACATGACTGTCTTTGTGTGTCACAGTGTGGATTGCCATCACCCCCTCTAGACTCCTGGGGGAGTGGCTACATGTTAAAATTACCCATTACAATTCTTTGAGCAGCAGCCAGTAATCCCATTTCTGTTTAGAGGCATTCTCAGGTAGAGAACTTCAGAAACTGGACTTCTCGTCCACCTATAAATGCTGTTCTCTGCAGTAGTGGAAGAAGGAAATACTCTTCCATCCCAGCTGCATAGCAGCCATTTATCTGTGGATCTGACAAATGCACCAGACTAGGCTGGAATAAAGGAACGTTTTTATTCATATGCAATAGGATGTAAGGAATTCTGTATGGGTCTCTGGGGAGGATCAGCTGGGAGGAAGGAGTGAGAAGGTTTACATGGGACAGAATGAGAAATTCAGCTATGAAAGGAGTGGGAAGCAAACCATGAACCTTGCAAGTCTCTAGAGTCCCAGAACTATGGCTGTGGCTCAAGAGACTCACTCGAGAGAGACATCTCTGCCATATCTGACACACTTTGAGTTCTGTCTTCTGCAAGCCCTTTTCTCTAATTCTAAGCTGGACTTCTCCCTCTCGTAGCTCTGGAGACCCTTGTTTAGCTCTTGTTTCCAAAGACTGAAGTCCTGAGTGTGTGCTTCTCTGTTATCCACATCCATGTCCATTTCTTTGAAGTGTCACTTACACACATCCTTTAAACGCAATTTTGGGCATCCTTTGGGTCTTTTTCCAGATGCCAGTTCACCGTAGGGGATATCCTTTGGGATGTGCCCATCATTCATTCGGCACACATGCCCAAACCAGCGAAGGCATCTCTGTTTGAGGAGTGTTTGCATGCTGGGTATACTGGTCCGCTTGAGCATCTCAGTGTTGGTGACGCTGTCCCTTCGGGAGATTCCAACGATTCAACAAAGGCAACGATATGAAAGCTGTTGAATGTCTTTTCCTCAGAGTATAAGGTACATGTCTCACTTGTGTACAAAATATTCTGATGTACAGATCTGTGTATGTTCTGTCAGGTTGTAGTTTTGCCATATCCTCTTGCTTGCTCAAGATACCGTTGTCACCCTGGTAAGAACAGGCCTAAGGAAACATGAATAGCTTTAGTTGAAGTTGGCACATCTTAGGTCGACTTACCTGGTGTCCTCATGGTGGCAGCAGGCTCTCCTGTCGACTCCACTTGCGCCTCTCGGCGAGATGCAATAAATTGATCCTGATAGATCGATCAGTACCCACTGATCCAGTGGGTAGTGAAGACCAGCACTTAGAGATCCTTAATCACAACAGTGCACCTTATTTTATAGAGACAGGTCTCATAGGCAGGAAGAGAAACCAATATGAGGAATAAGGATGCTGTTTTTTAAAAATGTCCTTTAATTCCCTTATAGTTGGGGAAAGGATGATAAGCCCTCTGGCACACAGATTATCTCTACCTGTGTTTGTACTGACTCCAGGACTATCGAACCTAAATCCTGACTGGGACATTTGGGTGCTATTGTAAAAGAAATGGTTAATACTAATTGCTTCAGAAAGTCAATGGGCCTAAATCTGCAAACTATTATTTTAGTGGAACTTCTTGTGTAAGTAAGTATTATCTGAATAAGGGTTATTGAACTGGTCCTGATTTTCACAGAGATGCAAAATCAGGAAAGAGAATGTAGTCGAAAGTCATCAGATAAATTATTTGCCCAGTGTTAGTGATGAACACATACAACAGTGTCTGTAATCCTCTCTGCTCCATCCAGCCCTGATCCAATAAAGTTCTTAAATACATGCTTAGCTCTAAGAATATGAGTTGTCCCATTGAGGTCAACATTAAATGCTAAAGTTAAGCACATGCTTAAGTGTTTTGCTGTATTAGGGCTTTATAGCATTGCCTTTTGAGAACTGTCTTGTCCATCAAGATATCACCATTGGATTTTCCTACAAATAACGAGCAGAGTTTATGGAAACATAAAAGCAACAATTTTATTGTTATAAAAATAACTGAAGTGAGAATTCCAGCAGAAGAATTCTGTGCTAGCTGCAAGATAAATTTATAGAGTGAAACTATTCTACAGATAGTTACTCTCTTGCAATAAACACTCAAAAATTTAAACTGTAGAGTTACTGAGGATTTTATCAATGGATTTTTATCCTAAATTTTCAGGCAATTGAATGTTAGCTGTGGTGCAATTAAAACAAAAAAGCTCTCTCTCCCTATTTAAACATATCAGCAACAAGAGTAACACATCTGGAATGTAGCTCCCAACAGCAGCCATAAAACTATCATTTATTTATTAGCAGAAAGTATGATACATAAGGCAATTGGAGTCTACTCAATAAATATTGTAAAATATTTGCTTATTAGGTAGATTTGGGGAGACACAGGGGTTTTTTTACACAGTTTTGCAATTAGATCTTTTTAGGTAACACCAGCCTGATATTTGTTGTAAAGAAATTAATACAACAGAGTTGCCAAGCTTTCATTTTGAACACTATCTGTTTAGTACAAGGTTTATTTTGGAAGTTTTTTTTATGATTTCATGTCAATCAAAAGATCTGGATGGAGGCTATTGACCCAATTTATCCATTTTTTCTCTCATAAAATATCTTTGGCTTCATTACTTTCTTAGAGTTAGCTGCCAATGTAATGATGGTGATTCAAATCACAATAAGCTCTTCTTAAATTACTGCACAAAATATCACAGAGAGGTTACTTAAATGGCACTGATGTTCATCAGTCTACACTGGTTTCCTTTCTTGAGAACGTTTTCCCAAAGAAAACTAAGATGGTTTAGATTTTAAACTAGAATTAGATAAGAATGCAAGATAAACATTAGAGGATGGTGTATTTTTATCACAGACAAATTCTGGTATTGAAATAAGGTGCTAACCATTACATGAGTTCACATAAAGTTGGGTGTCTGTTTAACTGAAGTAGTGCATCCGTACCATATGTAATTAGCCAAAGCTTATAAACTCTTTAAAATCCTTTCAAGGTTACGGTGGCTTTAAGAAGGTTAATATAAGTCACTCTACCTAGTATTTTCATTTGGTTAACTCTTGCAAAGGAAGCATCTGGTGGTCATCTGAGTAGACAGTGGTTGTTTAAGTGAAAAGACCCATACTCATGGTGGACCAATAAGGGAAACAAATTCCATAGTCAACCCTCCCCTAAGATTCACTACCACAATTCCCCAGACAGATAAGAGTCTGTTTATCAGAAGCTCTCTAGCTGATCTCAACACTCATTAGGGTGCATAGGGAACAAAGTGGTTTCTCAGATAGCCATGCCCAACCACCATGGTGCTTTTCAGATAAAAAATAACAATTTCAATTGCCCCAGAAAATAATGAAAATGCTAGTGCAGTCTTTGGGAATAGTCTATGCTCCTTAAAGCTGACCCCACTAAGTAAGCATGCAGCCACATGCTGTTCAAGGTAAATTCTCTAGCCATCTTTCAGAGCAGCCCCATGAGGTGCACATTCTAATAATCAAGATGATAGGTCACAAAGGTCAGGGGCATGGATGGTGATGTCCACATCTAAACAGATGTTTACAACCATCTACTAAACACAGATGGAAAGCAATGATTTGAGCCATTGTGGCCCTATCACCTGCAAATCTCTGGAGAAAAGATGTGCAAATGCTCTGTGGAACCGAGGCAGCCATTCATACAGAACATTTCATCTAGAAGAAGTCAAAATCTTTTACAAATTGCACTGATCTAGTTAGCTATATTTTAGCAGGGGGCCGGGCCATTAAACTCTCACCATTAAAACTGTAACCAAAATTTAACAACACACAACACTATGCAATAGATTAGCTTAGGAAATATTTAAAAAATCAGTTGAATTTTTCATTCAGTTGAAACTGTGGGCATAATGCAATTACCTAGAATAGAACTAAGGCAAAGAACCACATGTAGCATTCCTACTCTTGCAAAACTGACACAGTATCTTTAATGACAACAACTGAGCCAGATCTCGGATTTACACCTTATTTCCAACATGAAAAATCACACCCAGAAACAATGGGTACCCAAATATCATGCTGGGGCACTGGTTCAGTACTGATGGAGAAGAAAGCACACCATTACTAAACCATCAACACCAATTACTGCAACACCCAGGGTTTTGTATAAGATTCTTTCCTTCCACTTAGCCTCGTGAGAAAGCTGTAATTCTATTCCAGCCACCTCTAATAGTACAGATTGTTTGGACTGGTGGATATAAGTTCTCCACCCATTTGCCACTCCAGAACTTTGGTAAAGTTCTGATACATATCCCACACTGTGACTCGGGCCTGTCTCTGTATTGATCCCATTCAGAATTCTGAACTGAACACCTCAAGCTTTGGAAACATATTGATTTGGGATGCCAGTCTGGTTCCAAATTTTGTGGCTATACATTTGATAATGTATTATGCAATCCCTATCCCCTCTTTCCTCTCACAAAAAAAGTATCCAGAGTGATCAACCACAAGCAGATTCTGGAGGGTCCATATTTCATATATTCTCCACTATTTGTTAAAGTTAAAGTTAACGTTTTTATTAGTCACAATTGCCTCATATGGGGACGGGGGGGAGGAATAAAGAAACAGCTGGTAGAGTATGCAGTAGAATTGCTGAGAAAAGATGTGTATATCTTTCTACTTTGTAGAAAACGTGATGCCAAAATTCTTGCTTGAAAAGTGTAGTGAAATATAAGAACAGTGGAGTACCAGAGAGAGAAGCATCTGCCAGTGGAGCTCAATACAATAAGTTATCGTTTGCTTATCCGGTCAAAGTACATGGGAGCTATTGCACTTTGGCAGCGATTTTATTTTTTCCTTCTGGAGTTTCAGACCTGTCTTGTACACTGAGCTAGGTTTGATCTGTTTAAAACTTGTACTGCATTTAACTTCCTTCAAAAGCACAGACCCTTAAAAAAAATAAGACCCACAACACAGTGAAGTAATATCGGGGGTGGGAGAGAGGCAGTAATTTTGTCTGGATAATGTTGTCATACTTTGTAAAGACTTTAATGCTGGAATTTATTTATTAATGATGCATGGGTTATTACCCACCATCTGTCTTGTGTTAGCAGTGGGCTGTTTCAGATTATGGTAATGTGTTTCTGATTTGAGTTGTGTTGAAAGCCAGAACAAGGCATCTCATGTGCAGTCCTCTTTGAGGCCTGCTGTTTTCAATTCCTCTTCACAGAATGGGCTTTTATTTGATTTGTTATGGGGATTTTTTTCTTCTGTTGCCAAAACAGCTGCAAGCCTGGAAGGGAAGGAGACACAGGGCCACATCAAACTTGTTAGCTCGTAAAAGAAACAGAATGTTCCAGGAACAAAAAGGGGGAGAGAGAAAGAGAGAGAGAGAAAGGAGGAAGGGAGTTCTGGAGGCAAGGAGAGACAGAAAGAAAAAGAGGGCAAGTGAAAAGATTAAAAAGTTTAAATGGGGTATTTGCTTGGCTTTCATATCAAGGACACATCAAAAATGTTTTGCTATTATAAGTGGCATATAACAGATTGTTATGTTTTTTAATTTACTGGCCCACTTAACACAAAAGGAAGCCTCTCTTCTGAAAGGCTTTAATGACCTTTATGCTAGTACAAAGCAGTAAATAAAACATTTCCCCAAAATGAGCTGCCACCAGAAAAGAAAAAAACAAAACCAGTTTTCATCATGTTTCTGATGTTGCATGTAGGGCATCATGCATCATGTATAGGGCAGAGAGAAAGAGAAGAGGAAGGAGGAAACAGGCAGCTCCCCTGTTATGAATGCTCATTTTTAGGTCTCAGTCTGTCTCTCTTGCTGTCAGGTTGTTGAACTGTGTTTCCAAGGCTAAGTAAACAAGTGGGGAGATTGATTCCTTTACATAATGCCTGGATTCTGGGCAGCTCTGCACTCCAGATGCATCTGTAGTATATTTTTAACCTGAAGAATCTGTTTGGAAAAGCTTGTCTATGCTGCAGTATTTATGGTCAGCATTATTGCACTTCTTTTTGTAGAAGGTAAGAATGTAAGAGATAAGAGTCCCATACCCTGATATAGGGAATCTTAAGACTATTTTAGATGGCATACCAAAGCCATTTCCAAATTTGTCTTCAGATTATAACCTGAACTTTCCTCACTCTGTATTATACAGTGACAGGTTGTTTAATGATTAGGGATTTGAGTGTACTTCACTGATAGTCTCAAATCCTTGTAGCCAAGTAGTGAGGAAATGTCTATTGACTAGAAACTAAATTGTGAGTTGTATAGTACTCTTAAAAATTCTGTGTAATTCAGGCTCTAGCTATGTAATGACACCTTATGTCCTGTGTACCATGGCAGTTAGAAAAATGTGATGAGTTCTGGTTAATAATACCTAGATTTGAACATTTAGTGGTAAAGCATTATCAGAAGAAGATACTTGGCTCTGGAATTTGCTTGCCCTACTGGTCTCACAGAGACCCAAGGATCTAACCTTCAGAGGATGTGCAAAAAGGTCCATCTGGTTCTTTAAAGGGTGAGGATTAGAATGGTATGTTTATTATTGCAAGACTGTTTTTAGTTAGCATTTGCTATGCCGAATAGACAGAATCTCAGAAAAGGGTCTACAAGAGAAATGTAAATGTTTAAGGGGTTCAAAACTTTTGGATGAGCTCTGAACAATATATTTTATGTGAATTTGTTTAGAAGACATTTCTTTTTCTTTTGTCTTCATTTTGCATTTCATTTGAATTAAAATGTTAGTGTCAATAAGTGAGCTACAAAAATCCACAGCCACTTATGACTATATACATAAAACAAAAAGAAACAAATGAAGTAATCCAAAATCAAAAACAGTACAGAACATTGTAACCTATACTCCAATTTAGCTATCATTGAAACACTTTATCCATGTCTAATCCACAACACATATGTATTCCGATAACATAACTTATTCTTAGAGTTAGAGAACCAGACTCAATTTATCTCTCACGGTCCAAGTAAATATGAAAAAGCTGCCAAAGCCGCCTATATAAATCTAAGTGATCTCATATGTTCTCTCACATTCTTTCGGTACATATGATGAGAAGTGAGAAAGGCCTTTTTCCTACTAACACATACATAAGCAAAGGCTTAGTTCCTAAACAATTGCAGAGAAACAAATATATCTGAGTTCTAGTGACAAACTATAATTAATATCTATGAGGAATTAAAGTAGATTAGAGGAAAAATTCCCATACTTTAAATTAAATTGCCATGTTGTCTCAGCATCATTAATTCTAATCTTTCACCTGCTATTAATTTTCTTCTTGATTTCTAAGGCTATTGTTTGTTTGAACAAAGGGTAAAGCAACTATTTGAAGTTGTTTACATAGTGCAAATGAGTGCACAAACAGGAGGGGAAATTCATGTTAATGAGATACAGACCTGAATGAGATGACAAACTATTGTTATCTGTACCAGTGGGTGCACCAGGGCCTGATGCAAGATCACTGAAGTCTATAGGAGACTCTTTTGACTTCAACAGGCTTTGGATCAGGCCCTAGGTATGAATTTGAGGCTTTATTCTGAAGCCAGTGAGAGTTTTGTTCTTCATTTCATTGGAAAAAGGTTCAGCGTGTTCATCAGGGGGAAAAAAAAAAAGCCTCTCTCTTGTACTGTACTCTTCAATTGCATATTTAAAAATATATTTTTTTTCTGGGTATAATTTTGCTTCCCCTGGTCAATCTGATAATACAATCTAAAGATTATTGTCTTTAATTCTGGCTTTGAAATAATGGAATAGAATAGAAATAGAAACATGGAGCTTGAATGAGATTTGAAAGTATGTACACCTGATGGCCACCAGCTTAGTCAACATCAGGGGGCCCTCCACACCTGAGAGTACAAGTCTCTACACTTTGAACTAAAGATCCAGGCTGTTAAACTAAGATCTGTACCTGACCCATATTCTTTGTGTATCAAGCACAGAGGCGAAAATGTGACATGCAGTGACTCTTAGATTACATGTACGATTTCTGAAGGTCCTCTGCATGGGGATGAATTTTATTCCTAGAGCAGAAAGAACTAGAAGGAGAAAATTCAAAAAATCTAGGCAAAATAAGTGGCAAGGTTAAATTATATACTCCAATTAGAATTGGACAACATTTTTAGAATTGTAAAGTATCAATTAAAATGTCATCAGAATTACAAATTTGAACAGAAAACAGTTTCTGTTTCAATTTCGCCCACCACTGCCACCTGGTTTTCCAAGCAGCTTTAATAAAAATGCTTCATTTTGAATAGGCTATAACCTTGCTTTCTTTTTTAGCTCCTGCAATATTTTGCAGGCTCAAGTAACTGATGGAGTAATTTTGTACCTAGTTAGATGCAAGAGCATCTGATGTAAGTTACATACCTAAGTAATTGATAGCAACCACATGACAGTAGTTAGATGTTATTTGAAATGTGCCTAATCATGATTCTGGGAGCATACTCACTACCACAAATTATGGCTGCTATTAAGAATCTGATCTTAAACAATTGAAAATTTGCCTGGATGTCAAGTGGGATGTACAATTAATGAAAGATTTATGCAATTGCTTTTGTTTGTTGACTACTAGTTATGAAAGAAATAGGAGTCCATATGACCAGACAATTGTAGTAGTATTTCTAAGGATTCTGATTAATAAAAATGAGAAGCTTCTGAGGAAGAGAAAAATGGGGCCACATTCCCTAATCTCCCCAGATTAGAACCACAATTTAAAATGGTATAAATCCCTTGACACAGACAATGAACCAAATTCTTCTCAGCCTTATGTCCTGTGCAATCTCTCTGAAACTAAGCTGAGTAGAAGAAGCAGAATGTGGCCTTAAATTGTCAGCACCCTTTTTCTTACCTTATTCTAAAGGTTTATTAATTAGATACCATACCCAATTTTCTCTCACTGATGGCATGGTCCTCTGAGTGCCAATATAAAATGGGATTCTCACCATGCCTTATTATTCTATAAAGGAAACCATTTCTCTCTCTTGAGCTAATGATTGTCTTCTAAAGGCTGTGGTCAATCTGACCATTTTGATCTGTCAGAGACCAGGAAAAGGATGATAAAGCAAACAAAGATATAGATTCTCTTTTTTTAAAGTTTTCATAGAGAGAGGAAAGATAAGATCTGCCTCAATGTGCTGGTATCCATACTTTCATTTGCAGAAAATGTGCATTTAAAGTATCCTGGAAACCAGTTACATGATAAGTGAATGATTATGCCAATAAGCTAATTAAAACTCTTTAATTAAACAAAAACTATGTATTTGAACTTCTTCCAATGCCTGGCCCATGAAGCTAAACCAGAGGAGATAATTATATATGGTACACAGGCACTACAGCATATTTTGACAGATTGCAAAGCAGGACTCATTAAAATCCCAACCTCACACTCAAGCCAGGAATGGCATAAAGTCTAAAGATAACAATACCTGTAACTAAACATTTTTATCTTGGTTCATGTAGAGCTTTGTTTGAGTTGTTGTCTTCTTTTCACACTGTATAATATGAGTCAGTGAGCTGTATAATTCTTCATGTCATGGAGGCAGTCTCGTGTGGGTGTCATGTGGACTGTATAAAAGGCTACTAAACTGGCAGATCCTCCCCCCAATGTGTGTGAACAATGGTTATGCTACAAGAACCACATGGTGAACATGTGAGTCTTTTCTTCCCATTCCCAAGTTCCATGCTATGAAACCTCAAGCTAGTGCTTCTGAAATCTGGGTGGTAAGACTGTACTTTCAAAAACAGACAGAGGCCTTTTAATAGTGTCAGATGAACACACAATAACATAGGCCACTCAGTATACCACAGTGGGCCAAATTCTGCCCTAAAGGAATCCACACACATCCATTCACATCAAAATGTTTTCTGGCTCTGTATGACTAGTTGCAGAATGTGCGCCATTGCATCAGCTGAGTTGTTCTGGAATTTGGAGTCAACGGGACCGCAGGGACAGAGAGGAGAAAGACTACAAATGTGAAGGATCACTTAAGTTTGTATTTCACATCTGCAGCCTTTCAAACAGGGCAAAGGTGCTTATTTATGTTTGGCTTATGCATAAGGTAGCCAGATGTCCTTGTTTGTCAGGGCAGTCTGAGTTTTAAGAGAATTTCTATCCACTGTTCCTTTTTAGGAATTCTAATTTACCCTCCTCCCTCCTCATGACTGAAGGAAGAGAAGAAAAAGTCAGATTCATTTTCTTCAAAAGATACCATCCTCAGAATGGCAATAATAATATAATAATAAAATACTTGTATTTCTATAAGACCTTTATGCGAGGAACACAATGCGCTTTGCAAATACAAACCAGAAAGCCCTGCTCCTGTCTCCACAGCAGTCCCTGGTCATGGGGCATTCCAGGGGTATACTGAGAGTGGGTTGGAAGAAGAAATGTCCAGACAGTTCAGGGAATTGAATATGTTTAAAACAAACCATAGCCTGGGGGGATTCTGTATATTTGCAATGGCCCCTATGGATGCAAGTTAGAGAAGCCCTCAGAGGTTTGGTTTGGACTTAGGTGACTTCTTTAACTGACATTATAAGGTTACACCACATTGTACCCCTCATGTGCACATCTATTTCCATGTTATTAAACAGTTCATCTTTGGTAATAAAATGTATTTATTTACAGGTACTTTTGCTGCACTATCTTTTTACAACATTAGAGTAAATGACAAAGGGCTTAGCTACCTGGAAAACTACAAACTTAACTTGAAAACTCTACAATGTGTAACTGAATTTTAAAATTTCATATAATTATTGTAAAAACACATCATTAGGACTCAAAGCATAATTCTACAAAGAAAATTGGAGCATTGCCCCATTGCTTCAGCTTAGACCCAACGTGTTGCAACCTTCAGGGGCAATGGGAAAACATCCCTCACCCATCCCCTCCAGTGAAAGGAGGATCATGATGATCCAAGTTTTAGTGGTGATAAAAAAGAACATCCACACAAAGTAAGTGGCGGAAACACATGGAGCTTGTTTCATTCTTGTGTTGTTGTTAAGGGATGGACCTTAGTTTTGAAAGTTTGTCTGATAGCGCTAGATAGCTCTTTGTTTTAAAGGGATAATATTCCTTAAAGGACATGCTTCATCCAGAGAACACTTCATTTATTGGTGGAAGGAGAACTGTAGAGGCACCTACACATTCTCTCTCCAGCCATCAAGAACATGTCAACACTGCAATTAAAAATTGGCGACTAGACCATGCCAGCTGACTTGGGTTTGGGCTGAGGGGCTGTTTAATTGCAGTGTAGACATTTGGGCTCAGGCTATAGCCTGAGCTCTGGGACCGTCCCACCTCTCAGGGTCTTAGAGCCTGGCCTCTAGATTGAGTCCAAATGTCTCCAATTAAACAGCCCATTAGCCCAAGCAAGTCGGCATGGGTCAGCTGCTGGTGTTTATTTGCAGTGTAGATACACCCCAAAACGCATTGTCAGGACCTTGGTCAGTTCTCTGAAATAGTTATCCCAAAAGAGTCATTAGTCTGGTGTGAAAAGAGACTCAGCACCTTAAGACAGGTCTACAAGAGGGGACTACTGGAATATCCTAGGTATTGGAAGTCAGCAGTAGGAGATACCAGTTATTTGTCTCAGACATCACTTTTCTTACCAAGGCCTTTTATCAGGGCCAAATTGGCTAGGCTATAAGTCAGTAACTAGTTGGAAAGCTCTGACTTCTAGGACAGCCATTCAGTCCAGTTTCTGTAATCCAGCTGGCTCTGGCCCTGATGCCCAGGCCTATCCTGCAGCCTCATTTGTCTCTGGCAGGCACCAAAAGGATAAAGGTATAAAGGTCCAAGTCTAAAAGGAATAGACACCAGCCTATAGAATGAAAGCTTCACCTTAAAGAACCCATGAGTTTGTATATTGACCTAGCAGCTCTGGCTTTTATCCCACAAAGCTCAAACAAGGGTCAAACAAACTAGATGTTGGCCAAGGAGTGGAGGATTTGATCAGGAGTCAGAAGTCACAGGCATCTGAATATACTTAACTCATAAGGGAACATCCTAAAACTGTATAATAATACTGTTTCCATTCTGGTTTGGTCATGTCATAGGGGTATTTTTCATTATTTTCATTTTACCAAAGAAGGTGGTGAAGATTTTGACTCAGATTGGAGAACAGATTTCTTTTCAGCTTAGGCCAGGGCCAGACAGTCCAGCAGCAGGAGAGTCACCAGTATGCATTTAGGACTTGATTTGCAAGTGACTTCAAGGGGTGGAGTGCTGCACCCTCAAAGTGCCTTTCAGACATTAACAGCATCCCATGTTCATCCAGGTGCCCTCATGCTCAGACAGTAGGAGGATCAGGGGCCTTAAATTATAAGCAAGAAAATCTACTTGATGATTTACTTGTGACTATCTCAAGTGGAAAGCATTTAAAGGATTGAAGTATTTAACAGTTTTAAACTCTAGAGAACATTTCCATGGGCATGAACAGATTAATATAGTCATTCCCCTATCTGACACAAGTCCAAAGATAACTTTTTACAGAAGAATTGAGCATGTGTAGCAACAATACAAGCTTCCTTCATTGCTTCACTGTTGTGCATCTGTGCATTTAAATCTCTGGGCAGTTATATTATGTAATCGATGACTTGGCCAAAAATCCTCACTGGCTATTTATAAGAAAATTGATTATGTGAATGCCCTCTGGAGACACTACCTCTTGGAATGAGGAGACAGTTCTGCCTCCATGTCCGTTAAGTTCTTGGTATCTTGGTTGAGTCTCTCCAAAAGGGTATAAACTAGTGATATTTGCAGAGGAACTTTTTCTGGTGCATTCAGCTGTTCAGTAGGAAATGGACTGAGACCATCAAACTCACTTCATATAGAACAAACAGCCATAGGTTAGTTTCTATTTACCAAGACCCTATATATTGGATTTCAGTTGGCAAGGAAAAAGTGTTCTCTGTGCCAGCCAAAAGTAGATTCCATATGGGAATTTGCTACTTTTCTGTGTGGGTGATCCTGTGTTTTGCACCCAGCATGTAGGGAAAGAAGAAAAATGGAATTAGTCCATTTAACTGGTCATCTTTGGAGGCAAGTCATGTCTCCTCTTTCCAACAGGAGGCAAAGAATAAGTAGTCTTTTTTAAAAAAAAAAAAAGATTCTGCATCCCCATGTAAGGTAATTTGATTGCTTTATTTGCCTCAGAGACCGCCCTTATTGACATGGATTTACTCATCTATTTTAAAAAGGAACCCTACTAATCATTTTCTTTTGCTTTGATGCATTGGTTTCCCAAATATTTCTTTTAAATTGAGTGACAATTAAACTTAAAGCACACAGTTCCATAATAGCATTCCTTGTAATGAAACGCATCTTTTAATGGAAAAAATACTGCCCTACTAAATTAAAAGTATGGAAAAATAAAAACCACATATAAAAGTGCACAAAACAATAAAAATGCTCATATGCATTTCGCTAAACAATGTGATGAAGTTTGCTAAGAAACACAAAGTTGCACTAATTAAAAAAGGTCACTGTGGAAAAAGAAATGCCACTGATAAATCTGCTTCCAGTTAAGCAAGCAAACAAAAAGTAAAAACAAGGAATAATATCCATATAACATCAATCTAATATTTTAACTACATATATCTTTTAAATTCTACTTTAATCTAAATGCATTTAAAAATATTTATCTGTTTTTATTTTCCTGTAAATAAGTCCAGGATGCGTTCTAAGCAATTGTAAAATTAATATCAGAATAAACGTTAGCAATTTCGATAAGCATTTTTTAAAATCAGTAAATAATTTTCAAGGTTTTATGAGGTTATTAATAGGAATAACTGAATTCTAATTATCCAAGATCTTCTCCACAGCTTGTAGTTCAGCTCCAGCAGAATGGGAAAAAACCTCACAAAGTATTTCCACCAGCAGACTTGGAAACATGACAGACATTATAAGTGTTTTTTTAAGCTTTACAGATCTTCCCAGGGTCTGGGACATTTTACAAATACTATGATCAAAAGTAAGAATCACCCTAGATGTGTGTGTTCACCTTCTTTTTGGCACCCTCTGCATGGAGTTAAGCTCTGGCATTTCAAGGGACCAGAACTATGTCAACTTCTCTATTAAAACTGAGATCTATTCATGTATGTATGTGTGTATGTGTTGGGGAGGGAGAGTTGCAGCTATATTCTATCTTGGTTCTTTAATGAAAATGTAATAGTTCCATACATTATTAGACCTATTTAAAGAAAGTATATCTAAAATGTCCACAACTATGATACTATGTGTAGTTATAAAAAGACTCTTATGGGTCTTCATTATATCTTCCAAGGAAATGGTAGATAGGTATATGGTGCATATCAGAATTAACTTCCCTTCAGATATCTTTCAAAACACTATCTAGAAAACCACTAAATCTAAATACATTTCAGATAAAAAGAAGATAAGGTGAACTGATGGCACTGGCTACACAACTCCAAGAAGAGACATCTTTCACCAGTGTCAAAGATTGTTTTTTAATAACAGGGAAGACTGAAAATCTATACTTTATGCTTCTTTTCTTGCTCTTACACAGACTCCTTTAAAATAAAGGAGCAACCCTCCCAAAGCAGAACATGCAGTCATAGGGTCTCATGCAAGAAACATACTGAAAAGAAAGATCATCTTACATTAAATGCAAACAGTCTGAACTGGGTCTTAATGATAAAGTCCTACTGTCACGGAGAGGGGGTTAGCACAGAACCCAACATTAAATCACCTTGACTATATGAGAATGAGTCTTCTCTTCCCATACATTTGTAATTCCTGATGCTTCCCTCAGCCCCTCCATCCTGACAAAATGGAATGATTTTGCACTAGGTGTATGAAAATCAGAACTTCATTTGAGCCAGTGTGCACTGGTACAGATTTACAATAATGGTACAGCTTTCTTTTCAGGGTTCCTGACAGACTCAAATCAAATCTGCCCCCTCTCTTTGGATTTGTAGACACACCTCAAAAGCACTGAAAGATGTGATTCACCCTAATCTGCTCAAGATGACCCAACTGTGGCAGCTAGTTGTAGGATCCCTTCTACAGATCTCAGAGTGGGAGTTAGAGATTGAAATGTTAGGAGCATTGGTGTAGATCTGGTAGTGGAGAGGAGTGAGAATGCATGCTTGTTCCAGATTTCAGTAAAATAATGGGTTTTTTTTTTTCAAATTTATCATCCTAATATAATATACACTTACAGTACTTAGTGGATTTCATTCAAGAATTTTAATGGTTTGCTAAGATTGGATTCTTAAATCAAACACCCTGAATTATGAAGAAGGTACTCCTCTTATTTTACTGATTCATAAACTGAGGAAGAGAAAATAAGGGCCTAAATCTTGCCTATTAAAGACAATGGATATTTTGCCACTGGTTTAAATGACAACAGGATGTCTCTACTTGCCTTGAAAAGTCATATAGTCATTCACTGTCAGAGAGAAGAATAGAGCCAAGTGGCCCTGGAATAACCATTAGATGGTATAACCTTTTATACACATTATTTGAAGTTGTTTGTTGTTGTTGTTTTTCCTGAGATGAGAGAGGGGATTAGTGGGCTACATGACAAAAAACAGCTTTTGAAAAAACCTTGGAGCTAGACAATTTAAAAGGAAAGATGAGTACTACCACTTCTTTGGCTAAAATATTTAGACTTGGCACAAATCAGCCAGTATGAAAAACGCTGGCATTTTTTTATAGCAGCAAGTTGGATATACTTTTGGAAATACCACTTGAGTATTATGAAGCATTTATAGTGTTCTAAAGCTTTGGTTTGGACTGCAAACATTCAAGCAAGATGGTTTGAATTTAAGTTCTTCTCTGGATTGTGGTTTCACACACATGTTTAACAATTTTAAAGATAAAGGAATTTGACTAAAAAAAATCTTTTTTTTGGTAACATGTTTTCCAGAAAAATGAAATATCTCCTTTTTTAAAGGAACATACATATTTATATTACTTCATTTTAAAATGCACAATAGTCAACATGCTTGCTACTCATGAATACGAATAATAATATGGCCCCACACCTGCCAAGGATAGCATGTGTGCAGATACTGTGACCACACATGGTCCTTTTGGCATTGGGTAGACTTTGTTTGACTGTAGCAATTCACAAGCATATTATCAGTTGAAAGATCAGAGCACTATGTTCTGACCCAAAGCCCACTGAAATAATGGATGTCTTTCCACGTACTTGAGTTTTGGAGGAGGCCCTGAGTGGGTAATCTCACCACATAACTGAAAAGAGTAGCTCTGGCATTCAGTACATTAAAAGAACCAGATCCTTTGAAAAGAAAAGATTTTGAAGAAAGGATGTGTTAGCAACTTGTTAACATTTGCCCTGCTCTGGTCTTTTTGAATTTGATGTCACCTAAAATATCAAAAGCTAGGGATAAATCATACCTGAATTCCTCAATATAATGCAAACAATCTGAACTCACATTGACCATTCTAGGAAGTCAGAAGTTGAAATTGCTAGCTGTATTTTTACAATTTCTTAGTAAGATTTCATATCTGTAACAATATTTTGCCAGTTACTGTTAATTCATCATATCGGTTATTTGAGTTACATTGTGGTGACATTTGTGACATCACATTGTAAAAAGATAAGTTAGCAACTGTAGCTGACACTACTGTTAAACCTTAATAATCATCAGTTCATTTTGTTTTGATTTTATTTTTTGTGAATTTAGTACTCGTGAAAGATGGTGGCTCTGGAGACTGGTGAATCTGGCTCTGAAGTCACAGCAATGTCCCCAGGACTGGCAAAGGCAATGCAACCATCCTACCATCTCCCCTTCTTAATTCTGACTACCTCTAGTGTTATTCAGTTTTCAGATCCATTTAGGCCTTGGCCTCTCATCCGAATCTGTCAGCAAAAGTGGTAAATATGCTACGAACATTTGTCCACTAGAGACCAAATTGAGACCACCAACTCATTTCATATGTGCTACTCAATACCAATCAGATAGAAATTATTTTGATCAGTATCAACCTCGTATGTATTCATATTGGTGATTTATGAGTGAAAGGCTCTCTAGCCAATTGAAAAAACTCTGAGCCATTTAGTTATTTTTCTCTGAAGTGGGTATCGTACAATAGGTACTACTATCTTGGAAATGGGAGGCCATGAAAAAATCAATTAAAATATTTAAAAGTGAACTTTGTGATATTTTCCAAGATGTGTACACCTGGCAATTGTATGCATGTTAATGATTTATGATACACCTCTGACTCATCTCTCCCTCACAATACGTTACACACATTTTTGTTACTCCTTCTGTTCCATATTTGGGTCATAAAAATGTAAGAGTTATGACAGTGGGAACTTGAAAGCCAAATATTTCTTTTCGTCTCAAGGGGAACATCCCTTCCAGGGCACTCCAGGACAATGAAATCCAGATCCTAACAAGCCCTAGTGAAAAACAGCCTGACCCAGAAACGGTATTTGGAATAAGGCATGTTTGGAAGCATTTAGTACCTAGGTTATTGCAATTCTCACCTGTGCTTCCCTATCATAATGAGGAATGGCAAAGCTTGTACAACAAAAACTATATATATATATTTAGATCCCATATCACTAATGATAGGAGCATATTTTATAATGAAACTAAATACGTTTGAAAAAATATTAAAAAATATGCTTATTGTATTGCACCACATAAAATTAGATCAAAATTCCATGATGCCCCTGTAACAAGTGGTGGTACTGCAAAAACCCAAACCAGACCACTACTGGGGTCTGTGATATCATAAACTGTTACAGGAGGAACAAAGAATCCTCAAATTGGTTATATGGGTAAGATAAAGTAACTGATTTTTGCAATAGTTTGGATAAATACAATACATTTTTGTAATTTTAAGCCTGCACTTTAATTCATTTAGGGAGAAGTCCCAAATGGTCTAGCCAGACACTGGGCACATATGTGAAGGGAGTTGGGGATGTGGACGGGGTAAAGCTGAGGGGAAATCTCTATCTGTAGGCTGTGGAGCAGAAAAGGGATAGATGCTACAGAAGTTACCCTCTTCAGGAATAAGGAGGAAAACAGATAGATCTGCACAGCAGTGGATCCTCTGGCCTAATCCACACACTTCCCCATCCATACCTCACCCCAGCATCCTGCTGTGAAGGGAGTGCACACAGAGTGAGACTCCCTATGGGAAGGATGTTCACACCACTTGCAGTCACCCCTTTCTTAATGGCACTATATTTATTCTGCTGCCAGTGGTCCTTCTGCAATAACAGAGGCAGAATCAAGATTGCCCTAAAAGGACAAATCCTTCCTCAGCACACAGTCTGAGTAATTAAACTTTCTACTGACACTCCCGAAGCATCCTCCCAGCCCAGGCTGCAGAGCAGTAATTGTCGATTCCATTGCTGACATCATAGCCTCACTGCTGCAGCCTTGAGCATTTTGATATTACTGTGATGAGGCCCATATTAGTATCTAGATAGATACATAACATATAGTAGCACAGTAATACATCTCATGTCCATTTCCACTTCCAACTCATCACATTGGGGATGTGTTTTTCCCATTGGTCCCAGTAAGAGGGAGGAGGCATATAAGCCCGCATTCTCCCATCTATATGTATTTTTTGTACAATTCAGACTGAGTTCCCTGTAAAAAATGCCTATATGAACATGCCCACACATGGGGTGATTCCCCCAGAGAGTTCAAAGTTCAGAAGACAAACCGTCTCTCCTCACAAAAAAATATGTTAGAAAATTATGAAATACCATACTTTTCAAGCCAGGCTCAAGATTTTTTGGGGGGGGGGGGGTGGGGGGGGGAGAAGGGGCTGTTATCATTTTAGAACTCATATAGTTGATAACTCATCCACTAACATAAGTTTCCTTCTATACCTCTATACCTCAGTGGTGCTAAACCTCTCACTCATTCACTGGTTCTTCCACGTTTCTAGTTTCACACCCTCTCTTACTGAAAACACTTATTTCCTCTCTGACACCAACCTCCTTCCCCAACCTCAAACAGCCTTGTTCTGCCTTCCACAGAGCTCCACACAGAAAAAAACTGTGGCTCCAAACAGCTGCCTCTTGCCAGCCTAGCAGGGAAACAGAGTGGCCTTTAGTGATCAGTTCAACACCCAATGGGCAGAGGGGAGGATTGAGAGAGAGTAACATCCTCAGATTCCCCTGTGATACCCACTCTGCTGCCTGCCTTCCTTCCCTGCAAATGGGGGCTGGCATTTATTGGGAAAAGAAACAGTATTGTTCCCACCCACCCCACAAGCTGAAAGCTGGAAGAGATGCCACCCTCCTCCCTTCCATTAATTATGCCCAGGTTTGCATGAGGACAGGGGTGGACGACAGAAATTGCCTCTGTGATTTAAGATATGAAACAGCGTTTAAGATTTTTTTAAAAATCCTGCTCTCCATTTTTAAGCTTGACTGTGGTATTCATGCCTCTCTGTAGTTAGTCAATAAAATCTATCTTAAAATGTGCTCTTTTTTTCTTTTGCAGAAGAAGGTAAGATCATTCTAGAGGAGTTTCATGATTATCAGATAAAATATTACATGTAGTTGTAGGCTTCTTTCTTACTTCTCATGGGACCAACTTTTGTTCTCTCTACTAAGGCTAAGATCAGCTGTAAATTTCTTTCATATGTCTTTTTTATTTTTATTACAACAAATACATCATCTCCCACAGAGCTGTATTGCTTTATGAAACTGTCCTTATAAATCTGTGGCAGCCTCCCTCTTGCCTGTGTGTGATTCCTATAGCTGGCACTGCTTTCTCATTAGCACTTTCATACTTGATTAATTAAAACAAGGCAGAAGTCATGCTCTTTCACTGCTATTGATCTCTTAGCAAGGCATTTTACTGTGCTCATTGATATTTAGTGATGGGAAAAGGAATGAGACTCACTCTCCTCACCTCGCCCCTTCCTTCTCCTTTCCAACTTTCAAACATCTGGACATTATTGATTTTAAAGTGTTCTGCAGTTGCTGCTTTTACTATTATTCCAGTAAGTCCTCTCAATCTGCTTCTGCTGCTCTTATTTTGAGACCTCACAGTCATTGACAGGCAGTCCTGCCTCAGCAAGGATTAAGCAGAGCAGAGAATTAGTGGACTAGTGGCAAGAGCAGCAATCACTGTTAAAAGAAAAGTTTGAATAACTGAAAACTTGGAAAGATAAAAAACGGAGACCAAAAGATAGAGCGGCGGAGGAAGCTAAAGTGAAGTGACCTTAGTAGGTGCAATAGTAATCCAGAACAAGGAGGGAAAGTGGGACTTAGAAAGGTGAAAAGGAAAAGGAAAAGGGAAATGTGGGTACTGCTACTACCTGTGGGGAATAATTGCATTTCACTGATAGCCCTGACTCAGGACCTGATCAGAATCTCACTGACATCAGTGGAAATGGATCAGGCCTTAGCACTAGTTAACAGAAATTTGTATTTATTGTGGTACCTCTAACATACTTCCCCTTAAACCCACTCTGTACCTCAATTACTGTGTGCACGCTGACAGGGGCTATCAACAAGGAGGGAGTGCTCAGTTCCACACTCTATTTCCGATCTGTGTAAGGTTTTGTCACTATATTATCTGAGCACCTTCCAGGTAAAACAGACTGGCAATTGGAGCAGTTCTGAAAAAAAATCCAACAAAACATTTTTTGGCAGAATTTGCTGATTTGGCAAAGTAAAAACATTCAATGGAGTCAGTTTGATGAAGATCTGATGGATTTGTTGCCAGTTTGTCTACTGGGTTCTCAGCATCCTGGTTCCTGGCAGCCCACCAGGCAGGTAGACTACCCCGGAGCTGGAACGCTGTTCCCTTTTCTGAAAATTTTGAAAATGTCGGGGGTTTTGTTCCAAATTTCAAAATATAAAAATTTTCCATGAAATGGAATTACGTTTCTCCACCCAGTTCTACTGACAATAGTGGAGTCCTTAGATCACTTCATAGGGGCTGATTGTCCTCCCTTTCTGATGCTGATTTCTGTGCTAAAGGGTCTCACTAGTGTCATTTCCTCATCATCTTATTGTATAGTTGTGTATACATGTATTTGTTGATATCATGTAAATGAACACTTTCATATGTATTGCAATATTTAAGTACTGTACTAGAATAATGTAAGTTAAAAACAAATTAGAGCTTTGTCATTTAGCCCCTTTTTGTTTTGTAAGATTTTCTTTCCTTGAATATTTAACTTGTCATTTCACATCTGGTTGACAGGAGACAGAGACTTATGGTTTTACCACTGTTTTTTGTTAATGAACCTTTAAATTGGCTTCTAGTAACACAGATTATTTATGTATGCTGTGATTCTTCATCTCTTTCATTTGTAATAGACAACACAATTAATTTTCTTCAGTTATCTAACATATTTGAGTTACATCCAGTGAAAATGGTGACCACAAACAACTCCAGGCCCTGAGCTGGCAACATGGTTGGTTTTGCTTGTCATCTTCTGCATCTAGGAGCATTACTGATTTTTAAATAACATAAATAGCAGATATATCACTTAGCACTGAAATCTTAGGTCTATATGAAAAAATCAGAAGCTCTTCAAATAATTATCAGAGCTTTTTATTTATCCATTGTGCTACTCTTTTTCTTGATAAGCAGTTGGTGGGGCTTATATGGAAAGCATTTCTCTACATTTTTGCCAAACAAAGTTATCAGGATAATAAAGAATCGTGCTCACTTTTTAGAAGGATCTTCCCTCTCCCACATTCTTTCCTAGTTAGAAAACTTTAAATGGTACTATAGATTTCTATGTTCTGTGAAAGATTATTCAGTTGGCCTCTAAGGCATAAATAAAGGTTATATGTCTTCAGTTGCTTCCAAAATATTTGTCTTTTGTAGAAAGCAGTGATTCTAAATAAAAATCTGATCCATTAATACATGCACTCTGTCCACTAATTAGTATAAAAACCAGAGCTGTTTATAAATTACAGATACACTGGGCCAAGATCACCCCATTGAAGGCACTGGAATAACATCAATTTAGCCATTACAATAAGTATTTTAACTTTTTTTAAAAATATCCAGAATACAGGATTTGATGTGGTAACAATAAAATCCACAGAGTTCTGGATTTTAAAAAATTGCCATATTTCATTTGACTACATTTGTTATCAACTGTATATGATATAGCTGTATATGTTTGCACAGTTATAGGAAAGACTATACAGTATATGTTAATTCAAATACGTACAGGAGGACTGTCTGAAATAAGCAATTATTTGCTCCATATTGAGGAGCAATATGGAAAGTATGTAAACTAATTCCTTATTATTTCTACAAGGATGCACAGCCTGGTTAAGAACACAGCTACAATTTCTCCTAAATCTCATCCCAACTCATACCTTGCTAAATCTTGTCCTATCAGCTGTACTGGTGAGGTTTAGTTTATCATGATTTTCTATGTTAAATATTTCTTACCTAGAAGGCTGTCTAAAAATTCTGTGTGAGATAGACAACTGTTTCTTTGTATTTAGAGCTCTAAATACAATATTATTATTATAACCAAATAATAATAAAAAAATGGGATTTTTTTTTCAGAAAATCAGATCAGAAAAGAAATGTTTTCAATTTTTCAAAAAACAAACAAAAAAATTAATTGTTTTGGGTCAAAATAAAACATTTTGTTCAAGCTAAAACCAAACAATTCATTCTGAGCTTTTTACCTTTAAATAAATAATAAAATTGAAGTAAAATTTGAAATGAAAAAAAAGTTTAAATGTTTTGTTCTGAAGATACTGAAACAAAAATTTCCCTTTTGGAATTCTTTTAACCAACAATTTAGCAAATTTGACATGAATTTGTGAATTGTTTTGGTCAACCAGAATTCTCCTTTTCTGGGCAAAAAATCATCTAAAAATTTCTCCCAGACCTATTTATAATATATAGTTTGCCAGAACATGAACATTTCTTCATCATATGTGCATCCCTGCGATTCATGTGTTGCTGAGCTGCCAGAGCGGAAGTTTAGAGATGGAGAGCAAGTTCTCCCCCTCTTTGGTCTTGCTGTTATGGGAAGCTAACATTAATTAATTAATGTTAGCACAATGTACCTCACCAATTCATTCTTATTTCTGTGGTTTCCCTAAAGGTCTGTCTGTACTACAGTGGAAAAAACACACAGCTGGCCTGTGCCAGTTGAATCGGGCCTGCAGGTCTTGGGCTATAGGTCTGTATGATTGCAGTGTAGACATTGGGGCTTGGGTTAGAACCTGGGCTGTAGGTCCCTGCAAGGTAGGAGGGATCCAGACCTTGAGCTCTAGCCCAAGCCCAAATGTCTACACTGAAGTTAAACAGACCTATAGCCCAAGGCCTGCTAGCCTGATTCGACTGGAATAGGCCAGTTGTGGCTAATTGCAGTGTAGACATACCCTTAGACAGTCTGTTTGGCCTCAAGCCTTAGTGAGAAGCTGCTTAGCATTGAGGAACGAATTCCCTCCTCCTCAAATCCTTTCCTCGGAAGGGAAAACCAGGCCAGTCTGAGAGTTGCTGATTCAGCACAGCAGGATTGCAGGGCCTCCTAGTGGGGTTGCATTGATTGTATTAAAGGCCAATCCTGGGTCACAAAAATAGCCTTCTCTATGATCCTTTAATAGAGCACACACACAAATATTTCCCTAAAAAGTGCTTTAATTCTGTTAAAACCTATAAAAAATACATAATTATGTGCAGAAGGAATAATCTATACATGGTTAACCAAGGTCAGACGATGATGATATGGTTTCATGGCACTGAATAGTTTGTGCCATGCTGAGACCACAAAATATTGGATTGTTCATTGTAGGCGGTTAGCTGCAAGGATGCTGCTAATCATAGACAGACAATGATTGTATCAAACTTCAATTATGTTTGAAATCAGACATGACTGGGTCTGCCAGAGTAGGTGCAATTTAAGGACAGACAATGGCCTATTCAGAAATAAATCATAGTGCAGTTGAGAAAGCTTGAAAATAGTTGTTGGCCTGTTTTTTAAAGTTTCACTAGAGCTGTGTGAAATCCGCTGCTTGCAGTTCACTCTGTGAGTATTTCATTGTTTTTCTCTTATATTAGCAACTCTCTAATATACAACTTCACATAAAAATAAGCACACTGGAAGGCAGAGGAAATTTTTATATACTAGAGTTACAAAAACATGCTTTTTCTTGTTAATTTCCTGGGATGGTCATCAAATATACTCAACACAGAGAAGCTGATTATAGCTGCACACATGGATCCAGACTTACACTCCTGAAACCCTTTTGAAGTCAATGCGGATGCACAGATTAAACGGAAGGCAGAATTTGGACTGAATGTAGGATGGGCTTTAGTGATCCAAATTCTCTCCTGGATAGAATTCAGAGCTGCTCAAATGTTTGTGATTATGCTGCCCTCTCTTGGTTGATTCATTCAGAGTTTGTCCTCTTTAGCTCTACTAATAAAGGTATTTTTTGAGCTCAAGGTCTAGAATTCTGTTCCCCTCATCAACCATGAAGTCCATGGGCCATCGAATCATTACAGCACACATTTCAGAGCTTCAGTAATATAGGAGTTACGAAAGGGAGTATCAAAGAGTCATGATGACTGACTGTGCAGTGTCCAGCTTTGCCACGTTATATTTGCCATGTTATATTTATTCTCAATCAATTCTAACAACAAGCATTAGATCCACAATTTCCCAAATATTTTTATGTTTTTAAATATTTAGGGCTAGGTTCTGAACTGCCCTAAACCCCAGGGCTATGTTAAGCATCTTAAAGTGAACGTAAATGTAACTGGCTTTCACCTTAAGGCCACTGCTAGACTGAGTTAAAAGGGATTTAGTGTAAAATAAGAATCTAACCTTTAACGTTTCACTTACTTTAGGCACCAACTTCTCAAGTTTTACTTTTTTAAAAAATCAACCTATATGTGGTGCTCTCTGCTGAAATCCATCAGCTGAAATCTACAAGGGAGAGTTATCACTCTCAGCTGAGGGCTATCACCAGAAAGTCTGAGCTCATTTCTATACAAGAGAAGCTTGGAGGGGCACAAATACCTTTTTCTGGAAAAAAAAAATTCTATCATTTAGAGCTCTTGCTTTATTTTTCCAAACCCTGTTTTAAAATGAAATCAAATACTTCCAACTAGCAGTTGGAATTAACAGGAGGTCCCACTTCGGGCATTTGGTGCCCAATTCCTACCTCCATTTCTCTGGTTTCAATGACTGAATCAATGATGCAAAGGTAGAAAACCCAAAATATTGTCTTTTAGGGAAAAAACCCTTTCGCCCTTACCATTATTTTTATCCAGCTGTATCTCTAATGATAAAAGTACATAAAATTGAGAAAGCAATAGGATAAATTATTAGAGGGAAAAGTGTTGAGAGAGTGGTTGGATGAAACAGACATACATGGCAACTACCAGTCTTCTTCATACCCTATAGCAAAGATAATCTCCCTTGGCTGTGATGACTGAGCCTTTGGAGGAGCAGTGTAGAAGCTTTTCCAGTCATGCTCTCCCATGGAATCTGACTGTGCAACATCTCTCCACCCCCATCCCACATTACTGCACAGCCAAGGTTTCCTCAGCAGCAGAACTTGGGGCTGAAGGTGAAGGTGGAGCTGGGAGATGATCTAGGGTTAGAGATGGAGCTGGGCTTGGGGCAGAGAGGTAATGAGGACAGAGCTGGTGTGGTGGTGAAGCAGGGGGCAGAGTAGAGCTGGAGCGGTGGAGCGGGGTCAGATCTGGCCTGGAGATGGAGCAGGGCCAGGAAGTAGAGGGCTCCTGGCCCTGCATCCCTCCCTACCCCTGATGCTCCATGCACACACACACCCGCAAATGTTCCTCAGCGCCTTCCCCTCTTTGGGGGCACACCCCATCATTTGGGGCTACTGCTCTGGAGAATGCCCACTGGTTTATTCACTGGGTAGCATTAGCAACATCTCTTAAGGAAACATTTGGTCACCCTCTTGGTTGTAGGCAATGACATCAGGACTTTTGAACAGCAGAAGTAATGGCTCTTATATGACTTTCCAAGATCTGAAAGCAAACTAGTTTGGATTCCTTTTCTATTGATATCCTGTTTCTAGAGGGCAATCCAAAGCACACTGGAATCAATGGGAATCTTTCCACTGATTCCGATGAGCATTGGATCAGGCTCTTAAAGCCTGGTCTGATAAAAGATTCTCACTATAATAGCTCTAGTTCATAAGACTGGGAAGAGAAAAGGGACTTTCTCTGTAAGTTTGAAAGGGTCTGATTTTTATTGGTTAAAGTCAATTTCACCATATACACACAAACTGGTGAAAAAAATTTACTTATAGGCAGAGAACTCTGATTTAAGGATATTTACTTTATACATTTAGACACATGATGGCAATAAACTGTGTTTTAATGATTGCAAAACTAACGTTTTGAATCTCAATATCTAGTCTCATTCAATAATTATGGTCTGATCCCCTTGCCTGCCCTTTCCCTGTAATTTGCCACAACAGTGACAATTTAAATTGATAAATAAAATTTAAAATGCTTAAAATAAACATTAATATTATCCATCAAAATTATTAAAAAAATAAAAATTGACTTTCGCCAAGCTTAAATATTTGTCATTGGAAGTTGACAATGATCCAGAAGAGCAAGAGCTGCACCATATTTCTCCATTTTAATCTCTTTCCAGCAATGGATGATATGATACATCTGTTAGTGTTTGCCTGCTAATGCACTTTCTAGCACCATTTCTATCAGCTATGAACAATATGTTATAGGGTACCACAGGGAGCAGTCATTTCTAAGCAGTTCATACTATATATGTTTCATGACTATGTATAGACTATTGAAACCTAAACTAAAAAAACTAAAAGGCTATATACCAACCAAAATCCTATATGGTTTCACTGCCATTTAATATATGAGCAACACTAACTCCCAACAGTCACTTTTAAGACTTTTTTCAAAAATTACTTGGCTATTTAGTCTATAAATGTTGTCTAAAATGTTTTTCTTTAAAAAAGCAAATTATGCCTAATATTTAAATTAAATATATAATTCCTCAGTATATTGTCTCAGGAAAACCATTTCTGCATTATAAAAGATAAAGAAGCATATTGCAACTCTTTTGGGACTTTATATAGTACATTATTTCATCATGTGCATTTTCCACCTATTTATTTGCAAATATTTGCAAAATTGATTAATATTGTGTCTGAATTTTGTTTGGGGAAGTTTCCTCTCAAATGTTTTAATTGAAATTAGAAATGGGAATATATCAACATTGATATTAATTGTCAGTCTCCAAAAATGGAAGATAGGAGTGTGCTAGTTCCTAAACTAGTTGACGTAGAAAATTGTGAGGACTAGTTCCCTGAAAAGAAAACTTACAAAGGAGCCTTTGTGGAAAAGGAGGAGTTTCTCAGGTTTTATAGATTAAATGTTACGTTTCACAGAGAGGAGTGACACAACTTAGCTTCATCTCAAAGTAATACCAGAAAAGTGTAAGATGTCACATTGGAGTACCATTGGTTAAAATGGAAATACTATGTGATGTGTCAGCATGTGAGATATCATGATATAACTCCAAAAATACTCTAATTTATGGGGCCACCAGTTGGTATTCCATTATCTAGCAGAAAACATATAAATAACTTAGAACATTTTGGTCTCAATGGGTGGCAGGGACTGGATTTTTCCTCATGATGTCAATTTCTAACAAATTTTCCTAAATAAACTTGGCTACCTTTCTTCTTTTAAAAATTCTCTCCTGAACTATGATTCATTATTCTAGCTTAACTTTTTGTTAAGATACATCAGATACTATTCTACTTATTCTACTTATTTACAAGTTTGAAAAATACCTCAGAAAGTATGCAAGTTTATACCACTAAATAGTGTTGTGTGCTTCCAAGACAATGGAAATATAAAATATAGCAAAGGTTTGGCCTTAAAATAGGTGCTGTAACTACGCTGAAGCCATTGTTCCTCTAACTGTGCTTTACCTTTTTCTCCTAAACAGAATGGTCGATCTGTTAGTCATGTTCTGTTTTAGCAGTATCTTAATTGGCAAATCTTGAAAACTGTGCTGTCATGCAAGGTTTCCAGTGGTACATCTGTTTCTAATGTACAGTGCATAATTTAATGACGAGACACTTCAGTGGTCTACCCACTGTAAATCTCAGTTGTTAAAAATGTCTGGAGCAAGACGCCTTTAAATAGTAGGCACTTTTTTGGTACATTAATTTTCTCACATTCAGAAGCAGAAAATGTAATAGTAGCTGTCATTTTGTGTAAAGCTCTGTTTATTTTTAAATGCTATTTACAACTTAAATGTCTTGTTCAAAATGATTAGCTATAGTGGAATTTAAAACTTTTATAAAACCTATTTATTAAAGTTAATATGTTTTTCCTCAGACTGCATTTTAGGAAATCTATCCAATCAGCATTAAAACAAGAGTTTCTCAGGCCAGACCTGGAATGGGATAAGCCAACCGGATTCTGTACACAATTGAAATCAAAAATGTAAAACTCTAAAGTACAGTAAAGCATGGGCTGTGATATTTAAATGTAATCTCTTCCCCTTCATGTGAAAAGGCATGGAGAGCCAGCGCAGCTATCCCCACCACAATGCCTTAATAGTCACAAAACCATATCCTCATCTATAATTCATCTTGGCTAGTAATGCGCTTACTGACTGGCACTATATCCAACAAACCCCTTACAATGTGGAAGATCTAATTACATACGGAAAAATGTAGTTATCCCACCACTAAAAGCTTGTTTGACAAACATTCCTAACATACAGAGATATCCATAAACCCCAAATCCTATATTTCTATCTTAAGTGTGGAATAAAATCCATTCCTAAAGGAGGGAGGGGACTAAGGTAGGGAGAGGGACAAGGGTAATTTCAGTAGAGGTGTTTGTTACTTTCAGATTAAAATACATTGACAGTCAAAACTTACCATATATTGAAAAAATCAATTACAATCATCATTAGTAAAAAAACTCCTGTTAAATAGTTTTTTACTCTCTACTCTTTAGTAGAAAATGGAACATTTTTCTCATATCCCCACATTTTTGTCCTTTTTCTTCAGGCAGTCAAGTAATCATTTCACCCCCATTTCTGGGTTTTGATTGGACTCCAGATGAACGTGGCTATTTTTGTTTCAAAACGGTAGTGTTTGTATATGCACACTGTATACATAACACCCTGTCAAAGGTATTATATCATGAGGTTTGCATGTATCATCATCCTCGGTATTACCATAGCATTTAGAAGCACCAGTTGGGATTGGAGCTTTAGTCACACAAAAATGATGCTACTAAATCAAGCAGTCTACAGGAAGCTCTCTTAAGGGAGTGGTGCTCTCTTTCTGACTTACAACACATCTAAAAAGAAACAAATGATGTCTGCAAGATATGTAAGGACTTTATATGCCAAATCATAGTTGTTTCAGCACAAATTGCATTAAAAACATATCACATTGCAAAGGAGTAGAATTATTGCTACAAAGGCAAGAGATAAATTAAGCATCTCCTGAGGCAGAGTTGTTGCATTGCCTGGAAGGTGTTGTGTAGTTGTCTAGGATATTATCTGGCAACCATCACCACAGAATCTGATATGACACCGCCACTCTGCAGTGTCAGGGGACATTAAGCATTATTGCATTGCTTTTCGGGTGCAGGATGATGTTAAGAAATGCCCACACATGCTACTTCTGAATCCACAGGTGCTGTAGGCAAGGCTAATAGACTCCCTTCCCCTTTGTGCTGTCCAGCACCTACTGTGAAATTCGGAGGCCTCCATCACTGGTGCACGGGAAGGAAAGGGGCTACCCTTTCCCCATACTGTATTTATATTGATATAGGCATAATTTGGCCTATTGTGTATTTGTAGGTACAGCACAATTATTTGAAGTGTCATTGTTCACGATGCTAGAGTTAGGAAAGTAGAAATAGCGGCCCCATATAGTCCCATATCCTATTTCTGCTAGTGGATAGTATTAAGATGAGTGTGCAAAAAACTCTGCAGTGTACAGTTATGGGATAAGCAACCTAAGGAAAGTTTCTTCCTAATCCTGAGTAGTAAGAGGCTGGCTCATGTTGTCAGACATGAAGGGTTTTATCCTTCCAAATTTTTTTATTTGTTTTTAAATCAATTTACTATATTTTTACACATTCTTGTTATCAATATAGATGCCCAGTAAGCTAATATGATTGTGTCAGCACTTTCATTAAACACTCCAATATAAGGACTGGATGAGTAGGTCCAGTGGAATCCCAACCTGCTGTATTACAGTCACAACACTGAATGCGATTTTTTTAGGTTCAAGTTTAGCACAAGCACCATTGCAGCATGATGGATCTGGTTTCATGCCACTGCCAGGCATACAGATCTCATGCTACAAACTCATGAAGCACAATAAAATGACATTGAACCATGAGCCTAGGAAATCCCTTTTCTCAGGAAGTCCATCTCTCGATCATAGAATGCTAGGAGGATGTTAATGTTTTGGTTCACTAAACTTTCTGGTTAGTGCTTGTATTCAGTCTTCAAGGAGTTTGTACACTTCACCCTTAGAGCCCAAATGTAACTTAACTGAGGTGCACACAATTCTTTCTGCAAACAATGGATCCATGGATGCATACATGGATCTGAGGGGGGACTATGGGTCCTTGTCTGTAATTCATATAAATCTCAGATGTTTTGTTCAGGAAAAAAAATGGTTTGCTCACATTTTGAATTATACAAATGAGAGCCTGAGATTCCGCCCAAGCCAGAATGTTCACACAGGTACTTTTAGCACACTAGAGCAAGCCCTTCTGCCACAAATCTACCCATTCAGGCTGGGAGGCCCAGCTGTAGGGTAGACATATCTTAGGAGTCTAATCACGGACCTGGACCCCATCGTGCTAGTATTGTATAAATACACAACAAAATGTCAGTTACCGCCTCAAAAATGTGCACCCCAAGGCCCTGCTTCAGCAAACACAGGCATCAGTGTGGGCCCTTATACCTATATGAAGTCCTATTAACTTCAGTAGGATTGCACAGGGATGCTAGGACCCTCTGCATCTAGATTTGTCAAATACTAAAATATAATGGATGATAATAGGCCATAATGAACTAGAACAGGGGTTGGCAACCTTTCAGAAGTGATGTGCCGAGTCTTCATTTATTCACTTTAATTTAAGTTTTCACGTGCCAGTAATACATTTTAACGTTTTTATAAGGTCTCTTTCTATAAGTCAATAATATAGAACTAAACTATTGTTGTATGTAAAGTAAATAAGGTTTTTAAAATGTTTAAGAAGCTTCATTTAAAATTAAATTAAAATGCAGAGCCCCCCGGACTGATGGCCAGGGCAGTCTGAGTGCCACTGAAAATCAGCTTTCGTGCTGCCTTTGGCACGCATGCCATAGGTTGCCTACCCCTGCACTAGAAGAAGAAATGTCATCAAGATCATAACAGTTTCAAACTTACACTGAAATCTAAGCCTCCTTTCTTAAAGTTGAACAAAAATGCTATGTACATTTACAAGGTTGATTGTATAAATACACATTTTAAATGTTAAATGTCACTATTTGCCTCATATTCTATAACAGCAGTTTCCTATATTCATAGATTTTAACACCAGAAGGGACATCCAATCTGACCACCAGCACAATGCAGCCTCAAAAATTTCACCCAGTACTTTCCACTGTGGAGGGAATTACTCTATCTTATCAGCTCTAACTGGCTGATATGAAAATTCTTTGGTCTGATTTTCAGATGTGCCAAAGCTCCAGAAATCCCATTACATCCGATGAAAGCTTCAGGTGCTCTGCAGTTATAAAAATCAAGCCAATCTGTATTGAAATAAAGATTAAGTGCAACCAGTAAAAGTCAGGATATTTCAAAGTTAAACCCAACACTTCAGCCTCAACTTACAGTGCAAAGTTTGGGGTGTTTTTCCCCACCACAAGAGTATTAGCCTTAACTTGGAATTTTCCTACTTGCTTTTGTTAGCCTGTGAAAAAAAATCTTAATGTTATTTAAACTGAGGGTTTTGTTTAAGACTAAGGCTCAGAGAGTTCCAGTGCAACTCTGTCTTTTGTTACTAATCAGGAGTGGAAATAATGTGAGAAAAAACTTCACAGTGTCATTTCCTGTGATCCAGCAAAATCCTGGTTTTGATAAATTCAGTTTGGGGTCACGTTATCTAAACAGGACTTATTCAGATGAACTTGGATTTGATTTGAATCAGTGAACCTGCCCTTCATATTTGAGTACCCAGACAAAGTGGGAGTCTTTGATCTGAGAAATGAGCTAGATGCTAAACATGGCAATGGTCAAACTTAAAGAAGGGGATGCTCAAATCCACCCCCTAGTCTGGCATTCATTCAGGCACCTGAAAAGAAATTATTCAAATACAAAAGAATTAACATGTGAATGGTGTTTCTGCACAGTTTCTGCATATGCTGTCTTGCATTTTTATCAAGACTGCAAACATAAACCAGCGTGAGAAAGCAGGTGCTATTTTCCTCTATCTTTTGAACATCAGTCTTTCCCAGCAGTAAGCTGTGTGCACTAATGGCCAAAGTACAGAAACGTTTTGATTTGGATCCAAACTCTTTGCCAGACATACTATTTTAAGAAAATCCTTTGAGCTTTTGATCCAGATTACATTGTATGGCAGAACATTTAAATGAGAAGGAGAAGGAAGAAAGTCATAAGATGTTAATGTCTCTAAGAGCATTTGAGATGGAGGAAGTATTCCTTTGGGGAAGGATTCATGCAAGATTCTTTACTCTTATCCCACCCTACAGAGTTATAGCCCTTGATTAATGGATACATTGAAATTACAAGATATTAAACTGACGATGTAGCACATATATTCTGCACTCTATGATTTTATAGTATAATGATGGTGAAGATAAGACCGACCTCAGGTGTAAATTACTTGTTTCTTTAGCTGGAAATGTAAAGCACTGTGCACTCATTTTTTCCTGTGGAAAAATACTGCCTTGTCGACAGCTTTTCCAGAGGAAACTGGCCTTCAGATACCTTGGTGATGGGCATGGTATAAGATGACAGTCAGACAGCAGGCACTTGCATAGTGGCAGATTAAACGTTAATTCACAAAGTGTGGAGTGGGAGAAGGTTGGTAAGTAGCACAATTGATTAATGAATTAGACTGGAGGCTTAAGTTAAAGTGAACATTTATTTGCTGATCTCAACTTAGTCCATGATAGACACTTGTCCACATCACGCACAATAGCACCATATATATTTGTTGCTGTTTTCCACCTGAAGAGGGGTCCAGAACTGGAGAAGCAGCGGGCATAATATTTTAGGAATAAGGTGGCTTAGCAGAACTGCATGGGAAAGCGGGCACAGGGTGTATTCTATAACTAGCCCATGTTACTAGTCTGTCACTTTAACAAATACTAAAATTAATCTAATATTAAAAGATAAAAGGAGAGGAAAACATTAAACAAGGCAAATTTGCTGTTATCATCCCTGATGGACTGAGCAGTATGTCATTCATTTATTCAACAAATATAGGTTGTATCCTACAAAATTTACTTACAGAAGTAATCTTTATTTACATGAATAATCCTATTGACATAACTGGCCCTACTCATCTATGTAGGAGGAGCAGGACTGGGCCCATAAATTGTGCATTGAGAACACATCTTCTAAGCAGACCATGCAACAGAGACTTGGCCTGTTCAGAAAAGTAAGAAGCACCTGCTTAACCTTTAACTTTTCAGGTAAAATTTTCAAAGATGCTTATGAGACTCAGGAGTCCAGATCCCATTACTTTCAATTAGATCTGCATGCCTAAATCACTTTTCAACATTGGACTTCAAAAAAAATAAACGGGGATGTTTGCCTAAATCAGGGCCTAAAAGCTTTAGGCTGTCACAAGGCCCTCAAGCCAGATGAGCAGGGTCTGGCTTTTTGACTCTGACAGTGCCCTTAGCTTCTTCTACCTTCCCCTGGATCTCTGCAGGCTCTCCAGCCTATCCATCAGTTCATCCCCACCTAGGCTCTTGTCTAGCTCCTTTCTCAAGTCTGCTCATTTCTATGGTAGCTGCTCTGCCCCTCAGTTTCCCAGCCCTTTTATCACCCAGCTGTGGTCCCTGAACACAACTTGTGCTTGTCTACATTGACCATGGAGTCATGGTCAGCATCCTATTAGCCAACATGAGGTGTCATTTTCAAAAGCAGGCTTATATAAAGTGACATAGGATCTCAAATCTTATGGGAAGTCAATAGCACTTGTGCTCCTATATCACTTAGATGCTTTTAATTTCAAGTATCAAGTTTAAAACACAATAATTTTAAATATGATAATCTGCTAATGTAAATGAGGCCCAAGATATCAAATGTAATTTCAAAAAAAAATTGTAAGTAAATATAGGGAAAGATGCAAGATAAAATTGAAACTAAACAAAACTAAAAAGGATCGTCAGAGTTGTAAAAAAAGGCAGAAAATTGAAAGTCAAGAAAAGAATTACAACCTAGAGATACCTTATTTCTACCACATAATATCATATCCTAAAACTCATCTCCAAAAGCAGCTCACAGATTATTTACTCATTGGTATGTATTTCGAACTAGTGACTTATTCAGAGTCAGCATTAATAGTTTCAGTACGCTGAAACCAAGAAGACATCAGTAAAATCATAGAATAAACAATGTCTCTGTGATGATTAAGCTGTTCAAAAGTTTCCCAGATTCTGAAATCTTCCTTGTTTCAGATGATTGTGTAATAAGCTGGCATCAGGTAGTGCACCAAACCAACAAAAGCCCAGTTCCTGCTTAAACACCCATATGTCTTCTCCAACAATAAGATGGATCTGCCCTGAGAAAACAAAGATGCAAAGATGACAAAGAAAGGAGAGCACAAACATTAAAAGGATGGGGAAAAAAAAACAGAAAGAGGCTATAAGATGAGGAGAGTGGAAAGGAAGCAAGAAAAAAAAAGTATTATTTGAACTAAAAAGGATATTTGTTGTGAGACAGGGCCTACAATTCTTTCCAGCTGTTTACGTCCCAAAGGGTCATGGCTGCATCAGGAGATCTTTCACCATATTATGTCTGAAACGCATCTTACTACAACAAAAAATTACTTTGTAAAGAAAGCAGAGCAAAGATCAGTATTTGCTTATCAAACAGCTGCTGTTGGGTCTTAAAGCCTGACTTTTAAAGGGACCTTAACCTGGAATCCCTGTGTTGCACATGCAATTTCACTGGCTCAGGTCTTTGCAGCTACAAATATGCACTGGTAGTGCAATCAAGTAGTTAGATGTCAGTATGACATCTTTTGCACCTACAAATAATTGCATCAGAAAAATTGCACTTTTGGATACAGAAAAGGAGTGATAATCCTAAAAATCAAACACTGAATTTAAGGCAAAGAAAAATAATTATTCAAAAAGTACTAAAAATCTAGCATTTGTTACAAATATTTATTTTCATCAGGGCAGAAAAACTGGTTTGCAGCTGACAACCTGTAAAACATAATAATCTAAGAAATCTATAGCCACCTAATCCATCACAATTGACATGTTGCCGTATTCATTAGCCATGGAATGAAACCACACACACACCCCACACCGTGCACCCTCCTTTTCAGCTTCAAAAAATCATAGGCCTCTACTTGATCTAAAGAAGAATCTCCACTAACTGGTAGCAGTATAGGGCCAATGACATCCATGACCATTTCCATTGGGCAGTGGGCTGCAAATACACAAGCTCACATCAAGTTCATTGCAATAGCCATAGAACAGTATTTGTTTCTTGTGAAGTTAGTCTGTGTGAATACAGTTGGAAATATGTGGTAATAATGTTGGATTTTGATCAATATTTATTATTATTTACCTTCCAAATAATGGGATGCACAACAAGCACAAAAATCTAGAGGATGAGCAAAATTAAAATGAAGCATTAAAGTCAGTGAAAATCACTATTCAATTTGAGCCAGATCCTCAGGTAATATAAATTGGGATAGCTCCACTGCAGTCAATAGATGCATATAATTTGTCATCACATAAGGATTTGGCCCTTCACATGCAAGAGATACTTTATATGGAACTCTGCATAGACATAGAGCACTAATTTTTAAAACACTTATTTTTAAAGCAAACCTTTTTTTTAAACATGAACATATAGCCCCTAATCCATGAATCAATTCCCAATCAACAAAACGTTTACTCACACACTCAACTTTGTCTCTGTTCTTCAGTGCTTTGCTAAATAGGGTTGGACTTTGAATTTTGGCCTTTGAGAATTACCCATAATGCCCATCCATTAGGTTTCAATTTTTGAAAAAGTAGTTCTAGGTGTCTTTAAAAAATGTGTTTGAAACCTTTGTTAACCGCATTCAATAGATCACGGAAAGATCCATGGTATATTAATCTAGGTTTTTAGGATGGTATTAGCTACAGACTTCAAAAATTGCTTCTGTACCCAAGGAAGGAAAAACCGTGGTCATCATAACTCATGCAAATAGCAAATTTGAAAAGAGATGGAAAAAAAGAATCATATCTATATCTTGGGCCAGATCCTCAGCTGCTGTAGATCAACACAGCTCCTTTGATTTCAATGGAGCTATGCAGATTTACAACCTCTGAGGATCTGACATTAAGTGTCCTTGTTTTAACAACCTGTACATGTGAAAAAAGTAAGGGTTTCCACATAGCAGCTCTGTTTCTGAAAAATTCCCTAGACCACTGGGAAGCATAACCTTCAGTGGCTTTCACAGCATGAAAAACCACAGATCATTTCAAGGATATATAAAGGCCTTGTTCAAATTACCAAAATCTTTTTTTTTTCAGAAATTATAATGTCACATCCTTTCAAAAAAATAGGAGGAAGACAAACAGCACATTACTGTTTCAGCTGTGAAAGTCCTTTGTGAAGACAGTATTCAAATAGCACAATTTTGGCAATTTACCTTTATAACTAATACTGTAGTTCAGTATTTTCTACATGGATCCACTTTAAAACCTCTCATATGGTTTTAATATATCACTTAGCATTTAGCAATTACCACTTCCTCTTCAGTCTTCAGCCTCTTAAGTCTTTGAACTCATAAAACTACATTGTTCTGACAATTGTTATAAAACCACAGGGAAAGCAAAACCCTTTTAGCTTACAGAGTTACAAGCTTGCAAGTGTTTTTGCTAAACTTGCTCTATTTGAAAATCACTTTAATTAGTGATGAGCCAAACCCGGATTCCAAAGTACACACTCCTTATCTAATAGGGTGACAGTGAGAGCCTCAGTGTCAGGTATTTTTACTACAAACCCAATCATATTATGGGAGCCAATAGGGAGATGGAGAGAATGAACTGTCAAGGATCCTACCTCTCCAAGAGGAAACAGGGAGCTGTTCCCTTGGGAAGGAGGAGAAGAGATTAAGTTTTCCTACTAAGGCCTGTCTACAATATGCGATTATGTTGAATTTAGCCACATTATATCGAAATAAAACTAGATTCATCCACACAACCAACCTGGTTTTGTTGACTTAAAGGGCTCTTTAAACCAGTTTCTGTTCTCCATCTCAGCAAGGCAGGTAGCGGCAAAATTGGCATTGCTGTTCTGAATTTGAGTTACTGTGGACGCAATTCAACAGTATTGGCCTCTGAGAGCTATCCCAGAATGCTCCATTGTGACTGCTCTGAACAGCGCTCTCGACTCAGATGCACTAGCCAGGTACACAGGAAAAGCCCCAGGAACTTTTGAATTTCATTTCCTGTTTGGCCAGCGTGGCGAACTCATCAGCACAGAAGACCACGGAGTCCCAGAATCACAAAAGAGCTCCAGCATGGACCAAATGAGAAGTACTGGATCTGATCGCTGTATGGGGAGAAGAATCCGTGCAGCAGGCAAATGCCCTCCCAACCCTCTAAAGGCGGGCTCCCAGACCATGAAGCCAGAGAAGGCACCTGTATTATATTTACAAAGGTGTGTGTACCTTTGTAAATATAATACAGAGTTTAAAAGCAAGCATGTTTAATGTTTAATTTGCCATGAAGAGTTGGGATGCGTTCGTTTTCCAGTATAGCTACTGGAAAAGTCTGTTAACGTGTCTGGGGATGGAGTGGAAATCCTGCAAGGACATCTCCTTAAAGCTCTCTTGGAGGTACTCTAAAAGCTTTTGCCATGTGAAGGGTGGCAGCTCGATCATGCTGAGCTGTTCACGTTTGCTGAGAGGCATCTTCCCTGATACTAGCCACCCGGTAAGGGGGTGAAGCACATGTGCTATGTAATTTGAATTGCTTGATTCAGTTTGAAATAGTCTTTCCTTTGTTCTCTAAAATGTATCTTTTTCAATACTATTCTCTCTTTTTTCCTCCCACAGCTGCAAATGTTTCTATGTTCCCACTATCATCTCTGTCCCAGAGGCTAATGAGCCTAATGTGGGAGCAAACCAACATGCTTAGGCATCTGGTGGAGCTGCAGGAAAGGCAGCAGGTGCACAGACCATCACTGCAGCCCCTGTATAACACCTCCCCAAGTTCCATATCCTCCTCACCCAGATGCCCAATAATGCAGGGCTAGGAGGCTATGGGATCCCAGCCACTCCGCTCCAGAGGATTGCCCAAGCAACAGAAGGCTGGCATTCAATAATTTTTAAACTGTAGTGTGGCCTTGTCCTTCTCTCCTCCCCTCATCCACCACCCCACCCGGTGCTTCCCTCCTCACCCGCCCCTCCCGAGTTTTCCTTGCGAGTTTTCCCCCTATTTGTGTGATGAATTAATAAAGAACGCATGATTTTGAAACACTAATGACTTTATTGCCTCTGAAAATGGTGATTGAAGGGAGGAGGTTGGTTGGCTTACAGGGAAGGAGAGTCAACCAAGGGGCAAGTTTTTATCAAGAAGTAACAAACAGAACGGTCACACCATAGCCTGGCCAGTCATGCAACTGGTTTTCAAAGCTTCTCTGATGCGCAGCACGCCCTATTGTGCTCTTCTAATTGCCCTGGAGTCTGGCTGCATATAATTGGCCTCCAGGAGATTTGCCTCAACCACCCACCCCACCATAAACATCTCCCCCATACTCTTACTGATATTGTGGAGCACACAGCAAGCAGCAATAACAATGGGAATATTGATTTTGCTGAGGTCTAAGCTAAACTGTGCTAGCAAACTTTTAAACATCCAAATGAACATTATACCACCATTCTGCACTTACTCAGCCTATAGTTCAACTGCTCCTTACTACTGTCCAGGGAGCCTGTATATGGCTTCATGAGACATAGCATGAATGGGTAGGCTGGGTCCCCAAGGATAATTACAGGCATTTCAACATTCCCAATGGTAATTCAGCTACAAGGGCTGCTCTCATCTTGGTATTCTTGTGCTTTAAGACAGGGGAGAGCAAGTCACAGTTCCATGAAAGTGCCCTTACGCATGCAAAAGTTTTGCAGCCACTGGTAATTATCCCAGACCTGCAACACTATGCAGTCCCACCAGTCTGTGCTCATTTCCCAGGCCCACAATTGGCGTTCCATAGCATGAACCTGCCCCATTGCCACCATGATGTCCAAATTGCCAGAGCCCATGCACTGAGAGAAGTCTGTGTCCACGTCCACCTCACTGTCGTGGTTGCACTGTCATTGCCTTCTCGCCTGCTTTTGCAGGTTCCGCACATATTGCAGAATGATGTGCAAGGTGTTTACAAAGCTCACAACAGCAGCGGTGAGCTGAGCAGGCTCCATGCTTGCCATGGGATGGTATCTGCAGGAGAGCAGAATTGCAGCAGAAGTGGTGGATGACAACAGTTAGCACCGTGCACATTTCCCGAGGAACAACATGTTCCCGGGAGCCCATGACAGACAACATGGAGAAATTAGCTATTGAGGCAAGAGCAAGAGAGGAGAGTTACAGCAGAAGCAGTGGATGCCACAAGAATAGATATTTATACAGAATGACAAGAGGACCTGCGAAGTGGATTCATGGCACCAGGAGAGCAGAGTTGCAGCGGAAGTGGTGGGTGGATGATGACAGTTAGCAGGCATACTGCACCGTCTGCTGAAAGCAATATGGCATCTGCATGGAAAAAAGGCACGAAACGATTGTCTGCCATTGTTTTCACAGAGGGAGGGGCGACTGATGACATGTACCCAAAACCACCCGCAACAATGTTTTTGCCCCATCATGCACTGGAAGCTAAATCCAGAATTCCAGTGGGCGGTGGAGACTGTGGGAACTGTGGGATAGTTTCTCACAGTGCACTGCTGCGAGAGTCAATGCTAGCCTCGGTACTGTGAACACACTCTGCCAATTTAGCATGTTTAGTGAGAACACACACAATCAAATGTATACTATCTGTTCAGAAAAATTGACTTCTATAAATTCAACCTAATTTCATAGTGTAGATATAGGAAGAAAAGACAAGAAGAATGAATGGATCCCCCACCCCCAAGAACTGTATGAATAATGGAAACATTTATTTATTATACTGGGAAGGATGGCTTCTGGGGGAATCAGGGACTCCGTAAAGAATCATTTAGTGAATGCCTAATGGTGGGAAGGGCAGCCAGGCAGAGAAAGCAGAGCACTGATTACATGATTTGTGCTTTAATGAGAACATCTCCTGCGCTAGGACAAAAGTCCTTATTCTGCCAAAGTACTCTCAATCAAGTGTTGCTGTAACTGTTCATTGGGCACAGTTCTACCATGCATTTCCATGTTGAGTAATACCATACTTTGGCTCCAATTGTGCATGAGTAAGTGACCATACCAATGAATGAAGGCTCCATACTCTAACGCACTCTGTGACCAATTTTCTTCATTGGGCCTACTAACAAAGTAAGGTACCACTCAATGTGAGAGAGCAGAAGAGGAAGAAAAAAATAATTACGTTTCACTACAATTAACTTCATTTTTCTGGGGAAAATGTTTGTGTTTCCTTCAAAATTTGTTAATTTTTTATTAAAAAAATTGAAACAATTCTTTTCTTCTTCTGACATTTTTGATACATTTCTAGGCTTGGGAAAAAAAAATCAGATCAGGGAGTTCTACCTTTTCTTTCCATGAAAGGAGAAAAGGGGAGGTGTGGATAAAACAAAATAAAAAAACTATAAAGCCAAAAATATATATTGGAAAAGTTTTAAGAACTTCAACATCTTTCAACAAAATATTCAGAGAAATATTTTTTTTAAAAAAATCCACTAGAATAATAATTACTTTTGGCTAGCTTTTTGAGTAAGGCTGGCAGAATGTGACACTGATTTCAGTGGCAATTTCTTGTGTAAGTGCTCAGCATCTTACTATGCATTTCACTTTCATAAGAGTCTATGCAGAGACTCTTATGGCTGGTTGGTTTTGATTTGTGTTCCAAATTTATAGTTGGAACTATACCTGACACACAGCATACTGGTGTGTGTTTTAATGTATTTGATGTTTATATCTATATTGTACAAAACAATCATTTTTATGGAAGAGGTAGGGGAAGATTCCTTCTTTTAGAATTTTCAGATGGAGGGTCTATAAAGTTCACCTGGCAAACAACAGGTCTTGCCTTTAAATAAATACCTTTGCACCTTATTAATGTCAAGAAACAAAGAAGAGGGTATATCTGTGAGGCTTAGCACCACCACTCAAAATAAAGTATAACAATAATAATGTCTAACAATAATGAAGATAGTGTCAGTGAAACCCTGGCACTGCACCAAGACTGACAACTAATGAATCACTGTCATACGTCTATTTCCAAAGTTCAAACAGTTGAAGCTGAAGTTTATAGCATCTGACATTCATTAATAGCTGATGTAAGAGGATTCAGCAATCAGTATACACACTCTAGTTGTTAATATTTCACTGTCCAAAAATGACCATCCAATCGAGCCAAAAATCTGATTCATATCCTGCTACACATGATCATGCTTTCACCTATAACTGGTTTTCATTATTCCGATTGACTGAATATTATAAAGTATAAATTCAAGTGTTCAACTTTGCTTGCCATCAGCATGCGATAAAAACACACTTAGACCAGAAGACGATCTTGGCACAAGAACCCTTCTGACAGTGCCTTCAAGGCATGGAAAAAATCCAGTGAACTGTTGAAAGTACAACATACAAAGGACTGCAGACTTTGCATGGTATGATGACAAGAAAATCAAGACCAAAAGCAGTAGATGTGTTTCAGATTAACTTGTTTCAAGTCAATTAATAGCTAAATATTGGCAAAAGGTTGAAGGACTCTTAAACATAACCATATTATTCAGTCTCAAATCAAAGAATATTGTTTTAATGGTCACAAGGAATTCTGCAATTGGATTAGTGAATTCAGTTTAAGGGAAATTTAGCAACTTTATTATTCCACCCAAACCAAAATGTAGGGAAGCAATTAACACAAAGGAAATGGGGTGTATTGATGTGTATAGAAGTAGGGTGTGTGGAAGTGTACTTAAGTAGGGTATATTGATGTGGTCTCCACATTTAACTAGGGTGGTGCAAGTGGCCGCTTATGGGTTAGACCCAGAGACAGCATGAGATTATGCACAGGTCAAAGTGTCCATTTTGGACTCATTGGATATCTCAGAGGAAGGAATCTTTCTGCAAGAGATTTTGAGAAAAGCAGTATCTCCAGGCATCCAGCTCTGCATAGAGGCACAGAAGCTGCAAGACAGGCCTTAATGGCTCAGACCTGAGACAAGACATGGGTAGCAAAAATGACTCTGCTAAAACAATTTATGCAGATCCTCCCCACTGGGGGAAAAGACTAAATCTTACACTGCTGGCATGAGACAATGGCCAATGCCATCCAGCTAATGGAAAATTATATAGCATCTGGGCACGACAGCCAGATCCAGAGAAGAAACCTGTCTTGCAGCTTCTTTGCCTCTGTGTGGGCCCAAGGGATTAGCTCAGCTGAAAGAGAATGTTGGACAGGGTGGTTGACGTCCTGAGGAGCCCCATGCAGATCCTCCTTTGCCAGGATTTGGGAAGTCCAGGAAGCTGCAGGGGCTCCTATTCAGAGCTAGGGATTGCTCCCTTACCTGAATCAGAAATCCTAATTCAGTTTTCCAACCTTGCTGAGAAGCAAAAATGTGTTGAGATTTTAAACTGGGCTTGTGCACAAGTGGCTGGTTTTTATGGACAGAGAGTCCCCAACAAGCTGAGGTATTCCTCCATTTTGAAATTCAGGGACAGTGGTTATGACACCTAGAGAAAGACCACCAAATGGGAGAGGTCCAAGCCTAGCTCATGAGGGCCCAACCATATTGCAGAGAAATCTTACATTTGGCCCATGGATTACCATTTGCTGAGCATCTCAGCTAGGAAAAAAACCCAACTTCCTCAGATCCTGGTCCAGGTTTTCTGGCCTGGGATATATCAGACTTCTGTGTCTCCAGCCTGGAGCTTAATTAAGAGCTCCATGGAGTGTGGTGAAAGCTCCACTGGTTCCTCTCCCTTTGGTAGGTATATCATTTGAAAAGATTTACTGGTGAGATGAGGGATTTCAAAATGGTCTAAAGAGTGCACAGAAGTTGGCAGAGGAACTTCACACTGAAGCTATTTTCTCACCCATTCAGAATACAAGAGTCACCGAAGAAGACATTTTGATTACGAGGCACGGGATAGTCCCATAAGAGACCCCAAACAACAATTCAAAATTGAATTCTTTAATCAGGTGCTAGATTGTGCAATACAATCAGTTGAACGTTTCATGCAGCTCGAACACGGCAGTATATTTGGGCTGTTGTATGATATTTCAAAACTCCTCACTGTACCTGAAGAAGACCTATACCAGAAATGAAGGGCACTAAAGACAGTATTGGCACACGTGACATTGATGTAGGTGATGAACTGAAAGCCCTTTCAAGATTCATTTCAGCAGGATCAACTCCAAAGGCTGTTCTGGAATATATGTGCACAAATAATATGACCACCCTCTTTCCAAATTCTTTTGTTGCTCTGTGCATACTTCTAACATTCCTGTAACAGTTGCCAGTGGAGAATGCAGCTTCTGCAAGCTGAAGTTAATAAAAACACCATCTATGCTCCAAAATGACACAGGAGAGGCTGGTCAGCATTGCAATCATCTCACTTGACTAAGGCATGAGCTGGCCCAGACTGTGGACCTTCAGAAAGCAGTTCAAATCTTTGCAACCAAGAAGGCATAGAAAGCACCACTTTGAGAGGAGAAGAACAAGAAGAAGGCAGAATTGAGGCCCTTCAAAGTTTTGGCCCAAGCAAGGGAGCATGGGAGAGTCATTTGAGCTCCCCGCCTCAGGTGCCAAAATGTTGTGGGCCGGCCCTGTCCCCAGGAGCCAAAGTAAGAGTCACAGTCAATACCTCAGGCCTGGGATGGTCCCTACTGGTGACAATATCAAGACAGAGCAGAAGGTCTAATCCCAACGTCTAATGGCTGCCTTCTCAATGGTACTTTCTATCTGGTCTGGACAAAGACACCTCACCTCTCACCTCACTTCTCATTTTTATATTATTTGAATTGTTCTTATTTGTTAATATATTTTTTCAGTTAAAATATATTAAAAAGAGTTATATATATTGTTAAAAAGAGTTAACTTTTTAACTTTGTAACACTTGCATGAAATGTACTTTTAGAAAATTGTAATGAAAACATTTTCTAGTTATGTTCACACAAATATGTAGCATATCCCTCTGACCTCCTTCCCACCCCAAATTTTGATTTGTAATCAGTGGAGAGGAATGCTCTCGATAACTCATGATGATTTAAAGATGGAAAACCGTCACATAAATTTAGGAGACCTATCTGTGTTCTTTATGGAAAATGCTTAAATAAATGGAGCAGTAACATTCCCCTCCATAGAAAAACCTCTGGAAATACAAGTCTTTGCTAAGGCAAATAAGCTATGGTGTTGAATCCATGGACAATCTGAGGTATTCTGATCTTTGAGAAGGGACAATTAGCCTCTCAAAAGAATTCAGGAACATAGATCATAACTTTACAAAGCCTGAGCAACTGCACAGAATCTCATTTTCAGTACTACAAATAGCAAGATGATAGCCCCTCTGCTCAAAGTCCTGGGCTTTTTCTCCCATAGCACTAATGCTAGCTTGAAGGCTGTTTTAGTACTGGCCTTTCCCAGTATGATGGTGTGCACTAACTACTAGAGTTGTGCAGAGAACAGAAATTCTGTTTTGCGAAGAATTTCAAGATGTCAGAATTTGTCTTAGTTCTAAATCAAATTTTGAAATTATCTGGAAAAAAAATTCTGAAAAAAGTATTTCAAATTGATCAAAAGTTTTCATTTCAATTTAGACTTAAAAAATTCATAATTCACCGATGCTCAGTAGACACTTGTGAGAGTTTCAAGGATGTTCAGTGATGATGGAATCATATTAGACTCTCATAGCTCCTACCTGCTGACCAGACTACGCATGTTCCATCTTCACAGATGGACTGAGCCTGATGCATCCCAGAGCTACTATGGCTCTGAAAAACGTTCCCTGTAACGACTGCTCTGGGCTGGAAACTGGAGCTGAGAGCAGAGCTTAATTTGTGCCAGGGCTTGCCAGAGCTGAGCCCCAACACTTCTAGGCTAGACAGTTCATAGCCCAGGCACTTCTGGGTTGCTGCATCTGTTTTGAACATAAAAGTACTGTTGGAGCCCCAATACCTAATTGCTTGAACCCAGGCACCTCTTTCACTGCAAATTAAGCACTGACTGAAAGCAAGGAGTCTGTCTTTCCTGTGATATCAATGACTCCACCTTCCCACCACTGGGAGTGGAGAATACTAGGACAGGTTGGACAAGGACAAGATCCTGTGGAGAGGTGGGGGAACAGGGGCAGAGTGAGAGGAGAGACAACTAAGCCAAAGAGATGGGGCTTCAGGGGAGAAATGGGACTGGTGAGGCAGAGAGACGGAGACTTCAAGACAGGTAGATGGTGGGCTGGGACTGACACTGGATAAGAAGCTGGAGCAGTGCTTAATTTGTTATGAAAGAGGTGCCCAGGCTAAGCAATTTAGCTCCAGGGCTCAAGTAATTATTTTACATTCATACCTGATGCAACAAACTCAAAGGTACCAGGGCTATGAAGTGCCAAGCCTAGAGGTGCTGGGACTCAGCCCTGGCAAGCCCTGATGCAAATTAAGCGCTGAGCTGGGGAAGACAGAATGAAACTGGGACCAAATGGGTAGGAGAAATTGATAAAACAAGGAGGTAGATAAGAGAGTCTGTGACAGCTTGGGCAAGGAGATTAGAGACAAGGAGAGAAGGGCGGAACTGGGACTGAGTGAGCAAGGAGACAGGGACTGAAATAAGAAAGCTGAGGATAGTAGACTGGTACTTGGGTAGGGAAGAGGAATGACATTGGCACAATGAACCAGGAGTGGGTAAAGGACAGAACTGGGATGGAACAGGTTGGAGGGGACAGGGAAGAAGGGGTTAAGCTTGGTGACGAACAAGCAGAAATGTCTGTGCCCACTCGACTACTCTCCCTTCAGAGCCTGGAATGGAATCCAATATTACTGAGCCTCACCATTCCTTTGCCGTCAGTAAATGTCTGTGAAACCCACTGGCAAAATGTCCCATCCTCCTCTAGTGCTGATCCTCATAGTGGGTGACAGCCTGCTACTGCTATCAGTTACTCTGTTAGCTCAAGTGGAAGAGGTCCATAGTATTAATTCTAAAGGTTCCTTCGCTGCTGACAACCCATGTGGGTGTCAATAAGATGGAATGTCTGTTTTTTCGGTTTCCTTTTTTTTTAAAAAAAAGAGGAAAATTGCACACACAAACTACTGTATATACTCATTCATAAGCCCAGCTTCTCCCCCCCCCACCCCACCCCCCAAAAAAAGCCCACATTTCCCCACCAGTTGCTGTCCTGGCCCATCAGGGTAAGCAGCTGGCACGCTGGGACACTTTGTTTACTTAGGTTTACCTCTGTGCTTGCAGAAGCTTGAGGTAAACAAACTGTCTCGGTTGCCAGCAACTTATCCTGATGGCCCAGGAGCCAAAGTTTGCCTGCTCCTGAAATATAGGGTTAGCTTATGAATGGGTCATAAAAATTTTCCATTTTTACTTATCCATCTTATCAGCTTATAAACGAACCAGCTTATGATCGAGTATATACGGTACATTTAAAAAGTGTGTTTAGCATGAGTGCGGCAGAGAAATCTGTAATTGCCTTTCCAATAAAGGCATGCTAGAGACAAGCTATAGTAATCTATCATTTTTCTGACCCACATGATGAGAGGTAGGGAATTGTAAGAAATGTTTACTAACATTTATGTGAAAGCTGATTTACAGATTTCTCTGTGATAATTGTTCTTGTATTTCCTTAATTTTTTAGTGCAGCTTGTATCTCAAAATACAGTTTTCCAGTTTTCTCACCTATTACAGTTTCATTTCTGTAATGTAAAAATCATATATTCTGTTCCAGGGAAAACAATTACCACTAGTTGCTGTAGGGTTGACTATACATTAGTTTCTCTTTTCATACATTAGCTAAGATTAGCTGCCAGACTTGTCTTCTCCTATAAAAATATTCTCTTAAAAAGCTATATAGAGTTCTATAAATTTTCTATAGAGGAAAACCTCTGTGAGAAGTTTCTGTATCTGGCCTATGGGATTGCTTCATAAAACGTGCTTCTGCAGAAATCATTATGGAGTAGAAGCACTGAAATTCCAATACAGAACATAGTTCCTAGAGAAATTAATGGGTTTTTTTTTTACTCCCAAAGAAATAATGTTTATCATGGCTTTTATTAATATTTTCAGTGTGTTGATAATGAATTGTGTCTCAAATTTTATTCATCTCAGTTGGTAAATACCACACAATAAAAAAAATGAAAACAAATACTTCTGACAGTCACTCAGGGAATCTGGGAGCAGAATTGTTCTGTGTCACTGATCCCCTGACCTTGGCTTTCCAACAATACCATTAAAGCAGTTGCTAAAAGATGTTCTGTCCTTATATTCTCCTTTCTGCAGCTGCTTTCCTGGCTCTTGTCCGGTTCCTTCTGGTGCCAGATGGTTTGATTTTGAGCACAGCCTCATTGGTGTTTCCCTTTTGTTAGAATCTTTTCTGGCAGATAATGTGATTAGCAAGTCTTATATGGTTATTGCATGCACTTACCTGTTCATCTCAACAGATAACAATATGGATTACACACCCTAAATTCTACAGCTTCTGTTTTACACCTTTATTTAGATGCCAGAATGTGATAGCTCTCTCCTTTCATGTCCAAAGCCTTTGCCTGACATTGTTAGTCTTACACTATTTCTTTGGGCAATGGAGAGAGGAGGGATGGAGAGGAAAATCTAGGGTTTGATGATGATGATGATGATGATGATGATAAGCATTTCTAGTTATTCTCATTCCTTATAAAAATTTAAAATGTTTGCTGGCAAATGGTATCCCGCCTATTTAAATGTATTGTGAAAATTCTTCATTAGATGACGCACAACTTCCTACAGCTGGACGTAGAAAGATAATCTCTCTGCAGCACATTTGAAATATTATAATTTATAATGCACTAATATTACAACCTGAGCACTAGGCTAATCGTTATCTGAGCCAAGTCCTTTGCCACCAGAATGAGACTATAGAATGAGATAAGGAATGTTAGTTCAGTATCACTCATGTTACAAAGCTTGAAAGAATAGAGAAAAGAACAACATTCGTTATTTCTAAAGACAATATTAAGACTGTAATGAGAACAGAATGGCATAGCATATTCATTCTCCTGACAGGTATTGCAATAAAGATACAGTACAAAAAAGACAACAAAGAATCCATTTTTACTTGGCCAAAAGGGAAACAGATATGACTAAAAGAAATTCTAGATGCAGAACATGAGGAAAAAAGAAAAGTATTGATCAAAGTGTTATGTCATGCTCAGTTAATGTAAGCTAAGTTCCTGTACGCTGTGCACTAACCCTCTTTTCCACACTTCGTAAATCCTAATATATCAGATGAGCATTGAAAGGGCTCAAATCATAACCTTCATCTGAATCACGGTTGGGTTCAAGTTAAGAAAATCACAAAAGTAGAACTCCCTCTTGAAAGAGAAATATTTACTTAAGGCATCAAAGAGGATTTTTTTATCCAAAAACTCCTCTTCCAGATTGGTTTCAACCAGTAAAAGGATGGTTCTGAACAAGCTTGAAGGAACAATAAGCAGAAAGACCACCTCCTGCTCTCAGATCATCAGACCAATTAATAGATTTCTCTAAGGTCCAGGCAACTGAGCTCCCAGTTTAATTCAGAATGGCGGACATTTCTGGGGCACAACTGCCTCCTTGAACATGTAGGATTTCAAGAGTATTTTATATTAAATACACCCAGAGTATTATGATGATTATTATTAATATACCGCATTACATAGAAATCAGCATCAGTAGCTGCCAACTTGGGTCCCAGTCCTCAGAAAGAGAGTTTGAGGAACAAGCAAAGTTAGTTCCCCACTGCAATTCATCAGAGTACACAAACAATGGCAGTCACTCACTTAGTGGTTGCCTAAACAGTGCAATTTGAATACATGTACATCTCTGACTGGAGGTGAGTGAGAAATTATTTTTCCATCCCACATGAATTTGAGAGTTTGAAAAATGATAAGTGAAGTCTCAAACATTTAAAAAACAGAAAATTTTTTAAAAAGTGTGGGTAAACTAAAATATTTCAGTTCCAATAATTTCAAAACATTTCATTTCAGTTTCAAAATTTTTAATTAAAAAATACTCCACACACAAACTAAAAAGTAACATAAATTTCTAAACAAAAGGCAATTTCAAACTGAAAATCAAAATGTTTGTTCTGAAAATGTCAAAACAGAATTTTGTGAAAACATTTTCAAAAACTTTTCCTATTTTTTTCCCCAAAATGAACACTTGGTTGAAACCAACAAGTTCCTTCAGGATGTTTTGGTTTTGACAAATTGACATTTACAAGATGAAGAATTTGGCTGAAAAGAATTCCTTATCAGCCCTCTGACTCACTATGATCGGAGCATAAAGTGATTCAACTTCATGCGAAATGCCATAATTCTGCCGAGATCTCGCCTTCCTCCAGTCACTCATTACATTTCAAAGCACCGTTGCATGCTTTCTAGCTGCAAGGGACAGGGCTTTAACCCCCTTCTGAGTAGGTTGGAATCTGGCCCACCATAGTGCTTGATGATCTGTGTGAACTGACCTGGTAGCCTCAGTCCAGTTCTTAATTCGTATATAGGATAGTATCACAGAATCAACCATCACCATTGTCACGATTTAACATCCATGCTTGGCAGTCTCAGCAAGCAGGCCAAGAATTGAGCCTGATTCAGCTAAACATTCAAGCATGCACTTATAAGTTAAGTACAAGCCTATGTGCTTTGTTGAATCAACTCTGAATAAGTTTGGAAAGTGAACCAATAATTCATCTTAAGCCTTGTCTGTATTAGGAAATTGCTCAGAATTGTTACAAATCACATTTAAATGAGATAGTGAGCACAATGCTCTGAGTGTCTACTTTGACAAATAGCACTCAGAACTGCCTCAACTAGTCAGGGTTAAAATGTACTGAGGTCAGACGCTTATGTGGAATGTAAATGGTGCATAGGTCTTGTGCTAGTCTGCTGGGCAAAAGTGAATGCTACACACACCTTATAGACATGGATGAAAATGTCACAGATGTTTGTGAATACATCTGAATTTCACCAAATAGTTTGAATAACATGTTTGAAAATGTTTTTAATTAAGCACCCAAGTCATCCTCTGACAAGGTAAATTTCTGACACTTGAATTTGATTTAGAGATCTTTGTAACGTTTCATCATTCAAAGATGTGACCGCTGCTAATTTGTATTGGTTCCCATTAGTAACGCTAAATAAAAGAATTAGCTACAAAAAAAAAAAAAAAGCAGGCGGCTCTGTCATTAATCATCCAAGACACATTCAAGGGCAAAAAAAACCTTTTGGGATTTCCTGCACTTAATGTAAAAATCAATTTTAATCCAAAACATGGAAAAATCCCACAATAGATGCATTTAAAGTTGGATAAACATGCCTTGAACTACCCAAATTCAGGCTAAGCTATATGCAGAAATCTCTCTTATATGTTGGACTGAGATAGGGGATCTTGTAACTTGTTATGGAAAGTTTCTGACGGTGACATGATATTCTGAAAACAATCCCGAAAGAGCCCAACTTTCAAACAATGGTCCAGCACCCTGTTTTGCACAAAAACAGGAAATTTTCCTTATTAAGAGTAAAGTTAGCCTCAACCTAAAAACATAGTTTTCTATTTTCCATTAGAAATTTAACAAATTGTTAGGTATGCTTCCCAGACATCAGCTGTGCTTTTTGGAAGCGTGCAGCATGACAAATAGGTAGGAACGTCCAAAAGCAAGGCAATTCAAGCTCTTTTGAGCCCTTAATTCTTTCTCACACACAGTTTTCAAAACATGCAGGTGTATATGCTGAATGAGTGCAGCCAGAAAGTCGAGGACCATTCACTATATTCCATTAGATAATTCCTCTACTTCACAGTTTTTGGTCTAGTTAAAACTTAACTCTGTGGACCAAATTCTGCCTCAGGTACACTGAGGTAAATCTGGATGAAGTCCAGTGAAGTCAACAGTTATTCCAGGAGAATCTGGCCCAAAGAGTCTGTTGAATCCTAACTATGCAAGAGTATACTAGAGGTTTTCTATTTCCTTCCACTTCCTGTTTGTAACCTTCTTCCACATATTCCTTTGTGCCTTACACTTGAAATGTCCTCTGTCAACCCATCTTTTCCTTCAAATCCCTCTTCAAAGTCGCTTTTCCCTCATAGACTTTTAATCCATATTCTGAGAAAAATACAAATAGTATAAAGGAACTAAAATGGTGTGTAATGACAGGTCACCTCAATAAATAACAATAACTATTTGTATTACAACAGTACCTAAAGGCCCTGACAGGCAATGGGACCATTTGATGTTAGGTAGACATTGTACAAATACATAGCAGGAGACAGTCCCTGCTTTGGAGAGCCTACAATCTAGACAGATGCACAGAAAGAGAAATGACTTGTAAATCACAGAGCAGGTCAGTGTCAAAGGCAGGAATGGAATCAAGGTCTCCTGAGTCCAATGGACAGATTATTTTATTTGATATATTCCTTCCTACTGGTCTTCATCTTGCCTGATACAATTTCCTTCAGTCTTTTTCTCAGTGACACACTATTTAGACCCTGATTTGGCCAGTTAAAATGTCTGTGAACCAATGTTCCAGCCAGGAGCCCCATCCAGCTCAATGGGTTTCCACTTTGATGTGGGAGTCCACCCACTTGTTATAACTTGCAGGATTGATGCCTTAGATGGTAAGACACCATGGGCCTGACTCTCCATGACCCTTCATGTCATTATACCATTTTGCACATCTCGTTACTTGGACTTACTTTGGAGTCAATCTGGTGTAAAGGCCCAATTTCTCTAATTGCTGTGTAATGTACCATGGAGTCCTATGGCACTATCAGCAAATATTTAGCGTTCCTAGTGAAAAGGGCTTGAGAGGGGAATGAACTGTGAAAAATGGTTTGAGAAGCACATAGTTTTATACCTGTGGCAACGCTTCTTTGAAATTCTGCATCCCCACTGCTGGCAGATCCTTCTTTTCCTTGTTTTAATGTCCTTCCTATTTTCTTTCTCCATCCACCCAAAGTGAAGCCAAGAAGTTAAATTGCAAAGTTTTGTGAGTTTTGAATGTCTGAAAACTTAAAAATGAGCCTGTTTGAGGCCTTTTTTTCCTCCTTCCAACTATTTAAAATTTTGTTTTATGGAACAATATTGAATATAACTCATATTTATTGGCTCAGAAGAGGTTTTCTTAAAAGCACTCATTCTGGATTTTCAGTGGCAAAACGTCCAAAGTCAGAATACATTTGTTGTGAGTAACAATTTTAAGTGTAGCTGTACTTTTTTTAAAAAAATATATTTTCCAGTTACTGTCTGTGCAAGTGGCAATCAGTCTTGGACTGGAGTTGATCACAATGTGTACACAGGGTTTAACACAACCCTGTTTGTCTCTGCAGCAAGAGAGGTAATTGTATTTGTCGTCTTAAAGTGGAAAGCTAAATAAAATTTGACTCCAGTGCTCCATGTGTTGCTTTAGGTTCCAACCCCCCATAAGCCATTAGAGATTTTAGAGTTTTCAGCATGTCTTATTCTTTATAGGTGAAGCATAAAATAGAGGTGGGGTATATGAATTAATGAATATATTTGTGACAAGATCTTTGCACATTGCTTATAAGCCTGCTGTCAGAGTTATTAATGCAGAAACTGTCTCACATTAGTGTGGCAGAATATCTCTTTTGCTCTGTGTAAGCACCTAATCAGGTTGCTAAGTCTATAGGAGCACATTTCAGATCCAGCAATAACACGTAGGTACTGCTGTCTAAATGCGTTGTTTGGAAATATGCTTGCCAAACCACTACTTTAATTTACTGGCATTCACACTTCATTTAAGGGTGGGCTTGCAGTTGGACAGGTCTTCATTTTCACTTTTTCTGCATTCCTGAGGAAAATAAGCAATTTTGTAATGCTTAGGTGCTTTTCAATTGTAGGTTTAGTCAGTGACCATTTTCCCCCAAAGTAAAGATGTGTATATTTTTATGTAAGAGGAGATACGAGTTAATGTGGATTTTTCCAATGGATTGTTTTTCAGTTGTTTTTTTTTAAAAAAAAATAAATGTAGTGCTCTAAAAGAAACCCAGGTGATGGTTCATCACTTCTGTTGAGCAAACAATATTTAGAACTACCCTCCAAACACTGCATACATGGGTGGCAAGACTAAAAATCTAATGGTATTGCCATAAAAATGCTTCCACTAAATGTGCATACATACCCACATACACAATGCCTATTTGGTGGCGCTGTCCATGTGATAAATTACTGAGCCAATTAAGTAATATATCATGCATCTTTGGCAATTTCTAATGCTGATAGATCATGAAATATTAGACCTAAAACCTGTCCTTGAATATTGCTTGGGGCAATTTGATTGAAAGAGAGAACTATATTTGGGGGCAGGTAAATTGTTTGTTTGAATGGAGCTCTTATTTTTAATGTTCAATAGCACCTATGTGAACATTTTACTATATGATTTAGGAGTCCAAGTCTCATTGAAAGTTAATGGCATTAGGGTCCTAAATCACTTCAGTGTTTTTGAAAATTTTACTTAATCTTTATGTAAATAGATTAGAAGATAGAGTACAGGTGAAGCAGAGAAAGATGTGAAGTAAAGGGATTGTATATGCACTCTCTGAAAAATATTATCTCTTCAGAGATAGCACGAGGTTAGTTCAGTGCACTGCTCAGTTAATAATTATCTACTATTAAATATGCTTCCGTTTGTTGTACAAGTATCCTCATTATACTAAAGGGCATTATCCCAATACACAGCAAGTAATCAAGAGGTAAATATCTGAACTGTATGAACAGGCAGGGTTGACATATTGTGGATGAACAGTTTAGATATTGTAGTTGGTTCCTAATCTGGAAACTCCAAAAGCACTCTCCAGATGTTTACTGTAATTTCTTATAATTCTTTGAAAATATCATTAACTTGTGGTGTCTATAAATGTTTATTGTGGTTTTCATTTTTCTCTCCTCTATTTGCTACAGATCCATGTCTTTAGAAGAGTTCTACAGTTCATTTCTAACTGAGCTATAGGGCAAAATACATTCCTGTGTAGAAGCCTGGCATGAGGCCTTTATATAAATCACATGCATTCCCCTTAAACTTTGTGCTGTTCTTCTGCACAAGGGTGAATTTCACCCTAAAACTGAATTAGAAATTAACTTGAGTGCTCTTCTTAGCAGCTGCAGCACAGTGTTTTCTCTCACAGGAAAACTGAAACCATAAGGCATATACTTCAGTTCAAAATAGGTCTTAAGTGATTAACAGATCTTGTGCTGGTCCTTTGCAGAGGGGTGAATTTCACCCACAGTATATTGTAACAACTTGTAGTTCTGCTGAATATATGTTAAAATGAAGAATCTGTTATAATTAGAGCCAAAACAATAATAAAAGCATTATTCTATTAATATTTTTTCAAAATTTTAAATGAATTTGCTTTGACTGTTTCCACTCCCCTTTAGGGTTTGCTTTCTGTAGGTATTCTAGAATAGAAACGAATTGACTAGTATGCTTGTGGAAATAATAAATGTTAAGAGAGAATATAGCAGAATATTCATGAAGCTGAAATAAAGTAGTATGAGTTAAAGTAAAAGCAAGAGCTAAGTATCATAACCACAATTATTAAAAACAAAAATAAGATAAGAGCAAAAGGAAGAGATAAAAAGAGAGGAATGTGAGAGAGAAGAGAAGTACTACTGTGCTACTACAAGAGGCAGGAAAGGAGAAAGGAAAAATATTTTATATACAAAGTGTTGTGAATACCTTGGAGGAAAAGTAGCAAGAAAAAAAAATAGATTCCGTATTACTGGCCATTTGTGATTGTGATTATTACCTCTTGAGTGGCATTCAGATACTGCAGTGAGGAACATCATTAAATGAAGATTAAGTGGATCAGAAAGAGAAAGTAGGTGGATTAAAACCCAGGGCATGTGGGTTAGTTGTTCCTCAGTGAATGCATTTGGGAAAAACTGAATGATGTTTTGAGACTCTCCTATTATACTTTGTTCTGCAGTTTTATACTTATACCTGCTTGTGCTCATTTTCAAACAAAATTTAAAAAATTAAGGAGCCAAACTCTTCCCTCTCTAAGTCTCACTCAGACACTTCTATGGTACGTGCTGCTTTGGTGAAATATTTGCACTATACAAACTACAACCACAAAACACAAATTGATTGATTACCTTTCTTTGGTAAGCATTGGGGTTTTTTTTTTTTAAACCAACAAATACCAAACAAGCTTCCTTTTCCTACCCCTCCCACTCCAACACATAGTAGCTGGATTAATTTGAAGTAGCAATGAAACTGGAGTAACAATCAGTTTTTGAGCAAAAGCACCCAATGTTTAGATATTCTCGTAGCTTCTGAAATAATGCATTATTCAAAACAATTTATGGTATGTCAGACTGCATTATATCATTGTGAAACGGGTGTAAAACACACATAAATCCCAGACATTGGGGGATACATTTACAATGTGCTATGTAGCATTATGGCATGAAATGAAGTTACAAAAAATATTGTGGAGCATCATCTACACAAGAAGTGATGGCTCCTTCAAAGCTTTTTGTATTCTCCAGTGAAGCAAGGTTGGTAACAATGATCTTGTCCAAAGCCCACCGAAGTCAATGGAGGCCCTGCCATTAACTACGGTGGACTCTCGAGGGGATCCAGGGTGCAAGTATTTCTCTGTGAAGACATCCAGAATGTTCATAAATTCAGTGATAAACACTGTTATGAACATAACATAAGAAAGGCTGTACTGGGTCAGACCAAAGTCCATCCAGCCCAGTATCCTGCCTACTGAGAGTGGTCAATGCCAGGTGCCCCGGAGTGAGTGAACCTAACAGGTAACGATCAAGTGATCTCTCTCCTGCCATCCATCACCCCCTTCTGGCAAACAGAGGCTAGGGACACTATTCTTGTTATGATTAATTATTTGTGTAACAGTAGTGCCTAGCTGAAATCAGGACCCCATTGTGTTAGGTGCAGTACAAATTCCTAGTAAGAGACAGTTCTTACCCCCAACGATCTTACAGTCCAAATGGACAAGACCAATGAAGGATTGGCTGGGAGACAGAGGCACAGAAAGATGAAGTAACTTGCCCAAGGTCACACAGCAGATCAGTGAGTGTCAGGAATAGTCCCAGTCCAGTGCTATATCTGCTAAATAATGGACTCTCTCAACTTGGCACTTTGAAGAATCTACTGGTATATAGCAGAACAAGAGGCTATGTCAGGATTCCCTCCCCACTCTGAACTCTAGGGTACAGCTGTGGGGACCCGCATGAAAATAGATAATCTCCCAAGATTATTTTACCAGTTTAGGTTAAAACTTCCCCAGGCACAAGCTTCTTCTGTACCTAGAGGAACAGTATGTTGCCACCACCAAGCATACCCCGAGAACTAGAGGCAGGGCCATTTGGAGCTCCCTCTCTTTCCAAAATCCCCCCAAGCCTATAACTCCCTCCCTGGGAAAGGCTTGAGAAAAATCTCTCACCAATCCTGCTAGGTGAGCCTGATCCAAAAGGCTGGATCTACACAATGGAAAAAGATCAGTCAGATTCTTAAAAGGAAGATTTTAATTAAAGAGAAAAACACTAATCTCTATAGGAATCAGTGGAAAAACACTTTACAATCACAAAAAGACTCAAAGAAAACCCCACACCGCAAAGGAATTCCTCTCCCCTCCCCCCCAGCACCTGCTGAGTTCAACCTACAGAGAAAACACAGGATATCTCCCAAAAAACCTGAGAAATTCACAAGTGAAAAAACAAATATAAGCTACAGCCTTGACTGGCTAAATTACTTTCTAATTGCTGTTTAGACAGGTTATAGATAGGTGGTGAGAAGAAATGGGTCTGGCTCCTTTGAAATCCCCAAAGCAAATGAGACACATAGACAAAGAACTTTCTCCCCCGCCCCCACCACGTTTGAAAGTATTTTTGGCCCCATCAGTTTGTTTGGTCAAGTGCCAACCAGGTTTCTTTTAGCTTCTTAACCCCTTACAGGTAAGCAGAAATTCTAGGCTACTTTATGCTTATGACAGGCTGTAATGTTGGTGAGTATTGGACAGGCAAGTCTCACCTTGATATCACAGAGCAAATGTCTAGCACATACAAAGTCCGAGCAATTGCATTAAAAATGGCCAATAGTCAAACTGAGTTTTGCCTACAAGAGAAGTGCCCCAAGAAACACAATAGTACAAGAAAGTTCAGCGAAGAGCAACAAAAATAATTAAAGGTCTAGAAAACATGGCCTACGAGGGAAGGTAGTCTGGAAACAAGACTGAGAAGGGACATTGTAACAGTTTTCAAGTACATAAAAGGTTTTTACAAGGAAGAGAAATGTTTTTCTTAACCTCTGAGGATAGGGCAAGCAGCAACGGGCTTAAATTGCAGCAAGAGAGGGTTAGGTTGGACATGAGGAAAAATTTCCTGCCAGTGAGGGTGGTTAAGCACTGGAATAAATTGCGTAGGGAGGTTGTGGGATCTCCATCACTGGAGATTTTTAAGAGCAGTTAGACAAACACCTGTCGTGGATGGTCTAGATAACATTTACTTAGCCCTGCCATGAATGCAGAGGACTGGACTAGATGACTAAAGGTTCCTTCCAGTCCTATGGTTCTATAACACTCATACACACAGCCCATTAAATATCTACGTCAGCAATACCGGTTTGCCAAAATTTTGCCACTTCACAGAAGATCCTGATAGAAGAGACCAGCAGGCATTTCATGCCTTTTCTTGAGTCAAATGAGAAGAGGGGGAAATCATGGTTTTCCTTTGTAAAAAGGAACTTAGTGTATTGTAATGCAAAGAGAGTTCTCCTTTTCTAATATTTATTACTATTGGTCATAATACAGACCACTCACCTGAATTGGCCAGGGAGGATTTGTTACAAGGGAAGTTTTCTGCTGAGGGAAAGACTCTCTTTCAGCAGAAGCTGCATTCCAGTCAGTGTTTAATGCTTCTTTCACACCCTGGAAGCCATTTCAGTGTCTCTCTGACAACTGCACACAATGTTTTCCACCCGGAATTAAATCAGCAATACTTGTGCTTTCACTGCCTTTGTCTTCACAGGGTCTTTTTCAGACCTCTGTATGGAATTCTCATAATCTAAGCAACAATTCCACCACTGACTTGCACCACGTGCAGTCCCATTGACAAATAGTTCTGAATTAGAATTAGTGCTCAGTTTGACAAAAAAAAGTTTTGTCTTACAGTACAGTCCTCTCTGTTTTCCTTCTTTTCACTGGTCTATTCTATAGTTATATATTTCTGGTTTGGTCCCAACGTTCCACTCTATCTGTGTTAGGCTTGCTAATGTGTCCATCACTTTGTTATCTAGGTACGTCACTAAAACTATTATCTCCTAGAAAGGAGCTGTGTTGTCTAGTGCAGTGGTCTTCAAACTGGGGTGCGCGCATCCCCAGGGGTGCACGAGCCCACCCCAGGGGGTGCGTGAGACCCCGGCGCCGCCGCTGAGCCCGCCCAGCAGACCGCCGAACGCCCGGGCGGGCTATTTTGGTCCCACTGAAATACCACCGCAGAAAGCGGAAGCTTCCGCTTTCTGCAGCAACATTTCAGCAGACATACTCCCCGGGGGCCGCCAGACTTTTCCCTCTGTGGAAAGGGGTCATGGAGGAAAAGTTTGAAGACCCCTGGTCTAATGTTTAAAGCAAGGAATCAGGTTTCGTGTCTGGGCTTGTATGTGATCTTGGGCAAGTCACAATGTCTGTGCCTCAATTTACCCATTCTTCAATTCTTTATACATTCTGGTATTAAGCTTAATTAATTATTTGTCACTGTGACAAGGCAGCTGCCCCTGACAGGCTTGCAAAGAGTTAATAGCAGTCCTGGGAGAGGCTGCATAAAACCCAGACAACCATAGGAAGGCTTAAAAGCAGCCAGTCAGGCCCATGCTGGGCCCTATGAGAAGAAGTACAGGACAGAGAGGAGCTGAGTCTCCCCCCGGAGCTTGAGGGAGAAGGACTGGCTACCTGAGGAGAGAAGTACCTAGGACAGAGCAGTGCTAGGCAGGGTCGGGGAGCAAGCAGAGATCCAGCTTGGCTAGCTCACAGACTGAGGCCTTGATACAGGGGAGGAGTAGGTGCTAGGGCTACAGGAAAGTGGCCCAGAGAAATCAGGTAGTGGCAGAGAGGGGAAGGAGAGGCAGTGAGCGACTGCCAGCTATAGAGTCCCTGGGTCAGGGCCCAGGCTATTAGGCGGCCCTGTGCCCTCCTTCCTCTCTTTGCCCCACTGGTCTCTGAGGGAAGCGGCCGGCCAAAGGACTGCAGTTTGCTCCTGAGTGAAGGGCTGGATTAGGGGCTGCAGTTTGCCCACTGTGGTGAGAGGCCGGGCAAAGGACTGCTGGTTCCCCTGGAAGGGTAAAGACGATGGAGTTGGGGCACAGTTAGAGAGCTGTGTGCTGAAGAGGATGCTGTGGTCTGGGAGAGATGCAGGTCCCCACAGACAGCGGAGACTGTGGAGAAACAGTGATGGAGAGCGAGACACCACAAGAGGAGAGCGCCCTCCTGATGGTCAGAGCTAAATTTCCGGAGCAGCCAGCAGGAGGCTCCATGGTGGTGAGCACAAACCAATACAGTCACATGCTTTGAGATCCTATGACAAAAGGCATGCCAAATGGACTTGATGCAGACTGTGTCTTACCAGTTACTGTGTGGCTGCCAGCCTACATTTCCATAGGCATAGTCCCAGTAAACTGGGGAAGCAATCCCTCTGCATTCCATAGCTCCAGCAGTACAGAGTGAGCTGTGATGGGAGCACTATACTACATATAACAGCACTAGCCATGATTACAACAGTACACATGGTCTCTGATCAAAGCAGTTATTAAGCCAATTGAACTTCTGGAACAAGTAGAAAATCAAGAGGAATAGCAGAACTCCAAGGGTCTGTGTTTACAGAAAGTTAGTATGTGGCAAGCCAGGGTGAGAATATACAGTGTGCTAATTTACTGGATACTAGCGGGCAGTGAAGAATGTGATACCACACTGTAGATTCACCCTGGCTTGCCAGGCACTAACTCTCCACACAGGCAAGACCTTAATGGATCAAAACAAAATCCATACTAATTTCTGACTCTATTTTAGTTAATATAAAGAGATTTAAGTAGCCCTAAACTTTTGAGTGAGAATTCACAAAATTTTACTTGTGCATGTTTTAATCTCAGGAATACTACTCCAGTTAGCATTAACATCACATTATAAATGTCATTTACACATCTCTACTTTCATTAGCAGGTATTCAGAGTTTATCCACAATGAAAATTACTGAAATTAGTAGTGCTTTAGTCAGAGTTGAAAAATTTGTGTGTCCAAATTATGGAACATCCAACAAACTACTATTCAGCATTTAAAGGGCTCTGTGTTCAGTGCTACTTCATGACAAGCCTTTTGGATGCACATTTTTATTTTAACTGTTCCTTTGAAAATTCAGCTTAATAATTTCATGTGATAATGGATGTTTTTGACTGAGCTCTCCGTAAGCTTGACAATGGTGTATGGCCAATATACAGTAGCAACTTAGTCCTATTTCCATAGTCTAGACCGACTGGATCATGATTTCATTTCACGATATTCCCAGCTATAAAACATACATTGAATACCACATATTTTACACATGATTATATCTACTGTTTTTTAAACCACAATATACATAAGAACGTAGCCATATCCTAGTATTTGTATTCAGATTCAGGAGTCTGACATTTGACTTTAAATATTTATTCATATGCGAAATAGCTTGATTTTATAATAGCATGAAGTCCATGAAAATAGATGGTAATAGTGCAGTGTGATGCTTTAATTAACATTAGGCTAACCTGAGAAGTGGGAAATGTCAATTTCTATAGGCTGCATCAGAGTTGAACAGATTTTTAGGCCAGATAAATGCATTGTCTTGTGAGGGAAGGGATTGGAGGAGAGGGGGAAGACAGGATTGTAGAAAACCAGAAGCAGGATCATTTGTACCATTCAGAAGAAACCAACAGCAAACACTCAGGCCACGTTTATTGAATGTTTAGGGGGAGAGTGATTGGAGAGCATAAGCAAGTGGGGGAGTGACTGAGAGTTTGCACGGGGAGAAATCCTTAGTATGGGCCAAGCCCAGGAAAAAAAAAAGAAAAAGAACTTTTCTCTTTCCCATCCAAATTCCGTAAAAGTACTCTAGAAATTCCCTCTTAATTAGCCCTTCTGTCTCTCTTTCTCTCTGTGACATGTCTGTATTTTGAAGAGCAGCTTTTAGCCACTAGGCCTGTGCTTGAATTCAAATTTATTTTCACAACAAGCTGCTGCACAGTTCAAGGTCTAGCTAAGAATGAAGAATCATCATATTCCTACCTGCACTAAATGGATTAGTTAATGGCTGTCATGGTTCTAGGGTAACTGCTCCTGTATATCCTACCACCCCCAATCTCTGCCCCCCTGGTATGGTCAACTGAGCTCCCAGTCAGGTCTCAGGTTTGCAGCCTTCACCTGTTTCTGGGCAGGGACCCTTGTCCCCCTCCATGGAGTTTTAAGATTGCACAACTTCTTACCTTTCATATTCTCAGCAAGCAAATCTGCCTAAAGGCCAGCAGCTATGCTTTGCTTTCTCTCCAAGGGCTACAAACAGTGTATTGACGGCAGTTACAAGCTACCACACACCTCCTTCTAAGCAAGCACATTAATTCTTAAGGTAACAGCATTAAAGAGAAAACATGTAAAAGACCAATAACAGTTCCTATACGCATGCTAAAAGCTTACCAGAGGACACCCCTTAGTTTTATGGGCTCCTAGTATGCAAAAGTCTTTTCAATCCTTCTGCAAGATTTCGGGCCTTTGGACAAAAGATCCTGTCAAACTTGCTGGATCAGAAAGAAGGCTGGATCTATTCAAAAGCAGCTTTATGCCAAAAGTCCTTTCTTTGTCAATTGGTCTCAGAAAAATCCATTTTGAAGCAGTATATCCAAGCTTCCACAGAAGGGGTACCTTTGTGGCAGTGTTTACAATCTGAGTGATTCATCCTAACCACCGCTCAGTATTCTTAGTCCCTGGTGGAGTTGTGGCAACTTTCTCCACCCTCAAGAATTTCACACAATCCCTGGTCCACAGTCATACAAAGACCATTCAAACACTTAATACAATATGATCCCTGAAGATACTGCATGGGGTTGCAATATCTGTCACAATGGCTCACTAGTTGATGGATATATATTTCCTTGCACCATATGCAATTTCTAGGGGCTCTGTTATGTTTCAATTAAAATTCAGAAAATGGCTCATTTTCAACCTTCTTCCTTCATTTAGTGAGCAGATAGCTGCCAAAGCATTCAAAATATTATCAGTCACCATGATGTCAACAATACCTCTGTGTAAACTTCCACCACCACCACCACTTCTGACAGCATGATACTGCACACGGCTGGTGGCATGGTATAAAGATTGCTGAAGTAGCCCATCCCCTCCAATGAACTGTAAAATAAAGCCCTCTATTTGCTTTACTGTTTCATTTTAATGAACTCAACAGCCTAGTTCCACAACATACTTTGCCCTCTGCTTTGGCCAATAAAAGGTTCATGAATGTGAAATTTAAGTTAATTGCATGGAGGAACTGTTAAATAACTTAGAGTATAATGTCAATGTTTTAACTTACATTTAGAAACAAAGTGGTGAGGAATTTCCTAGTCTTCAGCACATTTAGTTTTTGAGCTGTGGTAGAAACACTAATGAAGGCATCTTCAAGTGCTGTCAGTATTCTCAGAATACACCATGAAAGGTTAGTAACCAAATTAGTCACTGTTTCTGTGCTGGCTCCCCAAAAAATTAAATATATTTAATTTAAAGTAGTTCCTCACTTTTTAAGACAGATCAAAGTAGACACAAGATAGCTTTTAAAAATTATAGATCAAGATAGGAATGCAATTGCTACCTTTAAAAGGGGCCAATAATTGTTGCCTTCTTTGAAAGGGTTAAGAGTTTCTGATTAGCTTTTGGGTCATGCATCACACTTGGAGTGCCTAAGCTTAGCGACACACTTCATTGAACTCCATCTAGCAAGTTTCATGCTTATGAAGGTGTTCCTCTTGATTGCTTTTCATCGGGGCTACAAAACGATTTGGTTGGAGGCTGACATTGATTAAGTGCAAGAGAACCGTGTTTTACTGTGACAGCTGCTAGGCCTCTGTCAACAAATCAATGGATTTTCTCCTCTTTTTTTTTTTTTTGGACTTCTTAACTCTCCTGTTAGCATCCTGCTGTTACTAGAAATGAAAAACATCTCTATAGCTGTCTTGTGATTGACCATTTTCTGATTTGCCAATCACAGAAAATGTTTTTGTGAAGAGAGAGCTGAACCTTTTATTCTAAGAAGCTTTTTGTCTTTGGATTCTTCAGACTAGAGAAATACACAAGGGTAGTGTGTTTCATTTGCGTTAAGTACAGAATAGATAAAAAAATAAGTGTGATAAAGGCTGTGCTCCTTCTTATCTCAGAAGGACTGAAGCATAAATACCAGCATTTGCATGAATGGACACTGCACTTAAAGTACAATTTTGAGCTCTTAAAATCAGCTTCAGTGCAAGTGAGTGAGGGCATGCTGATCTTTATGATTTACAGTCAAAGCAATGGGTATGCCCAGGCAGCCCCCTTATGAGCATCTTGTTGAGGTAGCTCTTGACTCAAGGCCTGATTCTGATCTGACTTCTAACTATATTTTCACTGGCACAAAACTACAGACTTTATGCCTTTCCCCTTATTTATACTGAAAGTAGAATTGAGCCCTGAGAATCAGAAAATCTGGGTTCTGTTGTCAACTTTATAACGGAGTCATTTATGACCATTAGCCAATCACTAAACTCCCATTCCAGGAAACCACTTAAACATGCACTTAACTTTAAGCACACAGTCCCAAGGAGTGGTGTGCTGTTCACCCAGCAATGGGACTACCCATGTACTTAAAGTTAAGCAAATGCTGACATGCTTTGCTGGATCAGGACTTAGCTGTTATGTGCCTCAGTTAGCCAATTTTAAAACGTATATCATATCAACCTCAGATGCTTGAGATTCAGATAAAAGGCACCATATAAACACAAATTAAATGTTGTTATTTTCTATCCACTCTGGTGGAAAAATAATTAAACCACCAATGAAAGATTATTATTGGATCAAAGCAAAAAAAAGAAGTGACATAAATTTTAAAAATAGTCTTTAGTTTGTAATGTAAAGGTAAAATTTATGTCAAGCAATATCCAATCTCAGAGTAAAATCCCTAACGTAACAATGGAGGTAGAAGATCAGCACTGGATTAATCATGGTTCTACAAAGTTCATAGCACAGATATAAAAAGTATGACTATTTGACTTGCATAATGCACATGCACTTGGTACAAATGGCTCATGGTCCTTACAGCCTAAGTACAGCATCTTGTATTTGAACTGGAACAGAGATTGGCAGAATACTTAAATACAGAGACAGCATTTGGAGACATCAGAGCAGTATACAGTACTAGTTTCCCCGATCCTCCAGTTGAAGAAGCTGGTATCATTATGGGAGGAAATCAAGGAAATATTTCTTAGGTGACACCCACCTCCCCTGATAGGTAGGTTTGTTTGGTTTGTTGTGGGGGTTTTTTGGTACATACCATTGAAGTCCCTCCAGTAGACAATAATACAGCTGTGAGATGAAGGACAGAAAATTCTATTAGAAACACAAGGCCAGTTCCTCATCTGGAGCAAATCAGTGAAGCTCAATAAAGATGATAATATGTAAATTAAAAGATTTTGTGGGCCATCCAAAAGTATCTGGTGGTCTGGCTTTGGCTCCCCCAACCACATATTGACTACCTCCAATGTAGGGAAAAATAAAAGAAAGGTTTTGAAAGCAAAGCAATGGATGCTGGGCACTTGCATACCCTTACAACAAACAAGGAGACCGTCAACAAAAGTAAAAGGAAACAATTTAACAGATAAGAGGAAATATATTTTATGAAATGTATAACTAACCCTCTGATTTCATTGGCACAAAATATCATTGAGGCCAAGGGCATAGTGGGATTAAAAAAAAAAGATACATATATGGTTAATAAAAAGTATTCATAGTTATATTTAAAAGGGTGAAAAACAGGAATATAAACCCTCAAACTTCAAGGCATAAGCCAACCGCTAATTAACGTGGTTGGGGAAAATTGTCTGTAATGGACAGGTTATCCCATAATTGTCCTCCTGTGCAGAGTAATACAAACCACTTCCTTCATGCAAAACCTATGTAAGTTATCTAAATAGTAACTGCTACTCCTTGCCAGCCATAAAAGATAGCAACACTGGGAATGAATGAAAACACCCATCAAACTTGGGTTTCTTCTACAGCCAGGTTTTGGAAACAGCCAGCACACACCCATACACCATATCAGTATCTCTCCAAAGCTACTATCTTGTTCTCCAGAATTTCAGGTTTCAATTAAAAAAAAAAGAAAAAGGTAAATCTTTTGCTGTTATGGTTTAGAGAGAACCTCAAAATTATAGCAGAGTGTAACTGACATAGAGATGAGTCTGTAACAAAAGCTCTGAGAAATGTAAGCTACCTTGTTCATCTTGCTGAAAGGTTAACTCAGATGCTCAAGTGATGGAAGTTTAGATGTCAAACTCGTTATGCTATTCCTCGAGCAGGAAGAAGGAGGATCACAGATCTGCATTATTTACTGTGAGTAAGGGCTCATTTGGTGCCACTAATGAATGGCATTTGGAAAATACCACTCTTCCCCCCACACACATGCTCCCCATCAAGGAGCCACGCCCAAATTGCCCAGTACAGTCAAATAACAATATTCATAGATGATTTCTTCTGGCCTTAACAATTTAGTCTGACCCCCTGGTAAACAAATGCCAAAGAACTTTACTGAGCATTTAAGCCACAGCCAAACTCAAAGAGTCCTGAGCAGCCACAGGCACACATAATCATATTTTGAATAACTGCACAATCGACTCTAAGTGGCGTTCCACTAGGAAAGTCACAGGCGCCACCTATTTTGTGGCAGGAGCTTAGAAGAATACCACCACAACACCTCCCATCTTCCATCTATTTTGCAAATATCCTCATGTTTTTTCATAATGCCACAGGGCACCCGAAAATTTCTATTCTAGGAAGAAGCCTTGTCAGGTTATCGCAATACCTACCTACTGCAGGATTTCTTCGTCCTCACAGTTGGAGACTACATAGACCAGTATGATCCAATAAGGTAATTCCTATGTTCCTATATTCCATGTTTCTTTCAGTGGAGGAAAGGTGTCAGGGTTTAGGGCAGCAATATATTTACATTTTTTAAATTTCTTTAAATAAAAAAATAACTAAAAGTAAAACCAGAATGATAACAGCATTTTTTTTTACTGTAGCAGAACAAATAAATGGAAGCAACAGCAGCCACACAGCTTCTTCCAGTAACAGCCAAACTAAAACTGGGTAATTTTATCTTTTGACTGTAAGCCGAGGCAGGAGATTTTTACTGCCAGAGACTGCTTTGCTACTGAGCTTCCAGAATCTACTGCCTTTCCAGTAGGCTCCTCTTAAAGAGGGAAGGCTAAACCCCTGAAGGGACAGCTGGTGCTTTTGCAATTGTATTTTTTAAACACAGAAAAGTTCCAATGCAAACAAACACCAACAGAAATTCCTAATTAAATCAAACTATTTGATGTTGCTTGTCACGGCAAAGTATGCTTTTCTGCTTTGAATTTAAATTGACATTCCACCGCTCCCCCTGTATTGTACATTTCTTACCCTTCTGGTAGGAAAAGCTTCCTGCTCTGACAGAGGTATCAACTGAATTAGTACAATCCAAATATATTACAGCGGTCTACTCACCTCAGTCAGACCAATTACTGGGAAAGGCAAATGAGTCATCTGCAGAAAAGATGGGCTGAAAAAATCTCTGCTCCCTTTTTTCTGTTACACCATATCTTTGAGGAATACTCCACACGAAACTTATACAATGACTTAAGACTCCTAGCCATTCACTAAGCTTTTAAATTATCAGGAACACACCCTCTCCCTCCTCCCTATCATTTTACTTACAGGGAGGATTTTTCTCTAGTTTAAGGCTTGATCCTGTAAGGTGCTGAGCATTTTAGCTCTACTCAAGCAAAACCCCTAAGGATGTATTTAATTTTAAATGGTTTAAGTCAAAGGGACTATTCTGGTGCTTAAAGTCAAGAGCATGTGCTTCAGTGCTTTCCTCTGTCTGATGACAGTGTGTCAGTGTTTTGTTTCAAAATTAAAACTTGGCATGGTGAGGGACACAAGTGATGACGACTTAAGTAAAATGGCATTAACCTTATTATGAAATCTCACCACCTGTTACTGGGCATACCAACCAAATTTCCACCTTTTCCATGTTAGATATGGGGAAGGCTGGAGACTCCTCCCAAAGAGTGGAGAAGCCTCTCCAATTAGCAGTGTGAGAAGGGAAGGATGATAATGATCCTGTTTTTCAACCTCTAGGCTGAGAATCACTAAAATAGTTCAGTGTAGCTCCCTTCTCACACAAAGGCTATAGCAGGACCAACATAGGAACCATATGGCCTGCCCATTCAGATGCAGCTCAAAATCCCCTACCCAGCTGCTTTCTTGTGCACAGAAATGGGTATGAGTGAGGGACAGCTCTAATCTGTGCTCACTGTAAAAATCCTGCTGCTCATTTTATCCTTAGGCTCACTTACTCCCTGCAGTTTGGGGGAGCGTATGGTCATAACATGACCAGCTATTACAGAGGACTCTTGCGTAAGTTGTGAAAGACACCAGGAACTGGTCTGAAAATCTCATTCGATTCAACAGAGAAACACCCCCTATGAACTCCTTGATGTATCCACTAGCTCTGTTTACCTTCCAGAGCTCAGTGTAGAGGTGGGAGCAGGAACCAGCCAGCAGAGCCAATCAACAGAAAAAAAGTTATTTCCAAAACCCAAGAGGTGACCAGCCACTGCTCAGAGCACTCAAGAACCTCAGTAAACAATCAATCAGTGATGATAACTGCAAATAAGCATAAAGAAAAGCTACCACCATAAGACTGGGCAGAAGGGAAGTTGGACCAGTTAACCAGGTATTGAAACACTTCCCTTATACCACACGAAAGGTGGACAAATTGGGAAAGCAGGATTCAAAAGCCTTCGTCACTAACTGAGCCCCCCTCCATGCCAGTTAGGACATGGCAGAAGCCTGGATTTCATCCCTCTCCCATGTCTTCCAACAATCTTGGATTCCACCAGAAAAATATCTTAAGAGAACACTGAGGTTGCTAAATTAAGAACTCAGCATTCAGAAAATGCACATCTAACCTTAACTCTGCCTGTTGTGTGTTTTACATTATAAAATATAAGATAGTTCAATTTTTTCTACAGCTTAAAGTATGCATACATAGCACAGAATTTTTGGATTAACTTTTTCAAAGAGACACTTAGAGGATGACATGCAAATATCACACCAGAAAAATTGATTAATTTACTGAGATTTACCACATTGTTAAATGGAGGTAACCTTTTTATTTACTTCAAAGGGAGTTGGTGTGAGGCTTCACTGTACAAGATACTTGCTAAAACCAGAACAGAATTTAGGATCTCTTGCCTATCGGCTCTGTGAAAATCCTCAGAGATTAAAGGTTTCAGAGGGATAGCCGTGTTTGTCTGTATCAGCAAAAACAAAGAGGAGTCCTTGTGGCACCTTAGAGACTAACAAATTTAGTTGGGCATAAGCTTTCTTGGGCTAGAACCAACTTCATCAGATGCGTGGAGTAAAGATTAAAGGAGCATTTTGGTGGGGGATAAGAAAGATTCCTTTCAGCAGGCCTGGTAGTTCACAGAAAGTTTGAAAATGGATCCTAGCTGGTTGAGAGCTACTCATGAGACTAAGGTGCTTAATGCGTAAAAAATTGAGCCATGTGCAATGCCAACTAAATGTGCTCAGAACATGAATTTTAAAAGGTTAGACGAATCTTAACAGTACATTAAGTGTGTACATTCACAAGGTGCTATCTTGAGAAGCTCATAGCTCAGTGAAGGTACTTCCCTACAAATTTCAGTTTTTGAATGCCAGCTGCTTTGGCATTTATAGGATTACATTGCAAGCTTTCTTTTTTAAAAAAAATTAAAAATATAAGAGAAGTATATTTTTAAAATCTCTCCCATAACTCTAATATGGCAGAACACTTTTTCCAAAATGTATAAAAATGTTCATTTGGGGGGAGAGAATAGATCTGGCTATTTTCATCCTCAGATGACAACAATTTCAGAAAATCATGTGTGATAGAAAATAGGGGTTAGGAGGGAAATGCCTACGAAACCTTAACTATTGCTTACAGATTCACCAAACTCCATTCTGATCTTATTTATGCTTACGTAAACTAGGAAAAACTCTTGAAGTTAATGGAGTTTCACCACTGAAAAACTCATGTACATAAAATCAGAATCAGACTCCCTGTGTATTGTGGTATATCACTTTCAAAACATATTGAGAAGGAAGTGACCATGGCAGCCATTCTGCATAGACAATGGGACTGCCCACATGCTTAAAATTAAGCATGCGCTTAAAGTGTTTGCCAGGATCAGGTTTATGTAGGTATCCTTTCTATTTACATTTATCTCAGCCCCTTTCATACTTGAGGAGGCTCTAGCAGAAGATCACAATGAAACATTATATATTAATAAAAGTAAATTAGATGTTTACTCCATAATGCAAAGCTTTTTAAATGTATATTTAAATACTGTTTTCATTTGTATGCCTCAACTAATAACATACATCTCTAAGATTGACTCTAGCAATTTGTTATTACATCACTTGTTTTTTGCTGTTAAAGAATTAAATAATTTTCAGTCGTATAAATATTTATTTTTAGTTTGAACCAAATGTTTGTGTGCACAAACTCAAACCCCTAGAATTTTGAGAAAATTAGCATGGCATAATAAACCGTATGCATAGTCTGAAACTTGATATTAGGATTGTGTGTATTAAATAGAAATGAGTTAATATAAAAAAAAACTTATTTGGGTTTAGATGCAGGTTTACAGCCTAAACGTATTTATTTATTTATAATCGGCTAAAGCTGAACACTAAATCCAGCACTTTAAAATTTGCGGAATTTTGGATTTGGATCTGGCTTACAAATCCCCATCTTAAGCAATGTTTAGATATGGGGGAAAAGGTGATGGTAGCCCATTACAGAGATGGGAAGTCTGATTTTGAATATGAATCTGGAGATTTGATCTGGACCCATTTCTGATCAAAAAGGAAACCAAATGGAGAAACTAATCCTTAGAATAGGATCCACAGTATAACAACGTTTCCTCTGAAATAAACATAATAGTATAAAATAAAAATTTCATAAATGTTTGTCAATATTTCAAATCCCAACAAAAAATCATGTTTCCCTCTATTTGCTGGCCAGCTGTAGAGCTGGTTGTGTGTTTTATTTTGTTTGTTTTTGGTTTATTTTCAAATATTTTAAAACTCTAAACTTGAATGAAAAGTGGAAGATAACTTTTTAGAAAAAGAAATTCTCATGCACATGTTTCTTGACCATTTCTAGTACAAAGATTGTGCACGATCAGTATTCACAGAATATCAGATAAGGGATTGCTCTTGTCACATCACCTCAGCTATGTACCTCAGCTTTCACCTGAAGGGACTAGCTCTGTCTGGGAAAGGCTAGGTCAAGCTTCATGCAGCTGCTCACATTGGCCTCTCTGATGAGTCTGCTAGTCAGTGTAATGGGTACTAGACACTATGGTGGGTATTTTGTGGTGTAGTTACCTTCCATCAGGACCTGAAATAAGAGCACCCATTCATTTCATGTAGACATCCAATGGTAATGGTAATGAGGTGTAATGATTTTTTGGGTCATAGCCAACTGCAGCCACGGTCATCTAAAGGTGAAATCCCACTATCAGGGAGTATCATGTGTGGCCCATTATCAGAGTTAGCTGTACAAAATTCCTATTGTATTTTTTGTGTATCAGTTTTGCCATATGTGCCCTCAGCTAGTTTTGCACAGAGCATAGGCAGTCATGAAGATGTGCGTGTAAATATTTCAGCACAGAGCACCCTCTGCAGACTGGTGTCCCACTGTCCGCTGGCCCCATGGTCTTTCCCTGGACCCCGGTGCCCTGTACCTGGGGTGCTGCCCCCTAGCAGTACCCTGACACTCTGGCTCTGGGTCTCCCCATTCCATAGATTCCAACTCCCAAAGCAGTTTCTTTATTCACAAACATTAATAGCTTTTGAAGGGACTGTGCTGATTAGATGGCTTGCAACTCACTTTAAATGACCACATCTACAGATGTATCAGAATCTGATCTATCAGAATAGCTAGATACATGATATCCACACTAAAATTAATTGAATTCGTCATGTTCAATGCTAATGCAATGAACACAGCAACTCTTTCTAATAGGTGACAAATCATTATTAACTGCTTTATTATTCATTATGGCAACATTACTCATGGTAAACCCTTTAGGTATTAATGTAAAATAGTGCATTATATACTGTCTTACTGAACAATTTCTTAATGAAAGTATGCATACAGCAGATAGATTTAAAAAATCTGACTCCCCTCATGCCCACCCAGCCAACCAATCTGTTCCTAGGAATTTGATCACTATTTCGTATGCATACTTTTCACTTTTCTTTTCTTTTTAAATTAAAAGATATTCCACTCCACATAAAATATTCTCTTGCTGTTTTCACAGATCAGACATCAAGCAACTCCTGATTTTCACCATCTAACTAACCATTATTATGTCAGATAATTCTTGCTCATAGTACCATTCAGCATATACTCTTCATAGTATAGGCTTTCTGTTTGTAAAATGCATCTTAGAAGGGTGTACTTCCATTAGTTAATTTCCTAATACAAAAGAAAGTCTATTTTGCATTAGGTATTTTACAAAAGTTCATAATATCCTTTCTAGCTATTTAACCCATCAAATACCAAATGCCTGCATAAAAACCTCTGTTTTTTCATATATTTTATTTTTATATTCACTCCAACTTTTGGGTCCTGTTACAATAAATTAAAAATCTTACCCTATCAAAAGATACGTTTCACCAGTATAATCAAGAATACTGCCCCAAGGTCAAATGACTACCTGCCAAACATAATCCAAAGGCTCCCCTCATACCACTCCATCTAACTTTTCCAAATGCCTTGAAGAAAGGAAAAATATTAGATTGTAACACAGAGATCCTTTGAAATTCTTGCTTTAAATAACAGTTATGGTTAGACCCAGAAGCTGCCTCTCACTAAAGATTAAATACATTCAATAGGACTCCTGTAGGAGTCCAGGACTGCCTGAGGGATAATAATTTCAGGTGGTAGTCAGTGATATGTAGTGAGGCCCTTCTGTAGATGACACACAGCACAGTAGGTTTCTTTAGCTTTTCTATCTATTCATTAAAACTGACTGTCAGCAGAATACAATTTTGGTTACTTTAGTTACATTGGGTCTTGGGTCGAAAACTAAAAGACATTACAATTTTATCATCATGCACCTCTCCTCTCACACTCTCTGCAGCCTCCACAAGGAATACTGATTTAGCAAAGGCAAACATGATCACACAAGATATATTTGGATTTTTGACATGAATATTTTGGGGACTGTGGATTTTTAATTACTTTATATGTAAATTAGAGATGGACCATAACGAAAAAGATCATTCAGATACCACAGCAATGGACTTGGAATAAATACCTAGATGAGATAGAATGGCAGGCAGGCTAAAACACCCCCAGATACAATTACCTATGTGCTTGGAGAAATTCAGAGCTAGATCCAAACTTCAAGACTAAAATCCCTGTTAAAATGTACACACATTCTCTCTCTTTCTTTCTCTCAATAATTCCATTGGCTGTCCCTAAAAATTACCTAAAATTTCCAGCACTGTAATGTCTAGCAAAACTCAGAAATGAATATGGACATTAAAATATTGATAGCTCAGAACTGAAATATCAGCTGTTTGTTCCCAAAACCATCACTACAGACATGCTGGATTACTTATACACACATATCTGAATTTCTCCAAATACATAGTTTTTTGGATCTGTGTGTGTATGTGTCTGCCTGCCATTCTATCTAATCTAGGTATTTATCCCAAGTCTATGACCATGATAGCTGAATGTCCCTTTTGGTTAAGGTCCACCTCTAATTATATATAAAGTCATTCAAAACCCACCATCTCCAAAATGTTAACTTATGATGTGGTCCTTCCCCCTTGCTTAGTGGTACAGTGACAGAGGCCACCCACACCAGAGCTGTCTGTTGGGTTCTTAATGGGTTTCCTCCCCACTAAGGCAGGGAAGTAACAGGGGTGCCCTCTTTTTTGGGAGTACTAGAACCAATGGGGTACCCTCCAGGAGCTTGGAACAGATGGCAGGCATGGAGTTAAACTACCCTGGCTACAGAAGCTTGGAACAGATGGCAGCACCAAAACGCTTGTGGTCCATAAACATACTCTCATCATGGCCTGTCAAAATGTGGCCTACCCATTTTGCCAGAAGACAGATAGGAACTAAGAATGTGGGAAGTGAGATTTTATAGGAAGAAGTCTGATGTGGCATTTTAATTTAATTTTAACTGATGCTTCTTAAACATTTTAAAAACCTTATTTAGTTTACATACAACACTAGTTTAGTTATATATTACAGACTTATAGAAAGAAACATTCTAAAAACATTAGAATGTAGTACTGGCATGCAAAACCTTACATTAGAGTGAATAAATGAAGACTCGGCACACCGCTTCTGAAAGGTTGCCGACCTCTGCTCTGTGTATTTGCTACTGTTCTCTCAGAGCCGCCTCAGCTTGTTTGGCTCATGGCAAACAAGGGTATGAGATTGCATGTTATCCAAAGAGCAATTTCCAGCCAAGAAAAGCTTAGCACCGCTTCTATTGGTACAGTCAGGGGACACTTTCTTTTAGTACACCAAGTAGAGCTGTTGCCTCTCTATAACGAATGTCCCACTTCAAGTCTCAGCTGTGGTGGTGCATAAGGCACATTTATAGTGAATTCAGACACCACATGGGGGAATTCTGCTAATTGGACAAATCTGATCTAGTTTCCAATGGGTAGACAATAGCGCCCCTCCCCGCCAAAAGTCTGAATTCTGTGGACAGGGGAAAAGAGATCATTTTTGTTTGTAAATCAAGTAGCTGAGCCCAGGATACAACTAAGCCTTCATGTTGAAACTCTAGAGTCTTTTTAAGTATCACCCTAAGATTGATGAAGTATAAGGGGCTCTCCATTGTTAAGCTTTCAGTAAACATGTCGTAAATCTGGAACATTAATATTTGGCCTGCTGGGACCACAAAGACTAAGAATTGTTTTTTGCAGCCAGAATGCAAAGTCATATTCAATAACTAATTAAATCAGTTTTTCCCCTCAAGGTTAAATGATAGGATGCAGGAAAAGTGGTAAAATAAATCATAGCAAAACATGTTGATTGCAAATGTTGGTGTATATTTTCCATTCAATAAGTATTTGTGAATCATTTTTTTTCCATTATTTAACTAGCTCTTGCTCATTCTTAGTGAAAGATGAGTGCCAGGAACTGAAACCTAAGAATTACTCACTGGAATGATATTATATACCGAAAAGGCTCTGCAGACAAAAGAGCCACTTTGATATTCTGCCTTCAGACAGGAGGCTGAGAAATTGGGGTTTTATGTGGGCAGGGAGAAGGAGAGGATTAGTCAGTCAAGAAGCAAATTAGAGATGAAGAGCACTGCCCTCTTTATTTCTTTGCCCTTTACCTTTTGTGCCTTTCTGCATTTGTTAAACATGTCGCCTCCATAGCTACTGCCGTAAGATGACATATTATGCACAAGATACAGCCGTACTAAGAGCACTACAGTAGCTACTGTTGATTTCAATTAATCAAATCCAAGTGGGGCCCACTTACAAACATGCTAATCCTAAACTTTCCTCATGATGGGGGAGGGGGGGCGGGAAAAAAGACAAGAGTTGGAATAAAAAAAATAATGTGTAGCTGTGCACCTAACAGTGCTCCAGAACAAGTTTTCAAACTAGCAAATCAACAATTAATATTTAAAGAAGAAATAAAAACCAGGTCAGCAGAAAACACGCTCTCAAAGTCATCATAAAGACAGTTTTTATCGACTCCTTTGTTTTGCCAAGCCATTTTTATGAACTTTTATTGCTGGATACCTTTTGTTACCCACAAAGGAGCATCATTTCAAAAATCTTTAAAAAATAAAATAAAATTTCAAACACCAATGAATATTTTATCAGTGTTCATTAAGATCTAAACAATAATGATGAGGCCCGTGCAAGTTCATGAAACTCAGAACTGGTCCTGTGAGCAAGGACAATGCCATAGGGGGCTTTATAAAAGTAACAGAGCTGTTTATTGTTATTGCAAGCATGCTGAGGCTGAGCAGAAGTTACCACAGTCATAAACGGAAATGTGCTGAAACCACCTCATTCCCTTCCATCCAAAATGGTTAGGTTAAAAAAAATGTGATTCTTTGAGCTTCAATCTTTCTTTCAGCTCTCAACATACCATGAGAGGCAACACCAAACTTTTTGTGTCACACATTTTTTGTTGTGTGACAACACAAGTAATGCAACCCATAGTGAACCAAGCAGAGGAAGGAAATATATCACCTTGGACCACTGAAAACTAAGAACATTTGGAAGAGTTACCGTTTAAGAAATCATAATTGCAGGGGGAAAAAATCCAACACTGTTTCTTTTAAAGATGTGTTGTAAGTACTGCTTTTTACCTAGGAAATTAAAAGAAAGGTGAGGGTCACATTCTGTTTTCACAGTGGTATATATGCAATGTAACTCGGCCATGTCACCAATGTAATGGAGCTCAGAATCTGGCTATAAGCCAGCAGACTCTCACCAACCCAGGAAGGATCAATGCCATGTCTGAGTCCATTTCAGGCCCTTGCCTCATTGATTAAATAGCAAACTTAGCTATAATGTAGGTTCTCTACCCAATGTGAGCTGCAGTTCCCAGAGGCTTCTCCCTCATCTCTCAGCCCTCTTCCACTGATTATGAGATATCTACAGCAGCCTTTCTGCTCCCTACAGTTCTCACTCCCCAGTCTGGCTGCTTGGGAGTTGCATACTATTTGGTTTCCTTCCTTTCATCCATGGACTTTCGCAGAAGTCCTCTTGTTCTCTGCAGCTATCATAACCCAGGCCACCCTCTAGGGAATCCCATAGTAACTGGGTGCTTTCCCTGGATCCAAGGACTTCTGCATGAGCCTTCCTGCTCCCTAGTGGCCTCAAATGAGCTTGACAGCTTTTATGAGGACCACAGGCTCTTTAGGCTATCACATAATCCTCAGCCCATGGGTTGCTAACCCAAGTCTGACAAGGAGCCACAAGAGCCACAGTAATATATCAGCAGCCCCCATTAGTTCCCCTACAAACTGTAGATTATCCACGAATACAAAGACAATGAGGAATCTGGTGGCTCCTTAAAGACTAACAGATTTATTTCGGCATAAGCTTTTGTGGGTCAGTATATTTATGCCTGCATCTGTAATTTTCACTCTGTGCATCTACGGAAGTGGGTTTTATCCATGAGGAAAGTATTTCAGTTACTTTTCCCACCGCACTTCCCATCGGCACTCAGCTCAACCCTACTGGTATTGCCGATGACCTGGCCCTGATTGGCTGGCTCTTTCTGAGCCCTGATTGGCTCCCAGCGGGCCCTCCCTGATTGGCTGCCTGCCTGCGCAGCCGCTCTGGCCTGCTCTTTCATGGGGGTGGAGCAGCCACCCCACCACAGGGCCATTTTCTATTTATAAAGGAACTTTTTAAAAGTAAGTATGCTACATTTTCTAACAAACCCAGAAACCTGTCGAAATTTTTGCTTTCAACATTTAAAATTTTAGTCCACTAAGACTGACTTTCACATTGATATATGCAAAATTGCTGAAGTTGCAAGTTTCAATGCCCCAGTGCCAAGTCACAAAAAAGATGTGGATGAAATTATGGGCTGCAACGTGAGCCAAAATGATTCTTTGCGCAAGTGTGTGTGAAATTTTTGAAAAACAATTACACTATTTTCAAAAGATGTTATTATAATACATTTACTCAAATATTATAAAAGACCAGGGTAGGCAACCTATGGCATGCGTGCCAAAGGTGGCACGTGAGCTGATTTTCAGTGGCACTCACACTAATCACGTCCTGGCCACCATTCTGGGGAGCTCTGCATTTTAATTTAATTTTAAATGAAGCTTCTTAAACATTTCAAAACCCTTATTTACTTTACATACAACAATAGTTTAGTTCTATATTATAGACTTATAGAAGGAGATCTTCTGAAAACATTAAAATGTATTACTGGCACGTGAAACCTTAAATTAAAGTGAATAAATGAAGATTCAGCACACCACTTCTGAAAGGTTGCTGACACCTGTAATAGACCATCTACTCAGTCATATTTTAAAGTGGCATACAGCCTTTTGCGGTCATATTTTCATTTTAAAATATCTTTATCTTAAAATTAACATGATGCTAAATTCTATTTTCCTATTGGAAAGGCTCATAGCTGAACTGAGAAAAACTGCATGTTTGCAAAATCAAGAGTTCTACAAAAGCCTTACATTATTTTTAATATTGTTTAAATAGTCTTCATGTTTTCTCAGTGTTGCTATCTGGCTAACACAAGGGTGGGCAAACTTTTTGGCCTGAGGACCACACTGAGGTTCGAAATTGTGCTGAGGGCCCGGTAGGGAAGGCTGTACCTCCCCAAACAGCCTGGCCTCACCCCCTATCTAACTCCCACCCACTTCCCACCCCCTGAAAATTCAGTGTGAAAAATCAGGACGGGGGTGGAGTTTAATAGGAGCCTAGATAAGAAAAAGACCCCAAAATTGAGACTGTTCCTATAAAATTGGGACATCTGGTCACCCTAAGTCCCTTTCTGATTAAGACCACTGGGGTCTTCCTGCACAACGCTGATTGTAACTTAATTAATGTGAGATTATGATCCCTTCTTAAGCAATCCTTCCTACTTGTTTGGGCTTTTTAATTTTTGAGGAAGCTGGTATTACACACAGTGTGCTGAACACAAACTAAAAAAAAAAAAAAGATGGAGCCAAAGTTGTGTTATTTTCCCAAGAATTTTTTTTTTAAAAAAAGAATGTGACCACAGGACAAAATGAAAAGAATAAGTTAGCTATGTAACTGAAGAACAGGACCAAATTAACTAGCTCCTGTAGTTATCAATGCAGCAACCTGCCTACCCTACAACACAGGTCATTGGAGATGCTTTCTCTTATGTACCACTCTCTGCAAAGATTCTCCGTTTAACACAGAGTCCTGAAAAAGTTCTTGGCCCTGATTTTTAAAATTCTGCATGCAGCATGGTTACCTTAGGCAGGTATGTCTACACTGCAGTTAAAAACCCACGGTTGGCCTGTGTCATCTGACTCAGGCTTGGGCTAAGGGGACTGTTTAATTGTAGCGTGGGCATTCTGACTCAGACTTCAGCCCAATGCCTGGGTTCCTCCCACCTCGCAGGGTCCCAAAGCCTGTGCTCCAGCCCCAAGCCCAGAATTAAACAGCCCTTTCACCAGCTGCAGGTTTTAATTGCAGTGTAGGCATACCCTTGGAGACCAACTCTCTCTCTGCAATAGAGTTGACAACGTTCTACTGGTCTCCTATGCAGAGGCACGACCAGGGGGCTCTGTGCACTGCCCCATCCACAGGTGCCACCCCCACAGCTCCCATTGGCCTTGGTTTCCGACCAATGGGAGCTGTGGGGGAAGGGGCAGCGTGCGGAACCCCCGGTTGCCCCTATGCGAAGGAGCCGAAACAAGGACATGCTGGCTGCTTCCCAGGAGCTGCACAGCACAGAGGCTAGCAGGGAGCCTGCCAGCCCAACTGCATGGGTGCCACCAACTGTACAGTAAACAGCCCGTTCAGCAGTGGTGACCAGAGCCACCAGGATCCCTTTCAACCAGGTGTTTGGGTCAAAAACCAAACACCTAATCACCCTACTTTGCAACCGTGATCTCACATAATAGCTAATTACCACATTTGGATCCACATTTGATGTTAGGACCTTTACAGAAGTTCAACTAGGAGTACAGCATTCTCAGTGAAATGCAAAACCCACCTTTACAACCAGGTTTTCTGCAACAGTACCAACACTTGCATCCAAACTTCACATTTCTATATTTGAGGGTTTTTAAAAAAACAAACCAAAAAAACAAGCCAAACAAAAAGAACCCAAACCTGTTTCTTGCTGGCACACAGAGGAAGAGAGGGATCTTGGTGCTGTCATTTTTCAAGCACTCATACTAATAGGTGCCAATATAGGAACATAAATAGGCTGATAGGTTATTATGGACAATCTTAACAAAACTGACAAGCACCTATGGTGGTAACTATATTGGGCTTCTGGGAAAAAGAAATCTTAATGCTTCTTCTGTAATAATTGGGCCTACAAATTCACCCTGAGTTCAGCTGTAAAAAGTGAGTGCAAGTTTATATAGTGTCACAAAAACATTTATCCCATAACAATAAATGTTGATGGGAGAAGGTGCAAAAGGCAGATTAAAATACTAGTTTAGTCCAAACAAAAAAGGCCTATTAGTATAATTAAAGGACTGTATTAAAATCATGCTTAGTGAACAAGTATAGGACTGGAAATCAATGAACCAAAGTTGACATACCAGAGATTAGGCCATCTCAACTAACTGATGACGGGGGGAAAAGGAGGGATTGGGCTTTTCTATCCTTTTTAGGGTCCTTAAAAAAAAAAAAAAAACTTTGAGAGGAAAACTGGTGAAGAGGAAGCAAAAGAGAACAACTGCTGACTAAAAGAATGGGAAGGAGCAAGCTTCACCATCATGGCTACCACCCCACCCCATCCCTCGGACCCACAATAACATTGGGCCTCCGTTGTCCTTTCCCAAGAGATGTCTTCCCTGGACCATTCCAAGAGGGGTACCCAGCTGACATCTCCATGGTCTATGGCAGAATCACAGTTACTACCTGGGACGTAATACACACACTCCCTCTCTCATGTACATACACCCTGTATCCTTTTCCTTCCCCACCTTATTTCTTTTCTCTCACTCTCTTTTTGCCTTCTATTTAATAAGAGTGTGACTTAGTTGGCCAACACCATGTATTTTGAACACTGCTATAGGCCTGTCATCAGAGAGGCAACCAAAAGTAATGCCCCATGCATCCCTATGCTGATACAAGTTTGTGAAATCTCATAGTGGCTGATAAGATCATGTGCTGCGCCTGCGTTTTTCCAACAGTGAGGATGCAAGTGGAAGTCAGTATTAGAGACAGAAGTTGCATTTTCTGTCTTTGCTGGTCTTTTATTTCCCCTTTTGTGTATGTTCCTTTTGTCTTCTCTTTGGGAGATGGAAATGGACTTTAACAGCAGCAGCCATGGCAGCTCCATCCCATCTCAACTAACTTCTTCTCTTTTCCCTAAAAAGAGTTATCACCATTTTCAATACTGTCTGTCAGCTGACAGTCACTGCTACAAACCTCTCCAGCTGAAGAAAAAAGGAACAAGGGATGTTGTTAAAATCAAGGCCTTAATACTTTAAATTTCAATTGCTTTAATTATTTTTTCCTTCTTTTTCTGTATCACTATCTTTTTAAAGTGACCAAGATTTTTAATGGTGTGTTTGCCATGGTACTAAGCAGACTGTGTCTATATACCAAACCACAAACATTGCTAGACAGTTACAGGATTATATTAACAACTTCAACCCTTTGGACCATTTATTCCATCTAAACTAATATCACTCTTACACCACTAATGAGGCTCCACCAAGATAGAAAAAATGGGAGCAGTAGTGTAGAAATAGTTCCAACAGCTGCTGGGGTAGTAAACAATTTTCTTGTCCCACTGAAAGCCAATGGGAGTTTTGTCATTGATTTCAGCAAAGCCAGGATTTCACCCTGGAACTTTTTCTACATCCTCCCTTTGCTTCTTCAGGTGCAGTGGAACTTGAGAGTAGTAACAGTGAATAATTTTGGCAAAAACTTTTATTTCTATTTGTGTTTTTATTAACCTTAGCCTATTGGCCTTTTTTAATCTTTGATCCTCATCGATTTACTAGTCCTACAGAGCCTGATGGATCCCTATTGACATTTTCAAAAGTGAATATATAGCTAGACAAATTCAGAGTGGAAATACGGTGCACCTTTTTAACAGTGAAAGCAATTAATTGTTGGAACAACTTACCTAGGATTGTGGTGGATTCTTCATCACTGGCAATAATTAAATCAAGACTGGATGTTTTTTTTCCTAACATATATGCTTTATGAATTATTTTGGAGAAGTTCTATGGCACATGTTATACAGGAGATCAGACTAGATGATCACTTTGGTCCTTTCTGGCCTTGGAATCTATGACTATCATTGAAAAAACTCGCATTGACTTCAATGGGTATCGGATCACCCTCTGGTGCATAAATTCCTATTTGTTTTGGTTTTTTATCCTATACTATTTCTTTTTTAAAACTCTCGCCTCTTTTTTCCATTTTTGTTTCTTAACTGGTAACTGTTTATTTAGAAGTGAGACATACTCCACAACCTATTTTTAGTCCTTTGAATGATCCAGTCCCAGTTCTTGCAAAGAAATGTACATTGTACCTTATTGCAGAAGTAACAAAGAGTTCTGTGGCATCTTAAAGACTAAGTAAAGTATTAGAGCATAAGCTTTCGTGGGCTAATACCCACATCATCGGATGCATGCTCTTCCACTGCATGCATCCGACGAAGTGGGTATTAGCCCACGAAAGCTTATGCTGTAACACTTTACTTAGTCTTTAAGGTGCCACAGGACTCTTTGTTACTTCTGCAATTCCAGACTAACACGGCTACCCCTCTGATTACACTGCTCTACAGCCAAAATGCTTCTGAAATAAATGTAGTCAAACATTACTAATTCTGGGTCACTGAGAACAAAAATGATGCTTAAAATTGTTGATTGACTCTAGTTTTCAAGATATGCTATTGGGTCAGTATATACGACCCTTGACATGGGAATGGCGGAGGATAAGTGAGTTATAAAGGGAAGGGATCTCAATTTAAACCAGAAATGACTAAAATACATCTTTGACTGGATCTATGAATAAATCTATGACTGGGTTTGGACACTACTTGCTTTTTAGGCAAAACAATGAATGTTGCACTCTGAAGCTGGTATTGCGTCATACATGATATGAATTGCATCATGTTATTCCTAGAAGTCATGGACGATGCAATCATAACGAAGCTTACATCACTCTGCTGAACAAAGTGCCCTATATCAGCTCTAGAAATCATACAGTGTCGTGCTCTCTTATTTGTCAGTGTTTGATTTTGCAAAGGGACACATTTCTTTTTAGCCAAAGTAAGCAGAGATGCCTCGTACTTGTGTGAACAGTGCAGATAACTTCTGCTATGTTTGTGGTGAAGTGACTTTTGCATCACAAAAGCACAGTATAACCACTATGGTTAAGAAAGCCTATCACCTTGATTTTGGCTGCAAAATTGGAGATCAGGACAAGAGGTGGGCCCCACACATATGCTGCAACACTTGTGCAACAAATCTTCACCAATGGTTGAACAGGAAAAGGAAATCTATGCCTTTTGCAGTGCCAATGATTTGGAGAGAGCCAAAAGATCATACCAGCAATTGTTACTTCTGCATGGTGCCTCCAGTTGGGAAAGGTGTGTCAAAGAAGAAAAAGTGGACTGTGCATTATCCAAACATTCCATCAGCTATATGCCCAATACCTCACAGAGAAGGACTGCCGGTTCCTGATGCACCAGAATCATTCTCACTTGAGTCAGACGAGGAAGAGGATGAAACTTCTGGTCCTGAACCATCAATGTCACAGGACCCACATTTTCTCCCATCCTCCTCCTCTGAACCACACCTCATAACACAAGCTGAACTGAATGACCTTGTCAGGGATTTGGAACTACCCAAGAGTAAGGCAGAGCTGTTGGGCTCCAGACTACAGCAGTGGAATCTCCTGGCAGGTGATGTTAGGGTTTCCATGTTCCGTGACCGTCAAAAGGATCTTGTCCCATTCTTCTTCATGGAAGGTGATCTTGTAGCCTGCAACAACATCGATGGTGTGATGGCAGCCCTCAACATCGTTCACGATCCAGATGAGTGGAGACTCTTCATGGATTCATCGAAGACGAGTCTTAAAGCTGTTTTGCTGCATAATGGCAATGTTTTGCCATCAATTCCAGTTGGTCATGCAGTCCATATGAAGGAAACCTATGACAACATGAAACAACTTTTGAGGTGCATAAACTATGACCAACATCAGTGGCAGCTTTGTGGCGATTTGAAGGTTGTTGCTCTCTTGCTTGGTCTGCAGACTGGATATACAAAGTACTGCTGTTTTCTCTGCAAATGGGATAGTCGCGCAAGAGATTCCCACTACATCAAGAAAGATTGGCCACTCCGACAGTCATTGGAGCCTGGGAGAAAAAGTGTTCAGCATCCACCACTTGTTGAATCAAGGAAGATTTTGTTACCACCCTTACACATCAAGCTGGATCTGATGAAGAACATTGTCAAGGCCATTGACAAAACACAAGCAGCTTTCAAGTACCTCCGTGGAAAATTTCCAAGGTTAAGTGATGCTAAGATAAAGGAAAGTGTCTTTGTTGGTCCTCAGATTCGTGAACTTCTTCGAGATGATGCATTTGACCATGCACTGCGTGGCAAGGAAAAGACAGCATGGAAAGCCTTCCAGTCAGTGACAATACATTTTCTCAGAAACAACAAGGCAGACAACTACGAGTTGTTGGTGGAAAACCTCCTCAGGGCATACAAAAGCCTTGGTTGCAGCATGTCACTAAATATACATTTTTTGCACTCTCATCTAGATTTTTTTCCACCAAACTGCGGAGCAGTGAGCGACGAGCATGGCAAGCGATTTCACCAGGACATTGCAACAATGGAGAAACGCTATCAGGGCAAATGGAGCCCATCAATGCTTGCAGACTATTGCTGGACAGTGCCAAGAGATGCTCCATTTAATGAATACAAGAGACAAGCCAAGAAGCGCGGAGTAGACACTGAATAGGACTAAACTATGTACATAATAGTTTCTTGCCTTTTGTTTCATAATACATTTTATTTATAGAACCCTTTTGCTGATTTTTAAAGTGTTACATAAACTGGACAGGTGAAATATTATCATGTAAAGCAACCATAAACACATGAAAAGACCTAGGTTTACAATTTATGATTAAAACTCTACTATCTACACAATATACATAGACATAAAATGTAAAAACTTAAATATCTTAGAAACAGTAGCCAATCAGTTGTTTTGTCATACTTGAATTCAGCACATCAAAATACATAATAAATATCACATTTTATCTCTGAAGCAGACAACTTCTAAAAAATTGTAGACTAGTGTTATTGTACCTTATACGCATGCTTCTATTAGTGTATAGGCAGTTATAGTGTATAGGCAGTTCACCTGTTACGAAAATATCTGACCTGATTGCAGTGATACCAACAGCACCTGCCTCTCAATGAGCGAAGCTTCTCTGTATTAAAATATTGAAATTGGGTTTTTTTAAGAGATTCTTTGATATTTTATTGTATGATAACTGAAATTATATCTTTGTTGGAAAGGAAAGTAGCAGCAGACATTTCACATGCTTGGTTAGGATGTTGTAGAATAGTAGCATTTGGGGGTGGGTAGAGAGAGAGAGGTGTTTTGTTTGCAATAGGTGACAGTAAAGAGAACAGTTTGGTTGTCATGTTATCTGGCTCTAGTGTTTCAAGATTATTGGTATATTGCTTCAGGGCATTTATGTTTAAAAAGCTCAGTGGAGCAAAAGATGTTAAGAAGGCATACAAAGATTAATTCTGAAGTTCTCGTTAAAACCAAATGCTGTAATCCTGGAAATGAGAAAAATCTCTTTTCCTTGCACATTTAGCTGTGCTCATCTTCAAAATTACTATGATGACATGGTATATCTGGAAAAAATATTTTAAAATCAATTCTCTTGACAGTATTGGGTTGGAATTCACATAATGTGATCATTGTATCTGTCACAAGTCAACAGTTCTTTATTGGAACTGATCAGTATACGAGTTTTAGGATTAACTTGATGAAGCAAAAATACTGAGTGAAAACATTATGAATCATGAGTGAAAACAATATATTGTTGCTTGTTTCCTTCTCCAGTTAATGATTTCAGTAAATCTGGAACAACATTGCTGAGAGCAGAATCTGGCCCACATTTATTTATTATTTGCATTTTCTTACTTTTTCTTTGTAATTAGATAGATTGATCACAAATGGTTCTCTCTTATGTATTCAATATTTAGTATTTGAGCTAACTCTTATAATCAGAGGAGCATGCAAGAACTTCCAGTGTCAATACTCACACATGACCATTTAAAATGTGTTTTTCATGAGTAGAATCATAGAAGTGTTGGACTTAAAGGGATCTCCTGCAAGAAGCAAGATTAAATATACCTAAACTATCCATGGAAGGTGTTTGTTTAACCTGTTCTTGAAAGGGAGATTTACTTTAGATATTAGGAAGTTTTTTCTAACTTTAAGGGTAGTTAAACCTGGAATCTGTTACCCTGAGATGCTGTGACATCCCCATCATTGGAGGTTTTCAAGAACTGATGGGAACACAGCTGAAACAACTTCATTTAAAAATATGAGAAAATACTCACAGAACATTTTTTAGTTCACCCTCTTCTTCTGCAAGAAAAGTTGTCGCTACTAGATACAGAGGCCCAGAAAAGGACCTCTTGGGTTCTGTGCCAGCATCCCATTTCCTGGGGACTGATACAGAATTCCAAACAGTATATTTTCAAGGGCTTTAGATGGTCTAGTCATACATGTTTCCAGATACTGGACCTCTAACACTTCCCTTGTGAAATTGTTCTCACTCTAATAGATCTCTGTGCCGCTCCCTAATCCTTTTGTTGGGGTGCAGTTATCCTCATGTTGAAGGTAATCTCAGTTGTTTTCTCAATAGGTATTATTCCTGTTTTATTATTGGGAAACTGCAGCAGAGAAAGGTTAAATGACTTGCCAAAGTTCACAGAGGAAGTCAGTGGCATAATAGAAAATGGAAGCCAGATTCCCTGACTCATAGTCTTGTTTCCTGTTCTTCATTCCTAGAGCATCCTTTGCATTCTCCTTATCTTACATGCCATCCATTCCTTCAACTGAATCCATATTACAGCATACATAATAAAGTTCAATCTTTTAATTTCCTTCTGCATATTTGGTCATTTCAAAGGCTTACCTTAAACCTCAAAGGATTCCCTTTGAAGAGTTGTACAGTGGGAAACAGCTGAAGGGAACTCATTCCCCTTCTAGGAGAGTTTGGGTGAAGTTTTGTGACTACCATTTCCTTTAGCTTTACAGTGGGCTGTCCCCACAGGGAGCCTTCCTGAAGACCTAGCCTGCAGCTTCCCTACAGAGCTGCATACCTGGGTAAAGCCACTAATAACATTTTGAACCATTACATTAGATGCAGATATTTTTCAAAAGCACACACCTTAAAATGATGTTGTATAATTAGAGCAATGTTAATTTCAATGAAATCTAGCCTGAGCAAAGAAGAGCCACTGGGCCCCTTAGCTTAAACAGTCTTTGGTCTGCTCCTCCCTTGCTCCCCAGCAAATACCTCCTGGTCCCTTCTTTGTACCTTTTAGAATCCCCTTAGTCTTTACACAGTTGTTCTCTGCTTTTTGTTCTCACTAATGTATTTCCAGAAGCAGCAGCAGTCTAAGAGCCAAGCCACTCCCCAGGAAACAAGAACGTGGGTGACCTGGATCCTGACTCCTAAAAAGCTCTTGTGGAAAGAACCTGAAATGCCTGCACAACTAGGGCAGGCCCCACCACACAGCAGGGATCAGAACAGAAAGGCAGAGCACTTGAACAAGGACCGATATGATGACCTCTTCTCTCCCTACCCTTGCCACCTCCTGGTACTGATTTCAAGGTTTTCCCCTATCCTTATCCCAGTTTCTGATTATTTTCCCCAGGATGTATTAGTTTTTTTCCATACTGAAGCTTATGGTCGTATTTGCGGTCAATGGTTCTGATCCTGCAATAGTTTTCACATGGGTAGAGCCCTTTTCCCACACAGAGCCCTACTGATTCAATGAGCAATGCAGTGCAGGATTGTGGTATATTGCTAACATCTCTAGGCTGCAGTGTATTAATTCTCTGTCTTCATGTAGATGACAAAAGCTCCCAGGTTAGTATAATCTGCAAGTGCGGTTAACATGCAATTTATTCCTTCTGCTATAAAGATATTAAATAATACCAATACACTAAGCTCTTTCACATCTGACTACATTGCACCTTTTCCCAAGATAGTACAGTATGTTGCTGTTTACCTTTTGTTTTTCTCCATCAGGTACAGCTCATGTCAAAGCCAATCTGAATTTATTTTGTGAGCAAGAATTCATAAAAGTATATCAAATGCTTGCTAAGATCCGGGAACCAAATTAGGCTCTGATGTAACAAATGCAACTTCTATTGACCTTGATGGGAGTTACACCTGCTTACACTAGGGCTGAATTTGGTCTTGCACAGTAGCACCAATTGCTTTCCATTTCTCTATTAACTTGGCAATTCTATCAACAAAAAACTATTCTTTATACACCCCTGCTGCTTATTACTCATAGTTCAGTCACAGTAGATCTTTACCTCTTAATATTTGTTTCATTATTTTACTAGGGTTTGAAGTAGATTTAATGGATGATAATTGCCTGGATCATTCTTATTTCCCTTTTATCCCAATCCTTGTAAAAACTAATGGTCAGATGCTTGGTAATATGCTCAGTTCACACCTGAACATCCTAGGATGCATATCATCAGAATGAAGTGGTTTGTCCATGTTACCATTAATCAAATATTCTGTCACCTGCTTATGTTCACACAACTTTGACTATTTTCCTGATTTCCCAAACTTCTCTATTTTTTCATTATATTGTATTGATTTTTTTTCTTTTCAAAAATAAGGGAAGAACAGAAAAAAGGATAAAGGAGAAAAAAGTAAAAGAATAGAAAGGGAGGGAAAGGAAGGAAGAGAAAAGGAGAGTAACATCACAGTTTCCATCTGCTAAGAATTAATCAAAGGTTTGTGAAATAGTTGACTAAATCTTTTCAAATTTGTCTGAGGTCCCTTTTCTCCAAAATGTTACCCACTCTTTACCTTCTAGGTCAGCCAAGTTGCTCAGCTGAGCTTCTATCCCTGAAGGCAATTTGCTCTTCCATCTAAACAATGAGTCACTTGGCTACAAGCACTACACTCTATGAATTGGCGAGTTTCCAAGATGATGGGATATATCCCAAAACGCAGTTCTGGGAAATAATTTTTAAGAAGGTGTCTATGATTATAGTAGTCTTCCTGTCTTTTACTAACCAAGGGATTGTTTCCTGGAATGGTCTCAAAACATGTGAGTCAGTATGGCTCCAGGCAACCCATACCTCCAGCAACAGTCTGTTTTGGCAAGTGTGAACAAAACATTTTTTGCTGGATCATCCTTAATCATAGATCAATAGAAGAATTTCTTATGTTTTGCAAGGCACTTTCCCATTGCCTAAGGTTCCAGGATACACACACATCTTTCTTCCAGGCTTAGCGCAAATAGAGGAGGCCAAATAGGGGAGCTACAGCTATGGAGCTCTCTCCACATCAACAATAATTGTGGACTTTCTGATGCTCCCTGTCCCTCAGGATCAAATATGTCCTTCAAGAGATGCTTAAGCTGCAGATAATGCCATACAGCTAGACCAGGTAGAATGTATTACTGCTGCAGTGCTTGGAAGGACAGAAACTTATAAATGTGCTGCCTAAAGCACAGCATCAGTGTATGAGAAAGGATTCGATTTAAATTTTCTAGACAAAGTGGCCCATGTTTGTCTGGGAGCCAATATTATAGGGGACATTTTATGATCAAAATGGTAGGAGGCTGTTCTGAAATGGTGCCATTAGTAACCACTATAGAAGATGGCTTCATATAAAGTAGTTTAATCCATCAGATAAATTGATGACCAGATCTGAATGAAGCAAGCATAGAAAAGGTAACCCCATAATACACAGTCTAAAGCCTTCTCCCACGCTCTTGGAAATGGTGGTAAGAAGCTCCTGTGACTCCCTTGAAGTTGCAATGGCAGCAATCAATTGGCACAAATTGTCCAATCCATCTGTGTGACTGGGGAACCCCAGCTGATCGATATGAATAATTTAGGATAGAATTTTTCAAGCCTTTTTGGAAGAGCTTTAGATAATTTTTGGCATCACGGCTGATGAGTCAGATGGGCCTATATCTACCACACAGCCTGGGATCATCCAGTCTAACTGAAATGACAGCTTCCTTTGAAATGTGAGGAGGAATCTTATTGTTCTTGGCTTCAATGTACATGTTCAATAACTTGGAAGTTAGGATCTCAGACTATATTTTATAAAAGTCAATGGCAAATCCGTCTGTGCTTGGTGATTTACCGATTTTCATTTCTCTGACTGCCAGATTCAGTACTGCCAACTCGAGGGGGCTTCCATGCCCTCCTTCTTAGGACTTGTGTACGTAGGACATTTGTCTGCATTAGAGGAGATGAATCCTATTACACACTGGCATGTTGCACACTTACTAACCCTGCGAGGACCCTGCTGCCATGCACTAAAAGGACTCTAGTGCATCTTATATGCCTGGGGGAATTCTGGGCCACTGCGCGATGCAGAATTTTACATAAATTAATGTGTGCACAGAATTTCCGCTTTTCCCCACAAAAATGGGTTGCAGAGATGTTGGCTGCTTCTAGGAGCTGCTGGACCCATCAGAGCCCAGCTCAAAAATAGAAGACGAGGCCGGGGGAGGGGGAGGGAGCTTGAAGTTTCCCAGCAGCTGCAATACCCAGCACTGCCTGAAGGAAGGAGACGGCAGTGCTCAGGAAATGCTGTGCAAGCTCGGAACCCAGCATCAGGCTGTTTCTCCCTCTAGATCCCCAGGCTCTAGGAGGGTAAGGGGTGTGAGCGTGTGGGCCAGCAGGGGCCTAGCAGCTCACCTTTGGGGCATAGGTGTGTGAGTGTCTAGGCTGGGAGGTGGAAGTGGGAGTGTCTGACCCCCTGGCTGGGCTCTGGAGAGAAGGGGTAGAGAAACAGGAACTGGATTGTCATAGGTGTTTCTTTAACTCTCTGCTCCTGGGGAAATTTTGTGTGTGTCTGTATTGTTAAAGACATACTTGCTTATGGGTACTTCAAAATAAATTATCAAAATAATTGATGCTGGCATGATTATATAGTGCTATTTTGACAAATAAAATATGCAAAATTTTAAAATATTGTGCGCACAATTTTTAGGCACAGAATTTTAATTTTTTTGGTGCAGAATTCCCCCAGGAGTAATGTTAATGGAGTACTATTTGCAATGGGACCATGCTTTAACATGCACTAGGGAATTTTCAGTGGACTCCATAAGGGTCCATACAGGCCAGTTAGTGTGCAACATGCTATCAAGCACCAGAATTTAGTCCTTCTAATATGGATTAAAGCATTGTGTAGATAAGTCAAAGAATTGTAGCACTGTCAATTAAAAAAAAGTTGAAGGGTCTGCCCTCACTTACTGAGTCAGACAAATACATCTTACAACTATAACTCTTTCAATTGTTCATTAATTGCTAACTGCATTGTGCGTATTTTGTTATTTCTGTCTAAATTGGTAGTGATATTATTTTGATTCAACTTTTGCTTAAGTCTAAAAGCTAACAGTTTGTCATCTCTTTTACCACATTCCCAGTACTTTTGTTCTAAAAAACACAGGGCAAATTCCACCCTCCTTTATTTTATTTTTTTTTAAAAGAAAGAAAAATATTTAACTTTATCATAATTGTCCTAGTTTTAGCTATTTTATTTCCATTATGTGTTTCATACAGCAAAACCGTATTTAACATTTACATTATAAGATTATAAATGCTTGTATATTTTGGCCTTATTCGTATGAAAAAAAATTGTTTTATTTACATAGCTTTTATCTTTTACAACCATTGATTTTTAACTATGGAATTAATTATATGTAGGTTCATCTTGAAAAATCCAGACTTACCCTTCCATTTCTTCCTTAGACTTGTAACAAGTAGGAGCTAAGGTAAGAAATAAATATTCTATGTGGCAGAAGATCAATAATGATGAGTGGCCTTGAGTAGCCCAGCTGGTGGGGATTAGCAAATATAGTGAGTAGGCCTCCTGAATAGACATGTTTGCTTTGTAAATTTACCAAGTTTTTAAGAAAAAGATTGAGAGCTTGCCTGCAAGGCAAGGTTTTCCAAAGCTCTTAAAGCTCTAGTTAGGAGCTGAGGGAAGAAATGGCCTTCACTGTATTTAGGCTTCTACAGTTCTTTCACTGGGGAAGCAAAGGATGAGCTTAGTAGAGAGCAGTTTAAAAGGTGCTTTTACATGCAACATAAAGCTTGGCATATAAGAAGCGATGCAAATTTGAAAAGGATGGACATCCGAGAGAACCTATTTCATGAGAAAGAAAAGTGACAAGAGGTCTCCAAGAATGGTCTGTGTGTGAGAGACAGTGAAGATTTAATTCAATTCCATAGCAAAAAGTTTTGTTGAAACTTTTGTCGATGTTGTGCAAGTACAGATCAAAAGCTAGCTAAAGATGGTAGAGATTCAGTGAAGGCTATGGAATGTGGGGGAAGTAGGGTGCCTGAGTAGGTTCCCAGGCTTTTTAAATTCAAAGGGTTCAAGTGACTTCATCTTTACCATGCATATTTTCAGTTTTTAAAAGCAAGATGGCCCACAGTCTCAGTCATGAATGGGTGCACCATTACTCTCACGGAATTCCAAATTTATCAGCAAACAGGTATTTAGGCAGGCCAAATGGATAACTAGGTGCATAACTATCAGCTTAAATGTGCAATTACTTGATTTCTGCATATAAATGTGATGCATAGCATTTTTTTCCCATTGAAGAAAACTTGGTCGAAGACTGAAGAACTGCTAAATACAAATCACATCAGTACATTCAGCTGAAACAGTCTTTCTAGTACTAAGGAATATAGCAATATCATGGGTTGTTAGTTTTTGTTGATATGCCAGTGGATGTTAAGTACCTTGTACACTTTTACAAGTAACATGCTTGACTTCAGACTGGGCTGCTGATCGCTTTATGCATTAACTCACTGTCTTTAGAAACAACCAATCACAATGCTACACTATTTGAAGAGTATAGATTCATAGATTCTGAGGTAATGGGGGACCATTGTGATAATCTCGTCTGACCTCCTGTATAACACAGGCCACAGAATTTCCCCACAATAATTCCTAGAATATAATCTTTTAGGAAAATATCCAATCTTGACTTAAAATTGCCAGTGATGAAGAATCCACCACAACCCTTGGTAAATTATTCCAATGGTTAATTACTATCACTTTTAAAATTTTACTTATTTCCAATCTGAATTACTCTGGTTTAAACTTCCACTTTGTGTTATATCTTTCTCAGATAGATGGAAGACCCCATTATCACATATTTGTTCCCCATGTTCATACTTAAGTTCATCCCCCATGTTCATACTTAAAACTAATCAAGTCACCCTCTAATCTTCTCTTTGATAAAATATACAGATTGAGTTCCTTGAGTCTTTTATTGTAAGGCAGGTTTTCTAATCCCTTAATCATTCTTGTGACTCTTCACTGAACTCTCCAAATTATCAACATCCTTCTTGAATTGTGGACACCAGAACTGGACACTGTATTTCAGCAGTGGTCAAACCAGTGCCAAATACAGAAGTCAAATAACCATTCTACTCCTACTCTACTCAAGAGTGTCCTGTTCATGCATTCCAGGATTGTATTAGCACTTTTGTCCACAGCTGCTCACTGGAAGCCCACCTTCAAGTGATTAGCCACCATGGTCCAAAAAAGTTTTCAGGGACACTGCTTCTCAGACTAGAACCCCCAACCTTATCAATGTGACCTACATTCGTTATTCATAGTGGTATACATTTACATCTAGCCACATTAACACGCATATTGTTTGCTTGTGCCCAGTTTTCTCTCAATCAGTAACCTGTCCTGCTCCTTATTTACCACTCCCCCAATTTTTGTGCTGTCTGCAAAATTTATCAGTGATTATTTTATTTTTTCTTCAAAGTCATTGATAAAACTGTTAAATAGCAGATGGCCAAGAGCCAATCTCTGCAGGATCACACTAGAAATACAATTGCTTGATGATGATTGCTCAATTAGAGTTACATTTGAGACCTCTCAGCCAGTTTTTAATCTACTAATATGCCATGTTATTTTTACATTATTCTAGTTTTTTTAATCAAAATGTCATGAAGTATCAAGTCCAATGCTTTAAAGCATTCTATTACATCAACACTATTATCTTTATTAAGCAAACTTATATCCTTTTTTGATGAGAGTACCAAGTCTGTTTGACGGAATCTATTTTCCATAAACCCATGTTAATCGGCATTAATTATATTACCATCCTTTAACAATCAAGCCCCAGATCACCTGCTCCATTATCTTGCCTGGGATTGATCTCAGTAATGGTCATCCCATTTACCCTTTTTAAATATTGGCCCAACATTAGCTTTCTTCCTGTCCTCTGGAACTTCCCCAGTTGGTGTTCCAAGCCATAGTGACAGTCAACATTAAAGGCCAGCAAGCTCCTCAGCGAGCTGTTTTAAAACTCATGGATGCACATTATCTGGACCCACTGATTTACAAGTGTCTAACTTTAGTAGCTGCTGTTTAATATCCTCCCAAGATATAATTCAAATGGAATGAGTTTTATCATATGATATGACTATATCATTTCTCTTTTCCACAAATAAAGAAAAGAAATATTTATTGAACACTTCAGCCTTTTCTGCATTATTATTTTACCATTTTCATCCAGTAATGGACCAATATCATTGTTAGGATTATTTTTTTGTTCCTAAAATACTTTTAAAAACTCCTTATTGTCTTTAACTCTGCTGGCCATAGATTTGTCCTTGTATCCCATTGCTTCTCTTATGCTTTTTCTAGCTTCTGATTTCTCACATTTGTATGAGTTTTTTTTTTCATAGCTGCCTTCACTTCCCCACTAATCCAGGTGGTTTTGTTTTTTTAAAAAAACAAAAACAAACAGGAAGGCCTTCTGCCTTAATTGTGGGAAGATGGCTTTTGGGCCATCTAGGGAAGTGTTCTTAAAAATTTACAATCATCCTTTGTATTTTTCTATTTACATTCTTCCTCCCAATGGATTTGGCTCATAATTGTTTTCAGTTTTGTGAATTTGGCAATTTTAAAGCACCACCGAGAATATATATGTTACTGGACTTTATTCTGTCTGCACAATGTGAATGTGATCAAGTCATGATCACTTGTACCTAAGTTAGCATTAATTTTTAGTTTAATGATCATTTCCCCTTTATCTGTCATGAAAAGGACTAATAAAGAATTCTCTGTTGGATGCAACAGTCTTTGAGTTAGGAAACTGTCAGCAATAAGTAGTAATGGTTCTGAGGATTTTTTAGTGCTGGCAGCATGAGTCCTCCAGAATATGTCATTCAAACTGAAGTCCCCCATGATCACACAGCTTTTTTTCCTACCCATTATAGATAGGTGTTTAAGGAGTCAGTCATTCTGTTCCGTAGCATGATTTGGTAGTCTGAAGGAGACACCAACTAAAATACCATCTTGTGCGTTATCTGTTGGAACATTGATCCATAAGCATTAAAGATCATTTTCTTCCAAGTTGTCAGTTACTCAGGAACAGGTAATGCCATTTTTGACACAGAGTGCCACTTTCCTTCCCCTTCCTGCAACTCAGTCCTTTCTAAATAGGTTATAACGATTGATTTTAACATTTCAGTTGTGTGAATCATCCAACTAGGGTTTCAGTAATTCCAAACTGACTGAATTTATGCTCATAAATGACCATGTCCAATTCTTCTGGTTTGTTATCCACCTCCTAGCAGTGGTGTATAGGCAATTAAAGAATTACTTCTCTTCATCGCCTTTGCTTCCTTGATCAATTTTGTTGTCAACATCTTGAATTGTGCTAAATGACTGCTTATATTTTCCATCTTTTTACTTTCCCTTTTTGTTATTGTTTAATGGCCTCCTTGCTATTCTTGCCAGCCTCTCCTTTGGAAGACTGAAGGAGAAGCGATCCAAACTATACAGATCTCTCTCACCATTGTTCCACAAAATAACCCTACACCACTTGCCTACGCAGCGTTTCACTTCCAGAATCTTCTGCCTTCTGTCTTCCTTTGCTCATGAGACAGGAGGCATCTCCTAGGAAGATCACTTGGACCGTCTTCTTCTTCAGCACTCTTCTGAGTTCCTTGTAGTCATCTATTATCAGTGGGATGTCCAGCAATGCAGTCTCATTAGCACCGATATCATAAAAATATAGGACTGGAAAGGACTTTGATGGATCATGTGGTCCAGTTCTCTGCACAGAAGCAGGACTAAGTAATATCTGTACCATTCCTGAAAAAAGTTTGTCTAACCTGGTCTTAAAAACCTCCAGTGACAGAGATTCAACCACTTCCCTCAGTAATTTGTTCCAGTGCTTGATCCATCATTAATGGATCCTTGCCCATCATTTCAGAATCCAGTCTTAGAGTGACATCTTGTGTCTTGGCTCCAGGAACACAGCACACCATCCTGTTGTCCACCCGTCTCTTGCAGAATGCTGTTTCAATACTTGTAAGTATTGAATCCACAACAAGAATTGTCTGTCTTCCTTGAATGGTTGGAGTGAGTAGACTTGATTTTCTTACAGATGGAGCTACACCGCCATCCAAATGTGTGTCCTGTACAGTTGTCCATTCTCTCAGCTAGATCTTGACAGGTGGTTTCCATAGTTTCTACACAGAGGGTCTGATATCAGTTGGAAACTTTGAGCTATATGGAATTTCTCTGGTCCTCTTCTCTCTGGTGCCTGCCAATCCTTATCTGTTTCCAGCCCTGTAGAATGCTGCCTTGACCTTTTGCCTCTGGTAGTTACTAACTGCCAGGCCTCCTCTCCGACTTCCTTACTCTCTAATTTCTTGATGGCCAGTTCCTTTCTTCCTCGAACTTGCGGTACTGATATTTCCTGAATTTTGCTGTCTGTTCCTCCAATTTTCTGTAGCATCTCTACTTGTGCATCCAGTCCAAGAATATTCTCTTCCCTCACAGCCCCCCAATTTGCATTTCATGCATTTGCCTTCAAGTAGGAAAGAAAACATGGTACATCCATTGCAGGTCACCATCACCATTTTTTCCCTGGCCACCTGGAAGTAACACAGAGATAAACCTGGAAGAAAATCCTCTCACAGTCCCTCGGTAAATGCCTCTGAAATTCTCCTGTTAGCTGCCTCTCTTTGAAGCTGCTGAGTTTGCCTAGCAAGTGAATTTCTACATCAAGTCTCCCAGCTTAGTTTTGCTTAGCTCCTCTCCACCCCATGTCACCAGGCAGTAATTAATCACTCAGGAACTTCATATAGCAGGACTTATCAAAGCTCCAAAGGTCAGAACCCTACTGTGTTCACCAAAGTACCAACAAACAGACTACCTCAGCTGCTTACACAGGCGCCCATGGCCCATCTATGCATCCCATACACAAAGAAAAAACTGTCAAATAAACAACCCACAGACAGAACAAATGCACCATGCACCAAGTGTAACACAGACAAACAGGATCGAACCTAGGACGTCTGAAGCTTAGTGTATGAGTCTCCACTGCATGAGCTAGGAGGGCTAGATGCCACTAGAGGAGGACAGAGTGCCACACATCAAGCAGGCATGGGTTACACAAGCTCACAGTCTGCTGCTATGCCCTGCAAAACTCTTGTTAGCTGGCTCTGTTCATGACACTGTACTGGCAATTGCTTAGGAATGAAGAGATGACTGATAAAGAATGAGACATCTTTTTAGCCTTCTTTCTATTCCTGAGCCAGAAATAGCCTTAGAGGTCACTGATAGCAACAATAACAAAATTAACACTGTTGAATGTATGGAGGCACCCAGTACCATGAAAAGCTATTAGAAAATTAACAGCTATTGCATGGTATTACTTAAAGCCTCCCCCAGCTTTTCTCCTTTTTGTCTAAAGCTGAACAAGAATGTAAATTAATTACTGAATATCCCTAAATCCTAGATCTCAGCTCACTGAACCAAATCCTAATCCCACTGAAATCATAACAAAGCCCCTAAGGATTTAAATGGAGACCAAGTTTTGCCCTTTGTGACTATCATCACTCTCCTTGGCCTACTTCTACTGATCCAGAGCAAGGGCATCAAAGTGTGGGACTTTTTAAACAATAAGTAAAGCTCATTCTATAAGCAGTAGAACATATGCCTGACTGAGGAATACTGAACAGGCGGTGTGAGAGAATCTCTCTGTGTGCTTTATCTGTTTTTACAACTTCAGGTAATATATCATAGAATGGAAACAAAAATGTGCCACCATTATAAATGCACATCTACAGATGTACAATAGCTTCTTCTTGTCTTATTCTCCAACAAGCCCCAACTTTGGGTTATAAGCAAAATAGGTTTTAAAGAAAAAATGGAATCTAAATAGGGTAAAAGGCTTAGATAGTCATTAAAGTGAATACTGGCCTTACTAAGATCCAACTACTTTTTACAGACCATAGTAGAATAGACTAGGTGATATAATATTGCTGAAATGAATATCCTAAGTAATGTTCTTGCTACTTTGTCATAATGAAACTTTATGGAGATGCATAGTGTCCTCATTCTGCCTAGGCATCTATAAAGGGGAGAAAAAATGGGCGTGACTGTGTTCAGTCTAACTAGTAACACTCTGCTAAAACTATTTGTAAAATGGACTCTGACACGAAAAAAGATATGGCTGTTTAATTTCAGTATGGTAATGGTTTTGGCTTTCTGATTTTACTTTATAGTCTCAAAAAAACCTGTAGGATTGGAGGCACAGATGATATTGTAAATTTCTACCCAAAAATCTACACATTTAATGAGCTCCGACAGGGCTCATGATTTGTAAATCTTGCACAATAACTTCTTTTGTGCTTATGGCTTGGCAATGACATACCTGTTTGGTTCAAACCCTAGTACTAGTGACATTGTAATTATCACCAGCAGATATGTACTGTGGTTAAGCTCTCAGACGTAGAGACTGTAAAGCAGATAATACCTTTCAAATGTATTTCAACTTTAACAGTAGGAAGACAATTGTTCCTTCCTTCCACCCCCCCAGAGGAAAATTTAGACAAGAAAGGCAAAATTTTTCACAGAAATTTCATATTTTCCGAAGCTGAGAGGCTATGGATTTGAGAGCCCTTATGCAAGATCTATACAACCCAGGGATTCCCCTCACAAGGAAACTCCTTAAGGAACTAGTTAAGTCCAATTTCCAGCTGCTTTGCACTGCTGCAGCAGCACCACAAGAATCAGGACCCACATTTGCCTATCACCTCTCATTCATTTGTTGTAGAAATAATCAGGATGTTACAATTTCAGAACTAGAACTTGGCTGCTGGACGACTTACATAGGACTGACAGAAAGGCCCTTTCTTTAAACAGAATTATATTTGAGTATGAGAAAAAGGTATTAAAACTATGACTAGCAAGCAGATTTATATTCAAGAATGTGACACAATTTAAAGTATCCTTCTTTATGAAAGTTTCACTTGAAAAACAATCTTGCATCAGTCCTCCTTGATATTCATAGCAATGACAAACTATCCTCATGCATTGTCATATGTTATATTTTCTAAATGGCATAATAAAAGCTGTCATATGCCCCCTCTGTGTACTAACAGAAAAGTGCAATCCTTTGTTCTGTGCGTCGCTGCATTTGCACATTATAGAACTATGAAATATTTACAAAGGGAAGGTTAAATCAATACAGCTTTAAAATTTACACTCCAGTCTGCTGGGACTTATATCATCTTGATTTAATGAAGTACAAGGAGTGAGAGTGTTGACACACAGAAAAAATATTTCGTTTCCCCTTTATTGTACCTACAGAAAGTATTAAAGTAGAATTTGCTGGTGACTCATGCAGTAATTAATTATTACACCTTTTATGCTTCGGCTATTCTTTGAGTCATCTCCTATGGCAAAACAGAGAAACCAAGTACTTTTTCAAAAGACGACGAAGAAATGAGGTGCATTATGTAGTAGAGAAAGATTTTTGTTTAACTTGCTCTGATTGTTAGTGAATTTAACATATAAAGTATTCTTTAGCCTAAATAAAGAAATCCATTTAATTTACCAGCATTTGCTAGAGCTTGAGAAAGAGAACAAGTATCAAGAAGTATCAAGATGATGAAGTCTATAATTAAGGGATATATACATATGACTATATAGTCTTGTTGCTTGAGTATTTATGCTCCTAAATCTCATTAGCATAAATTAGAGTTACACACAAATTTCATATCAATTCCACAGCAGGATAAGAATATGCCCATTGCTATTCATTAAGCTCTCACTTCACCCGTGCAAGAATGGCTAACTTTCTGCTTTAATCTTGAATACAGCTGGATGAAATATTCATAGCAAATAATTTATTTGATAAAATTGTAGTGGGGAGGGGACGTGTTCTGTTTATGAATTGTCTACACAAAGACTTGAATTTCTTTTTATTTAAAAGGGGAACTTTATCCAGTCATGTTGGAACATTTTATGGAAACATATTTCAGACTATGCTTTCTTCACCAACTAGTCACTCTGACCATGAAGTTCACTGTTCAGACTTCACTGTTCATTATTCATGGAGTATGATTGTGTGCTAAGTCATATGGTATTATTTCTGCTCCCTGATTAAATTAATAAAACTTTAATAAATTGGAGAAAGGAAATCAAAGAGATTGAGCTGGTCATATAAACTCTTCTTAATTATTATTATTTTTCAAGAATTTACTTGATATCTATTATTGGAAGGATAAAGCTCCTGAGGTCTTGTTTGAAAAAAAATTGTTCATTCCTTAAATGGGCACATGAATAGAAGTAATTCAAAAATGTATCTGTTCATTTAAATTTTGGGGCAAAGGATTTCCCTTACTGTTGCCTATTAGGTTCTCATGGAAGATACAAATTGATGATAGGCAAACCTCAAGAAGTTCAGAGGTTTGCTTCAGCTAACACTTAGCTTGATTCATACTCTGCATGCTGATGGCTTCTACTAGTGGCACCCAAATTATACGACTGTCCTACTAAGTCAGAACCTTAAAATTGCACAGTCAAACACACAAAAGTTAGCAAATGCCAGACTTGAGGTTGTCTGTGAAACCTTAATTTGCCCCATTGTGTGTATGAATTATAGTATAGTCTTTTATACATGATCACATACTATATTTTTCAACAGGACCACGGCCTCATTCCGTGTGCCCAGGGGATGAATCACAGTGGTGTAGTTAAGGAGTCTATTGCCCAAAGAACCCCTGCTTCATCTGTTGCAAAATTTGAAAGGTGTGTAGTATAGGAGGTAGAGAGAGAAAGGATGGTCTCAGGATTAAGACAGCTGAATATTTCCCTAGGGAATTTGATTCTAACCCTGTCTCTGCAGCAGAGTCCCTGTGTATTGCTGGATGAGTCATATAAGCCAACATTTTCACTAAGCACTTATATAATTTGTTCTTCACTTTCTAGGTGTCCAGGTTGACATACCTCAGGGCTGATTTGCCAGAGTGAGGAACATTCACAGCAGCAAGCAAGATCCATGAGAGCTCTGCCCTTGTCATATAAAATGCTAAGGGATCTGAAAAATCAAACCTTTCATACTGGACATCTAAAATTAGTTGAAACTTTTGGCAATTTAAGCTTTAATCTCTGTGCTTCAATTCCCCAGGTGTGACATGAGGAGAATATTATCCCCGCACCTTACAGGGGTGTTGTAAGGATAAATTCTTTAATGTTTGTACAGACATAAGATAATATTTGAGAACACCTAGCAAAATCCATGAGAAAATTAATAATTCTGTACTCAGTGCAGGTTCTGGGTGTTGTCCAGTAAGTAGTTCATGTGGCCACGTACTGAATGGTGAGGATAAAGAGGATATTGAATAGCTACCCATTCAGTGAATATCATTCACCCTGTGCATTGAATGAGGAACGGGTTCTGTAGATAAGAATATTATGCAATCATGTAATTAGAGACCATATCACAGGCATATGCACAAGGGTGCTAAATTTATGTTGCATGGACAACGTTAATTCTGGCATTTCCTAACTTTTCAGTGTTTGACGTTGCTATGTAGCTTTCTTATAAACACAGTTATTTTGGATATAATATAAAATCTGCCAAAATTCAGGCTACTAAAAGCTCCTGAAAAATTCAAAGTGCCTCTAATGTGGGAGGCAGTGGATTTTCTGAAACCCTAATGGACTTTCAGAACGAGATCAATGAGTCATGATGATCTCGTTCAGAACAGGGTTGCTCTCTGTTTCATTTCTTATATTCTTCATTGTCTATTCTGTCTCAAGAAAAATAGCCAAAGTCTAAGTCTGTGTGTGGGCTATTGCTTGAGCACATAATAGCTGCAGTAACTCTGTTCTTTGAAGTGCTTTAGGATGCTTTCAGTATGAAAGGTGCTACGTGCAGTTATTCTGGAAGTAGTTATTGAAGTGGCCATTCATTTCTGGCAACCCTATTTAAAAGCATAAGTTAGCTTAAACGTTAACATGAATTTGATGAATTCATCATACAGCCTATTTTTACATATCACAAAACTTCCATGAGCTTTACCAGAATTTGGTATGATTAGGTATTTCTACTGAGAACTGAACTAGCAGGGATGTTGCAGGGCAGCAATAAGTTATTTTTGGTTAAGCTGCATGGAAAGCCTAACAATATCATGGTTTATTCTCAGTCCTTGAAATCCACAGATACATAGCCTCCTCCAGTGGACAAGGGGATGGGAGTCACCTGCCTCTGCAGTACTGTTTCCCCTATTCTTCACATACTGTGGCGAGCATGCCATAGGTCCAGGTAGGCTGGATGGGATGTTCAGAATTGGCCACCCATGGATACTGTAATAGTGTTTAACAACGTCAAAAGATTGCTATTTATCTCTTCTCCACAAACAGTACTGCATATTTGTGCACTAAACATCGTCACTCAACACAATTGTTCTACTCATGCCTGTGTGAGACCCAATCGATGCCAACTGTGATGATGGTTTTCATAATTTAGACACCTGTTCAGTAAGAACTAGCTGGATATCACCAAGTCATTCCACAAAGGCCAAGGGACAGCAATTCTTTGGTAAACAGTTTAGATGGCGAATGACCCTGCCCACATTTGAGCCAGCAGCCTAGGTGTGAAAGCTCTATATGCTAATAACTCACCCATGAGCCATCAATTTCCTATCAACTCATTAACTGTTAAAAATAATCAAAACCATGTTTTCATGAATTTTGTGGTCAGTAAACAGTAGCAGCAAGCTCTGATTATGCTAAAGAGATTGGAAAGTTTTCCAAATAACTTTCTCAAGTAAATTAAAACCAGTAGCGATAAACTAGTATTGACATAAATCTAACCATGTTATTATGTGCAAAGCTAAAACAGAATTTTATCCAGTCAAGTGTCCTGTATACATGCTTGCAGTATGATTGACTATAGTCAGTCATTTCACTCCGCTGATGTAGCAGCATATATTCTGTTGGGGTTTAGTTTCTTGTCAATCGCTGTGGTATCTGGGAGTGCCATACAAGAGACATACAACAACTTTTTAATTTAGGTCACTTAATGCCCAGTCCTAATTCTATTGAATTTAATGGAAGCAAGCCCTTAGCAACATAACACATGGTTAATAAAAAGTAATATTCAGTACAATAAGAATCATAGATAAGCAGCCAAGTGATAAAGTGATGTCAATGGACTAGAATGTTGTTGTGGGATAATGGTTTCCTGCTGCTACATAAATGCTGATGCAAAGCTGAGATGTTTGTTTTCAAATCAGGGAACATTGTTCCTGTGCCAATATTCTATCACAATGACTTTATTTCTTTTATGCTAAATGACCAATGTACTGTAAATATAATTATTTTATCTGATGAATGTTAGTACAATAATTGTTGCTCACTGTACTATTATTGTCCTCCTGCATTATGATTGGTTTAGAGAACATATCTATTGTGTGCACTCAGAGACCAGTATATATAGACAAATAAGGTTGTTAGTTTTTTAAAAACTACATAGTGCTGCTGAAATTTTGTATTATGGAAAACCGGCATGTAAAAAGTACCAACACCTAGTGTTCATTTACAAATGAGATGATTTGCGATTAGCTGAAGCACTCATTTAATCTTTTGTTAGTAAATAGAGATCACCAGCCCAATTGGATAAGACATGCCAACTAGTAAAACAAACAAACAAGCATATAAATTTTAATTCAGAGGCAGTGGACTGAGTAGAGGGCCTAATGGGCATAGACCTGTTCCCTTTTGAACCTGGTCCAGAGCATATCCATCTTCCAGATCCAAGTGGAGAAAACACAAGAGAGAAAAGGAATCTTAACCCACGTGAAAAATAGAGCCTAGGGCTGAAGCCAACATATAGCCAAAGTCCTTTGAAATCAGTGGGACAGAATTAAGACCCACAACAGGTAAAAGAACAAAACTTAAAACTTTTCAACAGAACCACACCAAACAATTATGAGTGGCAGTGCTTGTCATTATAAATACCAAGCCTTCAGCCCAAGAAACAGTCAGACAAAGTGATCAAGAATATTCTGCCTGCCTTTCACCGCTGAGCCTACAGTAGCATGAGGATCCTCAGGTCACATGCACAGATGCTTGGACAGGACACAACCAATGACTGGAAACAATCATTAGAATAAACCATTGTAATTTACATTAGAAACCAAACAATGAATTTATAGGCGCAAATTAATCATCTTTTGCTAGTCACCCTACAGACAATTCCATGACATACAATTTAAAGGAATACTTGTTTATTATATATATATAAAAGATAGAAATGCATAATAAAAGTACAACTATTTGTTATTCTTATCACCTGGAAAATATAATGCTTTCTTTTTAAAAATACCTGCCCCAAGAAATACTGATGGGAGTAGTGGACTAGGAGCATTGGGAGTTCAACACAACAATGGTGCAGCAAGGGTAATCTTCCTCAGAAAACCAAATGTGAAATCCTAGCCCCATTGAAATCAATGGCAAAATTCCCACTGACTTCACTGGCACCAGGATTTAATTCCAGGTGTTCAGCATGGAAATACTGCACTGTCTAACAGCACCATGACACAATCAATATGTGCTTGCATGTTTACTTTTATAACTGTGCATTTGCCTAGTGTAGACAGACTCTGAATTTCACACAGACCTACGCTTGTCTTTCCTCCCTTCACCAAGAACTAACTTCAATGGGAGTTGCAAAAACTCATCATGCTCCAGGATCAGGCCCTGAAATTGCTTTTAATTAAATGAATAAATCAATAAATAAAATTGTGGTATGACTATGAGTCATCAAATAGCTAATGCTATTTTTCTAACTCTTTCATAATGTCAGCTCATCATTGAAGGCAAGATAAGAGTAAAATTGCAGAAACTCACACTGTTTGCATCACGCAGAACAATTCAAAAGAAAATAATTCTATGTGCTTCTCAAAAATCTCTATGATTGACACAATTAGTAATAGAAGTGGGGTTTTATGCATTTTTTTAAATTTAGGTGAATTTTATTTAGCATTCTTTTTATTTTTTAATCTATTCAGACCACAAAAGGATAAAAAACTCATAAGAACTACAAAAGAATGCCAAAATATATTTAGAAAAGGAAAGCATCCTGGTGAGTACCCTGCAATGCTATTCCATCCAATTAACACAAAAGCACCCCGTCTGTGGGAATGATTTCCACAACTGTAGACTGCACAAATATTCCACAAGTTAGCTTGACATTTGGTCAGCTGTAACAAAGAAGAAGAAGTCTTCAGGTTCATGACTACTCTAGGAGAAAAAAAGGAGATTACCTGAACCAGTTGTCTTGCAACCAAGTGAAACAGAAACGTTTAAGGCTGTCAGGGATTCAAATGAGTAAGAAATAGCCTGTAAGATTGCTGGTCCAAAAGAACTTCATGGACCTCCAGGGCCCCTCTACTGCAGTGAGCATTACTTCGGAGGAGGACAATTGCAATATTTGGCTGCTATAGAACAGTATATTAAACATTACTCCCATTGACTTTACTTTTAGTCTCTTTACGGTATGAACTCACCATGCAATAGATCATCAACCTTTAGATACCGCAACTAGATAGCATGGTGATTGACTGATACTTGCTAAAAACAGACTGATGGGCAGGCAGAAAATTAAATGCCAATACTGACAGAATAAACTGTTAAACTAGTTCTACTTATTGCTCAAAAAAATATCCTCACCTACAAAAGAGAACTCTTCCCAGCTGACGTGTTCCCTTGATCAGCTGATGATAGGTGTATATGCCTGACACCATCCTTCCTCACCTCTCACCTGAAAAGGTAGAATCAAATGGCTTGCACAAACTAGACAGTACTCCCTGGCTAACCTCACAGGAATGGATAATCAATTAGCCAGGGAAAACCATGAAAGGAACTAAAACATAAAGGAAGATTTTGAGGTGGCAATATCGCCAGTGTCAGGAAACCCTGCAATAGCTAATCCCTACCTTTGCTCCATTCACTGCCCTATACTCAATCTGGCCAGTTCATTTTAAAACTTATTTGTGAGATGGACCACTGAGCCATCTTAACCATCACCAGTTATATGATCATTCAGTTCAGAGTGCAGCCATGAATGAGGAATTAACATGATTGCTGAGTTAGGCACAAAGATCAGGAACACTTTCCTTTCCACGTGAATCAACACAGACACCCGCTTTCTTTCTAAAACAGATGTCTACTGACCAGTCTGTGTCTGTCTGGCATGGATCCAAGGTCTGTGCCCTTTAATAATTTGTCAAGAGGTCACTGTAAATGGGAGTTAGTTCACTGGAGTTTGGATTTGGGTACACTGGTTCGGGTCAAGCAAAATGTAGGCAGGACAGTTTGAAAGCTACTGCACAGAGTTCTGCCAGTGCACATCAGTCCTGAACTTTTATTCCTCTTCTGAGTTTCCCTTGATCTGAAACTACCAGCCCTGTGTGGTTTTGTGGACATCCAGTAGGAGTTAGGTGGACAGCATCAGATTCATTGTCACTTGTGATGTGCCTGGATTGAAATGTCCCCCAGACAGAAAGGCTGCATAAACTCCTGAATCCCTATGTAGTAGAGACTTATAACAAAAGGACACAGTTTGTTTATTGGGATTTCCTCTTACACATTATCTTTCTTGGTATTACACCCCTAACACTATGATCTTCTACAAACAAAGGAAAATCTGGAGAGTCATTTTTTTAAAAAAGAAACTCAAGACAACTGACATATCCTTTAAACAAACATGAAAGGTTCAATTTTGCCTAATATAAAGACATAAATCATAGACATTTAAAAACCTTACAGACCTTGACTATGAGAGCTGAAAATTATCATTTTCTTAAGAATAAAAAGAAAAGTACATACATTTCATCATCAGAAATTGTATTATAGCTAGCAAAACAATTTTCCAATACCAAAGATACAGAAAGCAGCTCACTGGGTTAATGCAGTATATGTAGCTTTTTACATCTTGAGTTGTAAATAAATTTGACCAGCTTAAGCCATAAAAGCAAATGAAGTTGGAATTTTCCTTCCTAACCTGTTTATCCACATCACAAATCAACACACGGTTTGGCTTGACTCTGTGTCTCCGTCAAGACAAGCACTTGACTACAATAACAAAGATATTCCAATAAATTAGGATTGAGGTGCAAAGGCACAGCTTTCCAGGCCATGCTTGTAGAGAACTTTTTTGTGTAGCAGGCTCAGAGACACTGAAGGCCTGAAATACATTAAAAAAGGATTGGAGAGACCATCTTTCACCAGCTCTTTTGGGGGCCTCATGTTTACCAGTCTGCATGGTGCCATACTCTAGCCAGTACTATTGGTGCTCTAATTTCACAAGCATTAAATTGACTTAATATGTTATATATAAAATCATATGAAGAGGAATCCTTCCTCCCAGGTCTGTGTGAAACTCCCTACTCATATCCCAAACACTTGTTAGTAGTAATATTTGATTTCTTGTATTGTACATCATTTGTATTGTGTGCATTGAAATTTATATAACAATAAAAATATAGTCCTATCCTGAAGAATAAACAGTATATGGAGCTGAATCTGCTGCCTTCAATCACTTTGAGCAGCATCTTACTCTTCATATGGATTTTTGGTTTTTTGGGCATAACCCACAAAGTTAGGTACCATTCAACTTCATTAAGGGTGGCAGAACAGACATTGAAGTGCTTGATATGGCCAAATTCTACTATCCATTTTCCAGTTGGGTAATATGTTACCATATAAGTAATTCCACTGATTTCATCAGGACTACTAGCTGAGGTACAGAGACTGCCACCTGTACTTGTGTTGGCAGTACCCTATTCCAAGAGGCCTTCAACTGATTTCAGTAGAACTCATGTTGGAGTAAAGTGCTACTCAGAGTGATTCAGGATGGTAGAATCTGGCTCAAAGGGATTAGGGTTTGCTGCTATGGGGAAACAGAGAACCTATCCAATCCATGCACCATCATGCTTGTGACAGTCATCAAGACCATATATTTTAGCCAGAACATTCCAGCTGACATCACAGTGTCAGTTTGACTAGCTCATTTATATCTGGAGCGCATCACTGAATAGTTTCAATTGCTATAGTAACATACTTGGTTTTCTAAATGCATTCATTTCACATGTTGCTCTTGATGGAACTGGCTATTGGTTTGTGTGCAGAGAAGGAGCTCATTTTATGATGAATAAAGTATCAAGGAAAACATAAAAGGCTATGTAAACCCTGCACAGAAAATAGAAAGAGAGAAAAAACACTGCATTTGGTGATGTGCAAGTCCTTCTATGAAAGGGCATGCAGTCCATTTTCCTTTGCACAATAAACTCAGTAACATAAAAAGGACTAATGTATCTTTAAGAACTGCTCTTTTTTCCCCCTGAGCTTCTGCACATGCAAATACCTTGGCTGTAGTTCTTTTTCCAAGGTGATTTAAATCCCAATAGAGTACTCCAAGGAGAGATGTCTCTGGTACTTCCCATGGTTATTTTGCTGAGCTAGCCAAAGTATATACTCATGCCATATATCACTTTGGCACCATTAAAGAATTATAGGGCATCACATGGTCTCACAGGAATTAATCACTGCTTAACAGTGGGTGCTCCTGTGTTTATGAAGTCATTTGGAATATCTGCATGTAACCACTGGCACTATGATGAGAGAGTATTTGCAGGTAATGAACCATGGCATTACGTTATGGTTGAGCTACATCATTTTCCAATTGGTAATTAATATTTCTGGATGATAGTTTTATATATTTTCTTGCATTGGAACGCTATTTTCAAATGGTACCTAAACACTACAGTGATGGTTGCATTAGAAATATCCCAGATAGACAGAGAGACAAAACAAACACTGACTGGCAGTATGCTAGCTTTTTAAAGTACCATTATATAGAAAAAAATCCAGACTGTGTTAATTTTAAAATTAACACATTGTGCCAAATTCTCCCCTCGTGTAACCCATACTGAGAACTAAGAAGCATATGGTTCAATAAGTGTAAGTATCTTCATGTAGCAACTGGGGTATATTGTATGTTGTATGTTATGATTTCTAAAATCATACTTACTAGCTAGATAACACTATTTTTAGATTTAGATTTTAGATTTTAGAATTCAGCTTTCATAACCTTAGACTTTTATTTCCTTTTGGGCCAAAAATAAATATTACACAGTTTTTAACATCAGTTTCAAATGTCCATCAGAATAAGATGAAAACTGCAAAAAAAAATTCTGTAGATATTCTGTAAAATATTAGTTGTATTTGACTAACTCCCTTTAATGCTAATGGCTGCTGGATGCGTATACTGAGGTATATTGTGTGTGTAAGTCAAGAGCAGTAGTCAGTTCTTAGACAAAGGAGGCAGTAGTCATTTTTCAGAAAAAATGTATGCAAGTGCTATGCTGGATTTCTCAAAGATTACATAATTTCCCACTTATAAATATTTATTTTGCTTGTATGATTCAAATGATACACTTGAGCATCAATTAGCATTCCCAATAAAAGAGAGAAATTTGAAGATTTAAGTATTGCTCTAAAGCTAGGTGTTGCTAATTCATTCTGCTTTCAAGTTGTTTATCATTATTGCACCTCATTTTTAAAAGTAGCGAAAAAGTTTTTAAATAGAAGCATTTGGAATTTGTATATAACAAGTGTCTTAGGATAAGTGTACTTAAGTTTCACTAGAATTCAGGGCCAAGAAGTAATCAACTTGTTAAGAATTGAGAAGGTTATTAGAAATAGCTGGCACTGTACTTCTCTGACTCATTTAATTCAGATATACAAGCTGAAGATTTTAATAGATAAGGAGCTATTGAAAGCATAAAGAACAAATGCGTTCCAGAGATGTTTGCATAAAAGATAATGTACTTATAAAAGATGTGAAATATTCTACCTGACCTGTTGTTTTTATAGTTATCTGAAATCAGAAAAGCTCATTTACTGGAGCATCATGAGGGGGAATTGGTGATCCTGTATTCTTGCTGCTAAATGTATCAGGTATTAAAATGTATCAGGTAGTTTGAAATGTTAGCAAGGAATATAAAAGATGCTAGAAATTAAAAAAAAAATTGAGTGGGATATTTCCATCCTGGCGAACAGTGAGAGATACAAGTGGATGACCTTTATATTTACTTCTTCATTACACCTTTAAGAAGCAATCCATTATGCTGCCCCAATTGCACTAGTGGAGAGTAATTTGCAGCAGAAGCTTATCAGGTTGCAGCATGCTCACCTCCACACCACCAGCCCACTTTGGAGCCTGTAGATATGTGGAAGCGGCATGTTTTTTCCTATTCCCTACATTGGAACAAGATCTTCAGCGTCTCAGTCCTGTACCATAACTATGAGACTAAGCAACAAAGCAAACAGGGGCAAGTTTATAGCAGAAATGGAGTTTGGGTCAGAGGCTGACCTATGCTACTGACAGACTGAACAGTGCTGAAAAGCTAGCAAGCTTCTTTAGGGAGATTTTCCGGCTTCAACTGGTTAAAATGTTGCAAGATCTGTTACTCTTACAAGCTGTGCACCATCTTGATCCATGCCTATACCAGATCCAGAAAACTGACTTCTCTTACTTCAAATCTGACCTTCAAACAATACAACAAGGATAATTTCAGACCCACCAATTTTAAACTCAACACATAATTCCCCTCAGTAATTCAAGAAGTGATAAGAATTTGAGGTCCTGTCTCAAGCGCCTCAGTATAGTTTAATTGATTTACGGACCTATCCTCTTATAAGATACTTATCTAATTCTTTATTCAACCTAGTTATACTATTGGCCTTCACAACATCGTTTGGCAATGAGTTCCAAGGGTTGACAGCACCCTGTGTGAACAAGTACTTCCTTTAGTTTACTTGAACTTCTGGCTAAAAAATTTATTGGATGACACATAGTTCTTGTGATATGTGGAGGGATAAATAATAGTTCTCTAGTCAGTTTCTCCACAACATTCATTATTTTATAGACCATCATATCCCCCCTCCCTCAGTTGTCTCTTTTCTAAACTGAATAGTACCAGACTTTCTAATCTCTCCTCAGATGCAAACTGTTCCACACCCCAACAATTTTTGTTGACCTTCTGTGCATCTTTTCCAGTCCAAATATGTCTTTTTTGAGATGAGGTCACCAGAACTGCATGCAGATTTCAAGGTGTGGTTATACTATGGATTTATATAGAGACATTAGGATATTTTCTGTCACAGTATTGATCCCTTTTAAATGGTTCCTAACATTATGTTAGCTTTTTTGACTGTTGCCACACATTGAGTGGATGTTTTCAGAAGACTCTGTACAATGACTCTATTGGTATGTCTACATGGAGATAAAAGGCCCGCAGTGGTCAGCTGACTCTGGCTCATAGGGCTTGGACTGTGGGACTAAAAATTGCTTTGTAGACATTCTGCCTGGGGCTAGAGCCCAAGCTCTAGGACTCTCCATCTTCACAGGGTCCCAAAACTTGGGTTCCAGCCTGAGCCCAAATTTCTACACAGCAATCTATCAGCCTCACAGCCTGAACCTTGTGAGTCCAAGTCAGTTAACCCAGGCCAGCCACAGGTTTTTCATCCCTAAGATCTCATTCTTAAGTGGAAGCAGCTCATTTAGATACCCATAATTTTGTTACAAGTGATGTTTGGTTTGTTTGAATGCACAGCTCAAAGTGAAATCTGAGTGAAATTACATGGATTAAAAATGAAAAAAGTACTCACATAAAACCTTATAAAATAAAACCACTTCAGTTTCACACAACCCTGCTAGTGAATTTCTATTTCCCCAGAAATTGCAAGACTTCAATATCAGGCCCAACTGAATTTGGACTAAAGTACAAATACAAAGTGGGAAGTGATATTATAAAAATTATGGACAAATGAGGATCAAATTGGCTGAAGCAAAACATATCTGGAGCTCTCCAAACCAACCATATTTTGAAATTATGCAAAAAGACTCACAATAACATGTTTTTAGTGGGATTTCCTTTCCTCTCTGGTTTCAACTGAATCAGAAATACTGGAAAACAATCTATATTTCATAGATTTTTTTTTCCTGATTAAGGTCCTAGAAGCAATTGGGAACCAGGAATCTGCATGTATATCTTAAAACGTTAAACAGGCACTTTCCAAACCTCAGAATTAAAAAAAAGAGAGTTCAAGTTTCTGAGTGAAGGTTAGAGCTATGTGAAAATTTGCTTGGTTTTATGTTTCATTCAAAACCAAAGCAGATTCTCTCAAATGTTCTTGCCATTCAAGAGAATTTTGCCCTAGTTTCAGGACCAATTTATGGGGAGTTTTTTTATTGTTGAAATCATATGAAATTAGCTGTTTAGTATGGTTTCCAACATCCCCTCTCCACCCTAAACAAATTTGATGATCATGGATGAGCTTTCCTTTAAGAATGAGTTTACTGGAATCCGTAACTCAACAAGAAACCCAGGCAGTATCAACCCACCCAGTACTAAATGGAAAAAAAAAATTACCAAGTTTTCTGCTGGCAGAACTCCATTAACTTCAATAGAGTAACACTAGTAGAGAATGTAGCCCAATGTTTACACAAATTCTTGTAAAACAAAGCTGACAGATTTGGCACATTTCTAATGAAGGTGCTGATTGGTTCTTACTCTTTCTAAACCTGTTTTTCCTTTCCTGGTTTATGTTATCTTAGTGAAATACATGTAGCATGAGGCTAGCATACATCATAGACTACAAACTTTTAAGGAAGCCCTTCTCTGGGGGCGTTTGGTGTCATCCTAGCCTCATTCTGAATCTGGATGCCGCCCGTCTCATTTCCCAGCCCCGAACTGCTGGTATTCTGCCAGGCACAGGCCCAAATAAAACAGAATGAAACATCTTTCAGAGAAAGCCTTCCCTCCCAAACTCTCAGACCTTTACCTTGCTACTTTTGCTCCTTTGATTTCTCCACTCAGCTCTGTGAACTCTTGGGAAAGATTTTACGTTGGCTGCTTTTAAATAAAGTTTGTCACAGCCTAAGACTGTCCTGCCAGGAAGCCTTGAAATAGCAATTAGCTGCCTTCAGGCAGCCATATGCTCCTATCAATCACAGTGGGACTGGAGGCAGTTAACAACTTGGTGGAGGAGAAACAGAAGACACCATTCTATAAAACAGAATATTTTCTTAGTTTTAAACTCTTACAGATATGTCACAATGTAGTCAAACAAATAAAAGCATCTTTAATGTTACACTTTGAGTCTCACCTTTTATGTCACTTAAAAAGAGAATGTTTAACAATAGCTGATTGCAAAGCAAGCATATCCCAGTAGCAATCAGTTGTCTCACAGGGAACAATCATGAAGGATTTCACAGGACTACATCAACACTGTCAGGAAGCCAACAGATCCGCGCCGGGGATGGGTTGAGATGCGGTCCAGACTGGCAGATGAAGGAAAGTTCAAGCCAGTTCTGAGTGCACTCAAATACGTTTTCAAGTCCATAGTTATATAGGCTCATAACCTGTTGCAAAGGCTGGGTTGTGAGTCAGAAGATGGGGATTCAGGAGACCGTGGTTAGTTCCTAGCTCTCGCGAAGACTCAGTGTGTGATGGGACAAGACATTTTGTGCCTCCATTTCCTATCTGCATGGGGGGATTGAAACACTTCAAAGGGGTGTTGTGAGGATAACGGTGTTAACACATATTCAGTGCTTAGAAACCGATAAAGAAAATGGCCTATAGTAGAGCGCATTCACTGCAGACATGTCCTCTCATAGTGTAACAGGATCTCCTGCCCAAACACTCCCAAGTGATGGCTGCTCCCATCACACAGTAATCCACCTCTTCTCATGACTAGTTGTTTCCAGGGTAAACAAAGAGTACAACAGACTAATCTCAAACATACGTGACTCTTTGCACCAGGCTTACTCCTCCCCAGACTATTGACTCCTTCCTGGATTACTCTCCAAATCTTCTGCAAAGCAATACCTCCCAGGCATCTCTCTCTGGAGGCCCAATTCCAAACTCATTAGTCCTCCCTATTGTGTCAGTGTGTTTCCACTCCACTTTTCTGGTGGCCCAGTAGGGGAACCCAGGCCCTCCCACTTCACTGGGTCTAATCCAGGGACCCTAGGATGAGAAGCCAAGATAGGCTCCATCACAGTCCTCCCTGCTGCCTCTCTAGACCTCTTCCTACTATGGCCTTTCTTCAAGCTGCTTCCCCCAGTTCCTCCCTTGGCTCATTATATCTTTCTCTAGCCCCAACTTCACTCACTCACTAGCAAGCAAAGATGGACTGCAGAGTTCTTTCTCTCTCCTCACAGCCTCCTTCTCATCTGGCTTCCCTCCCTTTATGCTCACCTCCTAACTCCTCCCTTGGGTGGATGTTCTCTTCTGTTGGATCTGGCCCGCCCACCAGGTGCCTTAATTGAGCTCTCTTGCTCCTGTTAACCTTTTTTAGTGGCAGTGCAGGGTTTATGCCCCATCATTGGGCAATATAAACTATTAATAGATCCTGGGGCCCCATAGGTGCTCTAAAAATATATATATTGTACAAAAAGAGAAAAAGGCACACAAGTGTAATATGAAAGAACCACACATGCACAGTGGGGTCCAGATAATTGTGTTTATTAATTATATACAACATGCAAGGCCAAGCTACATATGCAAACTGCTACTATTATAGGATTCTGGTTGCTTCTGAGACAGAGAAGATAGTGAGAGCCACTAGAGGGCTCAAAAACTATTTAGAGTGATACTATCCTATACTGGACACTATATTAAATACTACAATGTAGTAAGAGACAGTTCACATTCCAAAGAGGTTAAAGTCTAAATAGATAAGACAAAGGGTGAGGAGAAATGAAGTATCTCCATGCTACAGATAAGAAACTGAGGCACAGCCATGTCAATGTTTTTTCAATGTCCTATAAACATAGGGTAAAAGTTGCATATAGTTCTCCTAGACAGTGTCATAATGATCTTTTCTGCTTTGTGCTCTATTTCTATATCACACTGTTTGTGTATGATGATTGTCTCATAGCTGCCAGACAACAATACATACCTATCCGAAATAGTAAAGTAAGGCGGGAAATAATTTCTTTGTGGTATTTTTGCATTTTTTTGTGTGAAGCAGAATCTTCCCTACTACATACCTTGCTGAATAAAATGGAAGTTAATATAACTTCATATACACCTCAGTTCTGCTTGATTTTTCATGCTCTTTGAACCCTAGTTTGGGTTTGAAGTTCAGTTAATTTGAATTTGGCCTTTGTGGGTACATTTAAAAATTGCTTTGTTTTGATTTGCTATTTAATTTTTTCTTCCAAGGCTAAAGAAGAAAATTAGGGCCAAGTTGAATGGCCAGGCTTCGATAAAAAGCACTGAGTGTTCTTTTATTCCATATTGCCCTTGGCCTTTGTTAGTTACACTGTAATCTTGCTTGTTCACGGAGGTGTAGCTCCCTTGTTACTAGCTACACTCCATCCACTAGCCCCATGGCTTGAGAATAGAATGTATACTTTCAGTGGAATTTATAACTCAGGGCCTGCTGATGTATCTTTAAATCTGTCTGCTTCATACTGTGAACAAGAACTTAATCATCCTACATACCATCTCACAGTATTATACCCATACTAAAGAACACTGGCATACAATTGTTAGTAAGCTAATAACAATGCCATTATGTTGGATTCTTTTTCAGTACAAGGGTAAATAAAAGTTATATGCCTATCAGAAAATCAAGAGTTTTGGAATAAATGCAAATTCTCTCATCATCTCTAATTGTCAGTTGCTGTAGATGTCAAACTAACAGAGTAGCAGAATCTAATTTCCTTGTTTGATTCACCATGAAATTAAACTGAACTGACAATTTTTATTTTCACCTGGCAAATTCACCCAACACTATTTAAATCTAGCTAATCAAGTACAGTTATCTGCTGCACACACTCATCTCTCCTACCACACCTCTGATTTGTGGTATCCCACATCCAGCTCCCTCTGACAGTCTGGCATTGGATTACATTTACAGTTTTGCAAGGTGTAAAGAAATGCATGGGCATAGTTAGCTGAGTTGCCAGCAAATCTATCATGTCACAGAATTACTGCTGAAAGATGAAGGGGGCAGAGGAGGGGAAATCCACCCATACTATGAAAAACAAGAACTCCCCAACAGCACCTTCCTATGAAAATACAATTGGGTGAAGCTCTTTCTTCAGAATAGTTCTCTTCTCATTTGGAAACTCACCAAAAAAAAAAATCTTTATTGGGAATAGAATACCACAATTTAGAAATTACTGAGAAAATTAGAGTTAGCATTGTCTGCTAAGAGATTTCTCCTGAATCAAATATACTTTAGAGTCAATGCTGACAAGCCCATTTTAGGAACTTTATGAAAAAAAAAGTGAATGGGAGACAATATTTGCTGAATATCCGAAGTGCATGTATTTTTGCACCAAGTGACAGCATGGAGTCTCATGGCATTATGTTCTGTCCGGTTCAATACAGTCATAAGCACAATGTGTCAATAAGCAGCAGCAACACACTATGCTGTGATGAAGTTGTGTAGTTCAGATCATCTGAATTTCTGAGGGTGGTTTACAAGTAAGGTCCCAAAGCTTTTCTTCGCACCTTACAAAGAATTTGGAACATTCCACAGCTATGTAGTCTGTGGGCAAACCCTCCATGGAAACACAAACATCCACAAGACACAAAAGTGTCATTGTGCCCAACATGCAAGGTACTTGAATCCTCTCCTGTAAGCTCTTACATTCCCTTTACAATTCTCTTCCAAGGATAAACCATATTTCTATGGAAGAGTTATATCACATACTAAAATTTTATTTTTATTTTTTAAATATAGCTCTGTCATTTGTGTTTGCCCAAATGAAGAGTTAAAGGGTATGCCTACACTGGAATAAAGAGACCCGTACCACAGCCGTGGCTGGCCCAGGTGACTTGGACTTGGACTATGGGGCTAAAAATGGCTGTGTGGAGATATTCAGGCTCAGGCTGGAACCCTGGCTGTAAAGTCTTCACCCTTCTCACTGCTGCAAGCCTGAGCTAACTAACCCAGCCAGCAGCAGGTATTTAATTGCTCTGTAAATGTACCCAAAGTGATCATTTCACCTATTCCCTCCATTTCTGTAATGCTTCAGCTCAGTTACATGTCGTTTTAGTTTTTTCTAAATGTCCTTTGTTGGTAACAGCCCAATCTTCTCTAGCGACAAAGAGTCCTGTGGCACCTTAAAGACTAACTAAAGTATTAGAGCATAAGCTTTCGTGGGCTAATACCCACTTTGTCAGATGCATGCAGTGGAAGTATCCAGGGGCAGGTATAAATAGGTAGGCAAGAACCAGGTTGGAGTTAACAGGGTTAGTCCAAGGAGGCTGAACCAGCTTGTTATCTCTAATCAGGGAGGGTGAGGTATTCCTCTAGCAGCTGACCTGGAGTTATGAACAGCGAGAGAAGAGAAACTGCTCTTGTAGTTAGCTAGCCATTCATAATCCCTATTCAGTCCTGAGTTCACTGTGTCAAATTTGCAAATGAATTGCAGCTCTGCAGTTTCTCTTTGCAGTCTGGTCAAAGTGTTTTTGCTGCAATATAGTGACTTTTAAATCTGTAATTGTGTGTGCAGGGAGATTGAAGTGTTCTCCTACAGGTTTTTGTATATTGCCATTCCTGATATCTGATTTGTTTCCATCTGTCCTTTAAGGTCAAGAAAGTCAGGAATGACAGCTTGCAGCTCAGCCTTCAATCACCTAGCTAACTGCAGCTGGAATCCCTAATTGGTGAGATCACTGATTGGATGAGCAGCATTATCAGGACTGCTCTCAAGCCCAGCAGCAGCACTTGGCCAATGGTTGCTCAACACTTACACCCACAGCAGTTATCACACTGGGTCCTGCCTTGTTCCGAACCTTGCTCAATTTCTGACTCGAGATTCCTGACCCTCAACTCTGACTCCTGGATCTTGATACTAGCTCCCATCCCTAGACCTCACTGCCCATGCTCTAGTCCTTGACAATGAGAATGTGGTGCTTCCATGAACTTATCCACTCCCTACCAATTTCTTCCTTCCCTAGCAGAGAAGATGTGTCCCAGATCTTCCCAGAATCCAATTTTCCCATAACTACATAATGCAAGGAGCTCTCAGCTCTGCTAATTTTGAATGTTTAAATTACTTGTTTGAGGTTACTTAACATAAAACTTCCTGAGTATCTCAGCTTTACATTCCATTATTAAACCTATTCATATTGTATAGAATGAATGATGAATTTGGCTTAAAGTATTCAAATTTTTAAAAGGATTTTGTTAAAGAAATAAAGAAGACAGCATATTGGTTTCAAAAAAAAACAAAACAGGACCAGTGTATTCCTATGAACCACTACAGAGATATGACTTTCTTTAGTATATTAAGCATATTAATACACATTAACTGTAGAGCTGTGAGGATAAAACACATTGTGAACAGAAGTTACTGTAGATTTAAAAAAATTTCTAATGAAGTCTCTTTGTAGTTAGTGCATTACTACCTCACAATAAAGTACCTTATTTCATAACTATGACAATTAGCTCATACCACCATTTCACGTCCACTTAAATCAACAAAGAACTCAAAGTGTTCGCCCCCCCCCTCCGCCCCACTTTATATTCATGAGTCATAACATTGTCTCTCTTTGGAAGTAACGTATCTGAATTAACGCAGAAAACATGCAGGTTATTTTCATATTTTTTCTATTGAGTAAATGAATTCAGTACCTTGGAAACAGAATACATTCTGGGCCAAATTCATCCCTGATGTATCTTATATTGAAGGCAAGGTATGTGCACCTAACAGAATGCCAGATAGTCAGACAAGCAAGCACATTTTATGTTAAAGCCAAGAGCAGCTAATCAAAAAAAGACAATAAATGCTTTTGGAAAAAAATGTTCTTAGTATTTTTGTTTGTATTCTCTTGTGAATTAACTGTGTTATATTTTCCTTGAGCAAAATTAAAATTTTGGAAGCTATTCAGAGTCAGGGAAAGATCAGACAAGTTGTAGTGTATGTCTGAAGAAAAAAGGCATCCAAACAACACAAACACAGTTTGGTACCCTGCACTACATGTATTACAGGAACAGGCTGTTCTTTAGAGAACCCATTTTGTAAGAGGCTACAGCGGTACAATTACAGCTGAAAGTGGGCAGACAATTCTGACACGTAAATATAGATTCAAAACAGATAAAGGACATGACTCTAAAAAAGAGGGTAGTCAGAGCCTGCCATCGTTTAACTCAATGCTTCAGAAAGGACAATAGTTAATCAAAATCTGAGGACCAAATCATGCTCATGTTACCCACCCTAAAAGTCCCAGCTAATTCAACAGGACAATTTTGAGAGTATGACTAGCAGGCTTTGGTCTGTATTCCTCCTGCACATTCAAATAATAATGATACACAAATTGCACTTGTCAGCAATGAAATGGATTTCAGGACTTGGGACCTGATCCTGCAACTTGTTGCGTGCAGTTAAGCCTCTGCATGCAGCCCAAGCACGAGCAGTTGCAAGAGCAGGCCCTAAACAAGTAAGAGGTGACATATTATAGCTCAGTTCACACCCATGAATACCTAAGCACATCTGTGACTGGAGTTTCATGTTCAGTGACTTTTTACAGCTGCTAATTTCTAGCCATCTATGATAATGAGAATAGGGGTGTTTAGTGGAGCTGACTGATTTCCAATACTGAAAATTAATTAGGCAGAACAGATGATCAAAGCCTGTAGGAGATATATTTTAATGCTTCTCCTGATTTACCAAGAAGCACAGAGCCAAAGTCATCTCTGGTACAATTCCATAGAAATCAATGTTTAATTTAATATACAGTACTCACATCTTTTACTAATCAAGAAACAAAACAAAACAAAATCCTCCCCTCTTCCCAGTGAGAAATAAAATTGACAGTGACTAGATAAAAGGGTGGGGGAAAGTTCTTGGATCTCTCTGTATTCAAAGTCCATGTGAAAAATTCAACTTCTCTCCATTTTTCCCTAAAAATCCTTTAAAAGGTCTATTTTTCAGTTTAAAAACATTTATTTTTCAGATCTGCTGAAGTTATTTTTGGCCGTGGTGATTGTGCTGCATCAGACCCAGTTCCCAATCATTATGTTGTAATAGCACATGAAAGATTCTTAAAGGAGGCAGAAGAAAAAAAACCCCTAATCAATTAGGATAATAATGTTCTTTACGTTTAAAATTGTAATGAAAAGTGTGTTTGCCACTTTAAGGGGAAACTAATAATGTTTACATGACCCCGCCCTAGAGATTTGCTAAGGTCAGGCTGATTCTGTGCCCTTCTTGGAGGATAAAAATTAATAATAAGCGTAGTGTTCTGAAGGTGAGAAGCAAAAGGACCTGTGGATTGTCACTTTTTCCTTTGGTACTGTATTTATACTTACACAGAAAGAGTTTGAATGCCATGTGTAAGGCAAAGCAATCACAGTCAGATATGCAGACTTCTCTCTCCATTATATATAACCAAAGGAATTAATTAAGTTAATTACAAAACGCCAGCCTATAAACATCATTTACAGCCTTGCTTCTCAAGTGAGTGGAAAGGTGCTCAGGATAAGCATATATATCACATTCCAATTTCTTGGTTTTTTCTGGTGTCCCTCTCCCCCTCTCTCTGTCTTTTGATACTGGAATGAGTGTGGCAGCTTTAGAAGAATCCAGCCACATACAAGCCACAGTGTACAGAATCTCAGTGTGTGGGATTTATGACTGGGACTGACCTATTTTTTTAAAAAAAGTTATTTAAAATTGAAATGTACAGTGTTCTCCTACATCCTCCAAAGCCCGGTAACTTACTTTTACTCTTATTAGAGAATAGACTTTTGACCATTAAAGTGGTAATTATAATAGCCTTTAATTTTGTAACACATATACAAAATTGCCAGTTGCATGTGCACCAAGATATGGGTACAAATAAAGAAGTCATTTATGAAAAGTTAAGATTTAAAAAGAAGTGTTTAATAGACACACTATGTTAAAGAGTAGAAAGATACCGATCTAAAAAATGTCCAGTCCTCTTGCTATGAAAGCGTTCTAGACAATTTGGATTTTTTTCTTGTAATTTTCATACATCCTTAGTTATAACAAAAAGTTCATTAGAAGATGAAGGGGTTTATAAACCATTCTTTGGGGTGTCTTGTCATATGGAAAAGTGGAAGGGGAAGGGCACATTTCCCAGTCACCCCAGAGATCATGCTCATAAAAAGAATAAGCAAGTGCTTCACCACATTAGAGGTGGCTGCTTTTGCTTTGGGCTTGAAAGGATAACTGTCAGGCTATGGCACAGACTTTTAAATGAAGCTTCGTATTCTCAAACATGCAGAGACATGTCATATTGTGTTTCTATTTAATGAGTGTTATTGTAAAAAAAAGGCATTACAGCAATGTTTGTGAAGCTTATGGATATACACCCTTTGGAAACTGCAATTAAATTACCTGAATGATCACTACAGAGAGTCAGAAGGGGTGCTTGTGCAGGGATTCAAGAACCCTCAAACCTGAAGGAATATGTCTGGCCTGCTAAAAAGGAAATATTTTGGTGCTCTCCCTACCCTACTGATGGATTGGGGCTTCTTTTTTTTCCTCTTGGTATTCCTGTAAACTACAATCTCCCAAAGTCATATTCTCTGGAAAGAAGGTGCTGAGATGACTTCCAGAAGTAGTGCTTTTTGCCAAAAAATGTCTGTAATTCATTCAGACGCTAAAAGAGTTACTAGTGTCCTACTGCTGTCTTGTAACTTGATCCCTGACTCAGAGAGAGGTTTCCTTTCTGCCATACCTAGCCTGGACTGGACCAGACAAACCAAGTACCTCTCTGTGACTGAGTCCAGTTATGCCTGTGCTATAAATACTACAGCAGACACCACAATTCACAGCATGGCAGGTCAGTGCACTCCAAGGCAGTTGCTTGTTTTCACAATATGCATAGATGCAAAATAATGCTATGACAAGGTGTCTGAAAAATCTTTACAGTAGTACTCAGTAGTACTAATATTACTTTGCGTTTAACAAGGTGACCTTGGTACCCTGATGTCACAAAAAATACTGACACTCATTTTCAGCTTTAAAACTGCTTACAGATGATGAAAAGCCATACACAAACTTGCACATGATTAACAACAAGACAAAGGCCTTTTAAATGAACATTTTATGTGAGCTAAGTGTGGGATGAAGCTTGCAGTAATTGTTCATATTTCATGGGGACTTGGCTTTTCATGAATTCATCTCAGTGTCATCTTTCATACATATTACAGTATTGGTTCATTAAAATTCTTGATGCAGTGCTGAACCTGGTCAGACTGAAATGGGGCTGACAAACCTCATGTCTGCTGCACAGATAACCAGACCTTATGAAGGTGAAATTAGTTTTCAGGAACTGTACTGTTCACTTGATTGATTCCGTCTTAGAAGTCATATGACTTAATGTTTCCTGCATGGGCTGCCACTGTCATGCAAACATGACCTGATAACACATTGTCAGGAGCGCTCCAGAGAGCTAACAGCAATCTAACATCTTTCTACTGAGTGTGAAGTCCCATCTGAAATGTGCATATTTGATAAGCAGTTCTTCTATCTGTCCTTTTTCATTTTCAGAAAGTTAATCTTCTCTGCTCCACTGAGCACTGTGTAGAAATGAGCTGGCTCAGAAATGCAGCAGGTGGCCCCAAACTACAGTACATGGGCACTCTAAACCTCTGGGGGCAGGCAAGTTTTGACATAGTTCCTGGAAGGGGCACAGCTGGGACTGAGAATGCAGTGTGTCAGCCAATCCCCTTTTGAGAAGATGGACCTTCAGTAATTTAGGGTAAGAATGATCTCTTGCATTTTGTGCTCAGTTTTATTATTGTCTGCTTCCTTGTTTCGTAACAGATAACACCACAAACCATTTTCCTCCTGGTGAGGTGAGGTACTCACTGCAATCATGTGAGCCATATAAATACAAAGAATTCCATAAAAGATCATCATTAGTTTCAAGAATAATTTTGATGGGGATATCAATGGACTGCCAACCACCTTCTTTATTATGCCTTTTTTAGAGCCTTTATCCCTCAGAATCCTCCTTTCTCATCCCAGTATCATTTGAAAGATAAGCAGAAAACACAATGGTCAATTTTGCATAATACCACCAGTTCCCTCTACTCTGTATATTTAATATATATATAAGAAAAATAGCAGGCTACTGTATTAATCTCTAGTTTCATTTACTCTGGTGTTAATGCAGAGTAACTCAAATGAATCCAGTGGATCCATGGTAACACCACTGGCTTCACTAGAGTTACTCTGGATTGACACCAGTGTAAGTTAAACTAGGAGTAAATGCAATAGGCTGGTACTTTATGTATATATTAAATATGCATAAGAGAGGCATAAGTGATATAAGAAATAAGTCATAAAATTTAGTATGGGCCAGAACTTTTCCCTTGTGCTGTCCTCTGTGCACCAGTATAAAGAACCCACTGGAGACTCCCCTGCATAGGTGTATCATTGGCTCTACGCCGGGGGTTCTTAACCCTTTTTCTTTCTGAGCCCCCTCTCCCAAAACATGCTATAAAAACTCCACTGCCCATCTGTGCCACATTAACTGGTTTTCTGAATATAAAAGCCAAGGCCAGCATTCAGGCTTAGCAAGCAGGGCAATTGCCCAGGACCTCATGCCACAGGGGACACTTTGAAGCTATGTTACTCAGGGCCTCAGACTTCAGCCCCATGCAGTGGGACTTTGGCTTTCTGCCCTGGGCCCCAGCAAGTCTAGCACTGGTGCTGCTTGGCGGACTCCCTGAAACCTCCTCATGGGCCCCTCAGGGGGCCCCAGATCCCTGGTTGAGACCCACTGCTCTAAGCCACCTGTTTTTGCCCCACCTGAAAAGGAGTGCTGCACTCAAGACATCCTGGTCAGCAGAACAAATTCCATGAAGCCTTTCAAACCATTACAAGTTAGATGTATTTTGGAGACACCTGAGTCTTTGGTCATATGGTTTTCATAAAGTGAGAGCACTTCCCAGACAAGACTGTATATTTGCTTTCAGGCTTTGAGGTGATTAAAATAAACCTTCATCTTACCTTGCATTTTCTTGGCATGTGGAAGAGTAAAATATCAACATTTTGTATTCTTCAGGTCTGCCTTCAAGAAACACTCTTACGGCATTGGCAGCACAGTTTAAGCCAGTCAGCTGACTCCTCTGGACGAGAGCCCTCTGTGGAAATAGGATGCAATACAAGAATATCAGTTTAGGTACATTGGTCTCTCTTATCCCATTGTTTGTATTATATTTTTTATTTTATGAAATGAGTTATACAAATTAGCACCATGAAAACATTCTCTATTTTTTCCATGTAGTACAGTTAACGTTCCCTAGAGGTATGCTCTTGAAAAAGGGTAAAATGAAGAGAAAGAAATCAAAGAGTCTTTCCCTTGACTGTTTTCTCCACATCTGTTTCTTGCTATTATGCAATGGCATTGAAGCAAATGAACAAGTTTTCTGCCTTGTGAACTATATGCTTCCAAACAAGAATGGATGCATCTTCATGCATCTTTTCAAACATCAGGTCTCAGTGTTCAGCACTGCTACACACCACTGTATCAAACTGGAAATATTCTCTTCCTTAAATCTCAGAAAGGGGCAACTTTCTAGTGGACTGACTAACCAACATTCAGTGACACAGAAGTATTTGTGTGACTTGGCTAGATGTCAGAAGCATGTATAACATGCACTGCACCAAATCCTCTCCTGGCTGAACATTTAATACTAGTTGTGTTGCACTATGACAAGACCAGCGGGTACATCACAAGCAGCAGAAGGGAACTTGAAGGTGCCATGAAGCAAACAGAACAGGATGGAACAGTGGAGCAGAAAAGTGAAACAAATTCCACAGCAGAAGATCCACCTTCCAACCATATCACTCCAGCCTGAGGAATCATAGCACTGTCCCTCCAGCAAGACGCATCCACTCCTTACTTCAACAGCACAGCATAATACTCCTGGGCCAGCTCAGTAACCAAGCCTCATACACTTCACAACCCATATTGGTCATGCTTTCTTTCCTTCACAACCTAAGGAGTTTGCTGAAGTGGGGCCTGAGTTCTGAGCACTTTGTAGAATTGAATCCTTGAGTAGTACCAGACAACAGGGCTGGGGGAAGTTCAGCTGCACAAGAAAAGCTACCAGTGCTGGGCCACCTGGTGGCCCCACATTCTGCTCCTTTCGCCACTATGATTCTGGAGAGTTCTGTGGTTCAGAAGTCTCGGGTGCAGCAGGAGGAGGACAGAGTCCCCCTCCCCAGGTATCATGGGATGGATCATGGGGTATGCCCTTGCTCCTTTAGCTGGTGTAGTGTACCAGAAAGAAATGAATTCTCCATGGATGGCAGGTCAGGAATGACATGTGATGGCAAAAGCAGCCTGGAGAAGTCACTGTATATTGTTTGTTTCAATGTTCGTCTGATCAAGCTGATGCTAAGAGTCCTTCACTTGAAGAATAATACATTTACTCAACTTTGTTTCAAATGGATGTACTGCTTCAGAACAGTTTGGATAACTCTGAACACAGGACTAATAGTATTATAATTGCCTGATCTGTCTTTGAACTGATGGCTGCTAACATTTAAAATGTCTTAATTCCCAGAAGTACTGCTGCTGAAATATGGCTGTGAGTTTGTATTTCAACACCATTTAGCCTATTGCAGTGACACTTTTAGCTTTCCCTTGTTATTAAAATAGTTGCATCTCAGTAGCCTTTAGCCATTCTTTGTTTTACCACCTGGGGGATACGAGTTTAAATTTTCATCTCAGTTCTTCACTTCTTGAGCTACTGGGAGATGAGAGGACAACTGATCAAATAGTAAGAGAATTTATTCACAAATAATTGTTCAATAAAAAAAGTTCTAATACCTAAATAATATTTTTCACAAAATATTATTCAACCAGCAGTGGTTGGGAGTATTACTGAAGGGAAGGATCTCCATGGGGAGATGGGGGACAGAAGGAGGCAGGAAGGCATCTCATTCCTGACCTGCCATGCTATTCAAAACCTGAGTGTCTCCTGAGAGAATGCTGATTGTGTGGTGATTTGTAACTAGACCATTTTCATTTATGTCTTAACCCAGAATTTGAATTCATTTCCCAGAAATGAAAAGTCAGAGTACTAACCAAAGGTTCAATTCTACCAGGTGCACAGCACTCGGGCACCACTTCAGCAAAGCCCTCTAAAACACATGGTTAACATTAACCAAAAGTAGTCCCATTGAAGCTAAGGGGATTACTTACCTGCTTAAAGTTAAGATTGTATTTAAGTGATTTTCTGGATCAAGGCAGAGTGCTCATCACTTGAAGAATTAAGCCCCAACTGTACTCACCAACTGTGCCACATTTCTTACATTTCTGATAACACTATCTCATTATAACATTCCACTGTTTTCAAGGATGAGTGTAAGCCATTTCAAAGCACAGTTCCATAAGAAGGATACCGCTGAGTTTTAAATTAACCATCTTTATTGTCTATCCCAAATTTCTTCTCTTTATTTTTCCCATGAAAAACATATTTTGCTAATCCCTCCTTCCCTATCACACTAAAAATATTTTCCCTCATCTTAAAATGAGCATACATGTTTGTTTGTTTGTTTTTTTCTTTTCCTTCTTCAGGTTGCATTTTTCAAATCTGCCACCAGATGACTAGATGTCAAAATAAGAGTATCACAGCTTCCTGAAAGCAGTATTGCAGGCTTTCTCGTTTAGGAATTACATTTCACCCATGCCCTTAAGGGAGCCTGCATAATGCTTTGTTGTATTGGGGTGGAGGAATGTGGCATGAGGAGGGGTTGGAGAGCTGTTTTGTTTAGTTGTCTTTTTATTATCTACAGAATGATTCCGTGCAGACTTCCACTTTACCAGAAGAGGTTCTTAAGCTACTTTAGATACACGTGTATTAAGAACTACTGGAAATAAGTAAAGCTCAGAAAATGTCAAATATTTCACTCAGAATGCAAAGCTTTAAAAATAAATAACTAAATAAAGAGTGAGAGTGCCTTACTGTGAGAACTGCGGTAGTGATTTCAAGTGGATTTCACTAGCAGCCTCACTTAATAACACGCTACAAAGGGTTTTGTAGCACCTTATAGACTAATCTGTTAGTCTATAAGGTGCTGCAAGACTCTTTGTCACTTTCGCAGATCCAGACTAACACGGCTACCCCTCTGATTCATAACAAGCTGTGGCAGTACTGCCATAAACGTGGCATATTAGACATATCTAACTGCCAGTTAGTATCCCAGGAGTATCCCAATTCCGGACTCGGCTATAGGTGTCAACATATGAAAACAGGGTCCTCTATAGAGAAACTAACACAGGCAAGTGCAGATTGTCGTATATATCATCATCAGGTGCAGAAACTGCCCCTGTCAAGTGTCAGTATTTTAATTTATTTTGGTTTTATACAGCATATTTGTTAATGCAGGTGAATTTGGTGCTCATGAGAGTTAGGCAGACAACATTACCTTGAGCCAGGCATAGCAAGGCCAGTTCTGTGTAATCTCCTCCATACACTACTCCTGATGGCATTCTGCACCAAAAAAATTAAAAATTCTGTGCACAATATTTTAAAATTCTGCATGTTTTATTTGTCAATAAATAAATGGAGAGGCTCCAGCAAGGCACTGGGGAACACAGGCCACTAGCTGCATGAAGGTGGAAGATCACCATACAGCCCTCCACCCCAGCCTGGGACACAGACTCAGTGGTGAGGCTGCACCGGGCCCCTGACACAGCACAAGGTCTGGGCCTGCCCCAGAAACACCCTGGGGCCCTACCCTTCTGTACCAGGTGCACCAGGTTGGATGCAGGCTCAACCAGGCAGGATCCAAGTTTGAAGGGGCTCAGTGTGGAGGATACAGGTGTGGGATTAGAGGGTTCTGTGTGGGACAGTCTGAGTGCAGGTAGCTCAGTGGGACAGTCTTGGTGTAGGGACATCTGGATGCACAGAGCTGTGTTGAAGCAGGCTTTCCAGGTACAGGAGCAGTGAGACTCTTCAGGGGCTTTCTGGTGAATGTGGATGGGGCTCAGCAGCGGACTCTGGGTGCTGTGGGAGTGGGACTTGGTGGGGTGGAAGTCTGGGTGCAGCTAGTGAGGGGTCAGTGACATGAATATCTGGATGTGGGGGGTCAGGGTGGTGTGAGGGAGTGGGAGTTTGTGTGCAAGGAGCTCAGTGCGGGGTGGTATGGGTTGCAGTGGTGGGAGCCCGGAGGCAGGGGGTCTGGGTGCAGGGTTGCTTCAGACACAAGGGTTGAGGTTCAGTGGGGTGGGGTTCGGCAATGGAGTGCTACAGAGGTTCTGGGTGTACATGATGAGGCTTGGCAGGGGTGTCCGGGTATGGAAGGTCTAGATGCATGGGGGTTGGGCGGATGGGGGAGCAGCTCCCAGTACAGTAACCCCTCTTCCCCACAGCTGAGGAGTGATGGGAGGTTGGGATCCTGAGCTTCCTGCAGTTGGGGTGGTTCCTGGGGGTTGGTCTGACACAGCCCCAGCCAATCCATGAGGGGAAGAGGAAGTCCCAGCCTCTCCTGCCTCCAGTCCAGCTGGGACTAGCATCAGATCCCATCTCAGGGTAGGAGCCACTGACTGGGTTATCCTCAGCCCTGCGGTGATTTACTCTCCACCAGCTGTTTCAGGTGCCTGAAACAATGTACGTGCGCTGCTAGGGAATGGTGTGACTGCTCTTGCAGCTTCCCTTCACTTCCTGTCAGAAAGTCATTTTTCTGCAGGGAAGCAAAGAAATCTGCAGGAGACATGAATTCTGTGCTCACCCAGTGGTGCAGAATTCCACCAGGAGTAGGAAAGGGCTGTGCACAACTGAGAACTCAGCTATATAAGGCTCCCACATTTAGATATTTGGTATATTACATTTTCAAGGAATGTCACACGCTACGCCTTGTATGATGCAAAGTAGATGTAACTGGAAGTATTATTGGAGTATGCGGGCAGAAGGAATATTTCAATTTTCTTCATTGTTTTTATAGCAAATAGCAGTCAACCTAAACCTTTTTAAAGGCACAAATGACAGTGAAGTACCTAACTCCCATTGACTTTCAGTGGCAGTTAGGAACTCATCTGCCATTTGCACCTTTGGAAGCCTTCTCTTTAATCCACTGAAGCTGTGACTTAGAGAGAAATCCCTAGCTGTTGTTAAATAGTTTGATATCTCCCTACAAACAGCAATGAACAACTTCTGACAAGTTAACTGGAGCAATAAAGTGTGCAAAAATCACATTACTTTGCACTGGCTGGGAAGGAGAAGATAACAGGCATTGCCAATGAAGCTCCTTAACTGGAGTATTAAGCCTGGGCACCCCGTTTCCCCACCACCAACCTTTACTTTATTGCTGTGGTTCAGACAACTAAACCAGCCTTTAGTCTTAATGGTAAGAGATAGCATGGCCTACTTTCCAGAGATGTGGTGTTATGAATGTTCTAGGGGTTTATGGAGCTTCCACAAAGGAATGTGCACTCTTATCAGTCATAAGAAACCCAAATGAGTAGGAACATGGTTTGTGAAGCTAAAGCCCTGGTCACTGTATTACATTCCTGCTAAACCCCTTTGCAAACTCTTCTCCTGTGCAGTTGGGTTTACTCAGATAAGCACTTGGTTTATCAGAGTAAGAGAGCTACACAGAAAGCAAAATATGCTGTCTCCCTCGCTTTTCTTATTAGTGCTACTGGGGTTGTGTAGCCGACTAACACAATACTTGACCTTGGTTCAGTTTAACCCTTTATGCTCCAGGCTCTCAGAATGCCCACAGCTACATTGTTTTGTATAGCATTATTATGCTTAGAAGATTAACAGGCACTGGATAGTGTCACCTGGCAGTATGCCCACACTTTGGCCACTTCACCAG
>ML677339.1:12968017-13083017 GCA_007922305.1 Dermatemys mawii | reverse complement strand
AAAATACATAGTTATATTCTATTGAAACATACCTATCAAGTCAGAGACCATCCAGGGACATTCAAGGTGTAAGATGCTTTCTGGACATAAATATGCTAATTTTTTTAAATATATAGATTAAATAAATGATATCGTAAATGGAGAACTGTAAGTCACCATTAAAACAATCATCATTTAGTTCACAGTGGTATCTGAGATTACCACACTTTCTCCTTATACTTATAAAAGGAAATATCTGTGGTAACCTTGTGGTAATAGTTGGCAAGGATGACTTCTTAATGCTATCATGTCATGAAACAGGACTTTGAGTGCGTTCAGAGCTCATGCACATGTGATACACCATGGAAGGTAAAGAATCACTGAAAGCCATGTAGTCTTTGAAGCAGTTAAAATCACCTCATTGACAGAAGAGAGGAGAGGAGTCTTTTTGTTCTTTTAAGGGAAGGTGGTATTTCTTGCTCCTACTAAATTTTAATAAATGATACCATAAATGGGAGACTGGAGGATTTTAACTAAGCATTAGTATTGTTTTATTTTGGGATTACACAATATATTTTAGGTGTGCTTATTTAAGCAAACACATTTGGAAAAGAAATGTCAGGGATATTAAGATGGGGGGAATACAGTTACCCAAACTTGAAAGATTTTTCCAGATACTTAAAGATATACAAATTACCTTGCAGTACAATAAGCTGTATGATCTCAGACACTATGCCAAATTTCTATTTTTCATTAGATAAATTCTGTGAACAGGAATATGTTAAAGAGGACTCTCATTTTAGAAAATATAACAATAAGCCACTCCAAGGTAGCCATTAAATGGACAGACCAAAAGTCCGTTGGGGTAATATTCTCATCAGTTTTAATGGGTTTTGGCTCAGGGCCCAATAGACTATTGGTATACATAGTTGGGACTGCAATGTGACATTGAGACAATGTTAGAAAATCCCAAAACTGATGAATTTCAACATGAAAGATTATTCATCTGAAATTTCATCCTGTATTTCAGAGTTCCTCGCTCCATGTCCTTTAGATAGTTCACTAGCACATCACTATACCATGTTCTTACAGCATTTAATACTTTTGCACATTCCAAAATTTCTGTGGGAATAAAGGGGTGAGAATTACATAGTTCTTTCAAGAGTCTGATAGATTTAACATGCACGCTATTTCCTTCTAGGGCAGTAGCATGTAAAGGTAAGTGTAGCAATTTCTGATCTGTAGCACATGTTTTTTTAAAAGCAACACATTCCTAGATATTATCGAGATGATAATCGATTGAGTTTGCTCCTTGCACTCAGTATTTTGTTATATGTGATTCTGTATTTTATTTCTGAAGATGTGTGCCTTGGAAGTGTCATTCCTGTCATAAGACAGGCTCTGTAAAGGAGCAAACAGCCTAGAGAGGTGGAAGGAGGAGGCACAGAAGAGAAGAACAGACCACCTACCCTTTCAAAGAGAGACCCAACTGTCTTTTCTGCAAGTCTTTCAATCCAGGTCTATACCAGCTGTACTATTATTAATGGTATTTTGGTAGTGCCTAGAAGCCCCTGTTTATGACAAAGACATCTCTGTGCTAGTTGCTTTATAAAACATAGTACAAAAAGCCAGTCCATCCTCAAGGAGTATAGAATCTGTAGCTACCTTTTGTTTATTTTTGTTTCTTTAAAGCTCCTTGTTAAAAGAAAAAACACAACATCCTAAGCAAACCAAGACGATAACTAATAATTCACCAAAGGAGTCTGAAGATCTGTTGTTCTTTTGCAGAAATAATTTTCTCAGAGATCATACCTCTATTTTTTTCCATAGTGATATTATAACTTCCTCTTTATGCCAACTACCCCTCCCCCCATTTTGCTCCTGAAAATCAAACATGAGCATTAATCCACTAAAAAGAAAAAAAAACACTTTAGTCGTGTGTGTCAATATTTAAGAGCAAAACAGATCCTTTCAGTCTAAAATATTGTTCTCCCTAGTTTATCATACGCCAAAGAAGAAAGAATGAAGGCCAAGATTCATGAAAGAGAGTAGAGAGTGTGAGTGTATATCTCCAAAACAGGCTGCAGCAACACTAAGGAAAAATGGGTGCTATCTCGAAAACTGGAAAGGAGCAGTATGCAATAAATAGAGATGTATGGGTTTCAAGTTGCAGTCACTATCATAGTTAAATAATAGAATGCATGTACTTTACTTCTCAGGGTTACTAAAGCTGTGGGTCATCTTTATAGGTGTAATGTGGGGCTTCCTCCACTGAATTGCTGCTGAACATGTCAAGCGAGTCCAGCTATTATCATTTGCTAATTGTGGTGCTGAGTACAACCTCACATAGCGTGTAACAGAATGTTTATGGAAAACGGTTGAAGGTTACATAGAAAAAAAACCAGCAGCAAAGGATTAAATAAAACTCTAAGTAACCCCTAAAGCATCTTAAGCATTGCAATGTTGCTGTCTGAGTGGCTGTTTTATTACCTTTGGGGGTGGGGGGAGTCCTGGGATGGGGGAGAGACCTTCAATTATATGAGGAAGGATGACCATTATTAGACCTTCCTTTTGACCTTTTCCACTAATTCTGAATGTATCAGCAACTAATCTCTCCTCTGAGGAAAGACAGGAAAGGCTAAAGGTTAAATAAAAAGTTTTTTGATGAGCAAGAGATACATTTTAATTTCTAATAAATCAAGTGTGTTTCAAGTGGCTTGTTATTAAACAGTAACAATTCTCTGTGGGCTTTCTCCCCCAGCTTTGGTTTGAAAAGCAAGTTGCCTTTTTATTTTATGCAAAATTAAGGACATTTCTCTTTCAGCAGCCTGATGAGTTTTGCTTTATTCAACCTGCCCTTGGAAACGTGGGAGTGAAAAGGTCAGACGTCAAAAGATTTATGCTTTGTTTTATAAGATCTTCCAGTAAGATACTCCTCACTCTCCCCATCCTGCTTCTTTTTTGCTGTGCATGTGTGGTTTGTTGTCCTCCAAGACACTGCTAAAGAAAAGAAAACTCCCAGCAATCAGAAGCAAGCAGTTTAGTTGCCTTGCAGATTGAAGGATGTGTGAAACATTTGGGGTAGCTTCCCATGGCTAGCAGCCAAAATCCACTCTGAGAGGGACACATGCATCAGTGAGCCTTGTAAATCTTTTTTAACCTCAGTCTCAGGCCTGGATTTATTTGTTTTTCTAGGCAGACAGATCTGGCTCCCTCCAGGCCCTACAAAATGATCTGTCACTGTCTCCCCTGATAACCCAAGGCAGCCGGTAATGAAGTCAGCTAGCCAGGCCTTACAAATGGGCCTAGTATCTCAGATCATGTTAGACCTTTTCATTTATTAGATTTCCATCTCAGGGCCTCCTATGCCTCTCTACTTTGCCCTTACATACACACATGCATACAGAGCATGGTATTCCCCTGGAGATCTCTAAGGAAGCCTGAGAGTAATTAGGGAATTTGATGTAAGAAATTGGTGTGTTTTTTAATTAGTGAGAGAGCTCCATTTTCTGGGCTGCTCTTATATTGACGCTAGTGCACTTGGAATGGCCTTTGAGGTTGACATGTAATAATCTCATCAGGTTAACTACTCTCAGACTTGATAAAGAAACAAATGGCTGGGAGGGTTGGGGCGGGGGGAGGAGGAGCAGATACTGTACATTAGCTTAAAGCAATTCCTGCAGTAAAACCAAAAATACAAAAAGATTTCTGTAGATTAGGAGTGGATGATCCTGAAGAAGTTTGGAATGGAACACTTATCATAAAGCTTGGGCGTAAGAGCTGGGAGGGAAAAGAAATAGCATCCACCAGCTTTTAGCTTTCCTGTTGATTTCCCTCTCAAAACAGCTGCAGAACTCAGTTCTCATTTCCGGTCTCAGTCAACATTTTACTGCAGTAGCACAGACCTATAAGCACTATATTATGTGTTCAGATATGGGTGTGACTGAAGTATTTAAGAAGGAATCACATGCAGATGATCTCTTTTGCCAGAATATGATTCTTACTTTGGTGCCTCTCCCTTTTCAAGCCCAAGCTCTTCCCCAAGTTCCAGAGGCCAGCAGCATGATTCACCGACATTTGCTTTGCAACACAACATTATGATCCAACAGAACATCACGGTCTGCCAAGCCCACAAAAATTAGGGAATGGCTCAAATGTTTGATGGACAGAGTTAGAGATAAGATAGAGGAGGAAACTAGCTAATGAACTGAGCACGATTGGAGCCAGAGTCCTGAATTTTAATCCCATTGTGACATTGCACCCCATATTCTTCATAGTGATATGATGATATGTTTATAGCATAATTATGATATATTTTAAGCAAGAGGGGTCAAGAGGGTCATTGTAGAAGTTATGATTTGTTGACTATGATTATCCTATTTGTTTGCATATATCATTTTTGTATCTGAAGTTCTGAATATTGACTAGGGATCTGTAGTTCAAATGGGCTTATTTTGGAGAATACCAACAGCCAGCTTTTCAGGTTCAACAATGAAGAAGTCCATCAGCAAAGACAATGGACTGTGGATAGCTTAAACCTTCCTGTCGGCATTTTGGCCAGCCTGTATGCAATGGCTGCTATAACTCTACAAGAATATGCGGCCAGACCACCTGTGTCTGGACCTCATCTTTGGATGTCAGTATTCTTCCACAAACCAGTCTGAGAACTAAGTTTTGAAACAAAGGGTTTCCTGCCCTGCGCTAAAGCTATATAAGGCAGGGAGTGCCATCATCTGGAGTTCTTCCCTCCCACACAAGAGAAAACTCCTGGGCACACCTGAGGAGTGTGAACTAGGGGAAATGCTGAACACAGGCTATCAGGATTTCTAGCCAGTGTATGAAAGACCAAGGGATTCCAAACTGCAAAGCAAGTGTAGCTTGTGCCTTAAGAATCTGCAGCCCATTTGTATCACCAGTTAGGATAAGAGATTCTTAATTCAAATTTGATCTTTCTAGTATAAAAAAATAAGAACATAAGTATGGCAATATTTGGTCAGACCAAAGGTCCATCCAGCACAGTATCCTGTCTACCAACAGTGGCCAATGCCAGGTGCTCTGGAGTGAGTGAACCTAACAGGTAATGATCAAGTGATCTCTCTTCTGACATCCATCACCACCCTCTGGCAAACAGAGGCTAGGGACATCATTCATTACCCATCCTGGCTAATGGTCATTAATGGACTTAACCTCCATGAATTTATCCAGTTCTCTTTTAAACCCTGTTATAGCCAGGGTTTAAAAGAGACAACCTCCTTGGGCAAGAAGCTCCACAGACTGACTGTGTGAAGAACTTCCTCTTACTTGTTTTAAACCTGCTGCCCATTAATTTTATTTGGTGGCTCCTAGTTCTTATATTATGGGACAAGTAAATAACTTTTCCTTATTCATGTTCTCCACGCCACTCATGATTTTATATACCTCTATCATATCTCCCACCCCTTAGTCTCCTCTTTTCAAGATGAAAAGTCCAAGCCTCTTTAATCTCTCCTCATATGGGACCTATTCCAAACCCCAATCATTTTAGTTGCCCTTCTCTGAACCTTTTCTAATGCCAGTATATCTTTTTTGAGATGAGACCAAATCTGTATAGTATGCAGCATTCAAGATGTGTGCACACCAGGGATTTATATAAGGACAATAAGATATTTGCTGTCTTATTCTCTATCTGTTTAAGGATTCCTAGTGTCCTATTTGCTTTTTTGATTGGTTGAAAAATTTGAGTATGATTCTGATTGTTTTTTTGACTGCCGCTGCACACTGCATGTATGTCTTCAGAGAACTATCCATGATGACTCCAAGATCTTTTTCTTGATTAGTTGTAGATAAATTAGCCCCATCATATTACATATTGCATATTGTATAGTTGAGATTATTTTTTTCCAATGTGAATTACTTTACATTTATCCACATTAAATTTCATTTGCCATTTTGTTGCCCAATCACTGAGCTTTGTGAGATTTTTTGAAGTTCTTCACAGTCTGCTTTGGTCTTAACTATCTTGAGCAGTTTAGTAACATCTGCAAACTTTGCAATCTCACTGTTGTTAAGCTTAGTTTGCATTTTTGGTTATTTACTAAGTAATCTGCTTTGATCTGTTTGCTATCACTTATAATCACTTAAAATCTATCTTTGTAGTTAATAAACTTGTTTTACGTTTTAATCTAAACCAGTGAGTTTGGAGTGAAGTGCCTGGAAATCGTAGCTCAAGAGGCAGGGGCTGCTGCGTATTCCTTTCAACACTGAGGGGGAGGCAAACTGAATAAATTCATGAGGTTAGGGTTTGCACCAGGACAGGACAGTACTGCTCTGGGGTTCTAGGCCAGGAAGCTAGTGAGTATTTTGACAGTAGACTCTCCAGCACTGGTTTACATGCAGTGGCTAGTCAGAGAGCCTGTATGTAACTGCAGCCGGGTATGTCCTTACCCTTGTGTATGCTTGTGGAAGTGCAAGACCAGGAACATCTCTGCAGCTTGTCGGAGCAGCACATGTGAGAGGGAGCCCACACTGGGGAGGGTCAGAGGGCTCAGCAGTACCCCAGGTCCAGGTGGCACCCCAGAGGGAACCCGTCACACCCTTATTAGTACCAGCTCTGTGACCTTGATAAGTTACTTCTGTACTTTAATTTTCCCATTCATAAAATGGGGCTAGTATTAACTTAACACCAACCCTACCACAAGGGTGCTGAGGATTAATTAGTCAATGCTTTCAGTAGAAATTAGAATTCAGTAGAAAGAAGAATTCCCAGTATAGGCCTGAGCCTCAAGTTTGGTTTGGGATTGGCTTCTAGCCAAACCTCCGGTGATCATAGACCATAAAGAGCTTGATATGTTTCCTTGATTCCTAGCATTGGCCACACTAATCTAGGCTGATCATATTCCCAAAGGAAAAATGGGATACAGCATGGGGCTGGCCCAACTCCCCCCCCCACCATCACCCAACTCCCATGCATGGGATTCACCTGAGCCCACCACTCGGGACTGCCAGTCTGATGCCCCCACACACATCGGATGGCTGGCCCAAGACCCCTCTTCCTCTGCCACCCAGGGCTGGACTCAAGCCCAAGTCCAAGGCCCAGTGTCCGGCATCACTCGCCCCCCAACACTCTCCTCCATGCACCCCATTTTTGGGCAAAATGATGATCAATTAGCAAGAGCAAATGGGACAAATGCTCCATTTTGTGAAAGAACTTGAGGCATCCAGGAAAGAGCTTTAAAAGGGGAATTGTCCTGGCCAAAATGGGACATATGGTCACCCTACACTGATCACAAATTCCAGTTACAAGTGGACTCTAGAAACCTTGGTGGAATTTCTGGAAAGCAATCCCAATTGGAGTGTCCTGTAGGTAAAGACTCAGAATGAAATATGAAGTGGTATATGCTGTATAAGGGTAAAGTTTAATCCATTAAAAGTCATGGTTATGATTTTCGAAGCTGAGCTGGAGATTTAGCCACATAACTCATTAATTTCAATGGGAATTGCGTATATAAATATCCTGCTGGCTTTGACAAATCTCAAATCAGTAGTAATTATAACTGAAGCCCAAATACAAGCAAATAAAATAGATTCCAATGAATGCAGAAACCGCCAAATAGATAATAGGCACTTTTGAACAAAAATATTTAGGAAAAAACCCCACTTTTCTGAGAGGAAAATGTCTGTTAGTAACAATGAATCTGTTTGTGCTTTCATTGCTACAATAACTATGATTGTTAGTAAAATGTCCTCTTGTCATGTATTTTCTAACAAGGAAATTCATTGGGATATTGCAATTTTCAAGTTACCTACCAAACTTGAAAGTTAAGTGTTAACTCGCTCACTTGGGAATTTAGCATGGCTGAACTGAATAAATAATTTGACTTTCTCTAACTTTCTAGGAGACTGGGTATTGGTTGAAAAATTAGGGTATGATTCTGATCTCACCATCACTTTCAGTGTAAATCAAGAATATCTTAGCTGAAGTCAATAGAAGTGCAACAGCATAAAAATGGTACAAATCAGATTATCCAAAAAGAAATCAAATAGTAACTAGGTATCACAGCAAAATATGCACTCAGTGTGTGGTTTTCAGCAAGGGGATAATTCACTTAAAAGTCTCCAGTCTGAAGAAAAACATAGTCGGATGTAGGAGCTACAAATAAAATATATGAATTAGGGGAAATGATATTTCTCTAGAGATCTGACATTCTCTTCCAAAGCCTGGTTCTGAAAAAAAAGACTTCCATCCTTCCTGTCCCCTTTATAAAGAATGGCAGCAATTTTGTCTAGATAATTTTCTTGCAGCCTCCATTAGGCAACACCTTTTTGCCATCAAGGTACTGTAAGGAAATAACTGCAAAACAAAAATCAGAGAGAGAAAAATAAAAAAAAATGTCTGTTGATTATACAACATTTTTTTCTCCCCCTCCTTTCTTCTGGGGATATATTCATGTTCCTGGGACCTGAGAGTGATAATCAGACATTATATAGAAGACAGTGCATTAGGAAGTGGGAACTAGACTTTGACAGAATTTAAAACCAGCTGCTAATAGCCTTATTTTCAGATAAAGCTTCCTAACAGAAGGCTTTGTGGTGACAGTATATGCTGTATGAAGTTGACTGGCAGACATTAAAAGATCAATACTACTTAGAGATGATGCTGATCAGTGTCAGCACACAAGCAAGTTATTAGGACTGTGAGACTTTAACCAGAATTCCACTGACTCAGAGCCACATGCACTTAAAGTAAAGGTACAGCTCCTCTAGCTAACTTGTTGGGAGATTTTAGTGTATTCATCCTGGATCACTATAGCAGCAGTTTATAAATATAATATTTGGCTGACTTGGGCAATGCCTAATGTCCATCTGTTCACATGACAGTATAATCCCCAGTTGACACTAATTGTGCAGTCTCTGCACAGGAGAACCCTGGAGTGAAAATTGTCTCAGCACCCGTGGATACATTTTACCTGGATACAGTGCGTGACAGGAACATCTAAAAGGGTTTATTCTCCTGCCTTGGGAACAATTAGCACTGGCCTAGCAGAAACTGCATTAAACATTTTTTTCTTTCTTCCATGCTCTGGACCACAGGAGGATTTAAATAAACACACGTCTGCAACCTTTCTACTTCCTCTAGTTTAGTGGTAAAGATGATGCAAGAGGTTGGCAGAGACAGTCATTCTTTCTCCACGACATTTAGTCAGAAACAGGTAGCTAAATGAATTGCTCTCTTGGTTCAGGATTTCCTATTTGTCCTTTCTTTGGCTGGCCCTATTTCTAAGTCCATTGTGTCAGCAAACCTGGTTATAGTCATGACCTGCCACTCTTGGTATCAATTATACCTACTACTTTGCCTCATGTCTTCAGAAACTCTCTCATACCCATCTCGGTGGCATCTGGTTTGAAAAACATAAGTGGTACTAAAAAAATTTCAAGGTCCAGCTTAAGGGCTTACAGATGGTGCACTATCCTTCCCAACCCCTCTTTACCCAGCTTACATGCCTTTTCCTGAGTTAATGCCTCCTAACAACTCACCTTCAATATGTTACCTACAAGAAAGCAGTTCAGGCTTAAAAAAACAAAACAAAACAAATGAACAAAAAAATAAAATAAACCACACTCCAGATGTGCGTGAACTGAGGAATCGACTCTTTGCCTATTGCCGTCACTTACTGTCATGTCTATATTCCAGACTATGAGCACTTCAGGGAACGCATTTATCCTTTACTACTTGTGTAAAACACTTAGCACATCTTAGGATGCTGAAAATAGAGCACATTTTGTATACATAGGGGCATTCTTCATTGATGTCAATGCCTGCACTATGGCAGTTATCTTCAGCACAGAGCCCACTGATCTGTTGCCAGAATCTTAGTGCCACAAATAATGATGGCCTTGGTGCAGCTGGTGTCAATGCTTGTTGACAGAGATGCTCCTGCCTCACCCATTGATGGGCTATGAGGTGCCATGTGAGTGGGGTCAGGAAAATGGAGGCCGTTACTTAGTCACTGATGGCACAGATACATCCTCGGGAGAACAATGAAGATGACAAGGAGAGTGGCTCTGCTTTCTTTGTCCTGGTTAAGTCATCTGGATGTGACCTAGTTACTATCCAGGAATCCTCAAAAGCTATGACCAGCTGGTATAGCACCAAAAGTCTCCTCTGAATATAAATGCTGTACTTTGACATCCTGTTCTAGATACGTGGGTGAAGAAGGTGTGATCTCTGCCTCAAACACGTCTCTCCCTCTTCCATGCAGTACTAAAGAAATAAAAATCCTCAGCTACACCAGGTTTTCACAAAGCTACAGGTCCTACAATCAGTAAAAATAAGCAGAGCCATGAACCCAAGCAATATCCCCTAACAATGTTTAAAGCAAAATCCAGCCAGGGGATCACGGGGCAATTCTAGCTACCATGGACCTCATGACACAGAAGATATGAGAATGCAACAGAATTCACATTTTTTTCTTCACGTAACTGCTACAACTACTGTCCAAAATGAAAGAACATTCTCTGATTAAGGAGCGCGCCCCTTCTGCATGTACTGGCTTACCCTCCAACCTAATGTTGCTCTACTGTACCACCAAACAGTGCTGCACTGAAGCCCTCGTCATCGGTGGCATCAAGATCAGTGGGTTCTGTGCTGAAGAAGACAACTGTGAGGCGCTGGCATCAATACACTGTCAGATAAACCATAAATTCAAAAGAGCTCCATCTAGTGCAGAAAGGGGCATAACAGGAATACTAAAATTAACTGTAATATCTACAAGCAGGGGTGGGGAGAGAATAATAAAATTAAAACAAAAAACATGAGAAATAAAACCAGTGAGAGAATCACAGTACGGTAGAGTTCAAGAGTATTCCAAAGGGAAGGATAAACTTGTTCCTTCCCTCTTACATGCACAAAGTGCAGGAGAGATAAAGAGCAGGGAGAGGAATTAAGCAGTAACACTCAATAAACCAAGAAACAGCAACAAAACACAGAGTATGCAGTTAAAAACCTGTGACTGGCCTGTGGCAGCTGATTTGGGCTCAGGCAAAGGGGCCAGTTAATTGTGGTGTAGACATTTGAGCTGGACTGGAAGCCAGGTCTTCAGACACTGCTAGGTGAAAGGGTCCCAGAGCTGAGGCTGCAGTCCAACCCTGAAAGTCTATACCACAATTAAACTGCCCCTTAGCCAGAGTCTTGCGAGCCTGAGTCAGCTGGCATGAGCCAGCCATGGGTTTCTAATCACAGTGTAGACATATCCTAAGGATGGAATTTTCAAAAGTGCCTGAGGTAGTCAGTCATTAAAGTCAATGGGAGTTGGATGACTAACCTCCGTAACCACTTTTGAAAAGCACTCCCCACAAGGTTACAAGCCCAACAGTTAAAAGAAGGCACAGAAAAGGCAACAGCCAATCAAGAGAACAAAATCATGCTGGACCAACACACTCTGCAACAAGCCACATATGCAGTAGCACAGAGTAGTAGATTACTCGATGCTTTGGACCAGATCCAAAGTCCATTGAAGTCACTGGAAAGAATCCCATGGGCTTCACTGGGCTTTTAGTCAGGCCTTTTATAAGCTTGGCCAATGACCTTTGTGGCAATGATGCAAACCAGCAGTATCTGCCTGAAATAGACAAATTCAAAAGATAAGATGCAAGAAGAATTTCTCCTAGATCTCCCTTCATTAAAAAAAAAAAAAAAAAAAAAATGACACATCTACCACCAAAACCATTAGGTAAAATGGATTGACATATCTGAAGCTTTGTCCTAGATTCACAAAACATTCAGAATGTGATTTAAGAAGCTGCTACAATAGGGCAAAAATATTCTTGAATATTTTCACACACACAAAAGCTTCTGGTTCAGTTCACTATATTTTGTAGGGCCAGAATAATCATTCAGTTTGAATATTGGTGAAAATATTTGCAGATCTCCAAGGTGCCACAAACCGTGGCAGGAGTGATTATTTATTTGAATATTTCTACTGCAAGAGCATTATTCATTATTCCCGTTTTAAATTTTTCAGTAACCTAGTCAAGGAGCAGAACCAATACCAGGTAACCAGCTACACTATGTGAATAGCAAATAATCAAAAAGAAAAATTTGTGAACATCCCACAGTCAGTTGAACTATTTAGACTATTGTTACAAATAATAAACATATCAAAAGGAAATCAGGATCAATATGTTAACAATTCACTAAAATGAGGGGAAAATTGTTATTTATAATGTTGACCAATGTTATTTATAATGAATAGTGATTGCACAAATCAGATTTTGGCCAGAACACAAGGGGTAACATCCCCTTCTTACAGAAAAAGACATATTCTTTAATGATAAGAAGTGGTCAGAACTTCATTTTATGTTTCATTCTATCTGTGTTGCAATGTTTGCCCATAAAACTATTTCTTCATGCTCAAGGCAGAAATGATTTGAAGCAGGTGGCAGCAGATTCTCTGCCTGTTAATGTTCTTAGCCTCAGGCTTAAGCCTGGATCTTTTCAGGCAATAGAAATATCCCTGCTTGTAATGTTTATGGGCAATGTGCGTGTTTTCTCCCCATCATCTCCTGGCAAACCAAACCCTCCCTGTAATTTGATTTCCAAAATGCTGATCATTATCAGAGGTGCATAGGCAGCTTTTGCAGGAATGCTCTTGAGCAATAGTTGTTCACAAGTCTTAGCTTGGGAGAGGAAATGCTTTAAAAGTCTATTTTGATCAGACACAAAGACGAGACATTTTAAAACATTCAAATAGAATGGATCTTTCATCTGTAGCTTGTTATTTTCAAAGTGCATTAACTCCTGTGTATAAGAAAATGGGATCGGTATTTAAGGATACCAGATTTGTAGCCTCATTACAAGATCAGAATATTTCAGCTACTATGCCAGTGGCACAGTAGGCCTCAGACTTCTGCATGACAACAACTTGCCACCAAGGGAAAAAGAGGAGGTGTGGGCAGTAGTCATTAACCTGAATTCAAAACACACAACAGAGGTTTTATTTCTACATGTCAAAAGGTCAGTGTTTATTCCAGACTTATCACCTGTCATTCATCAGTCTGATTGACATTCGTTTACTGGGATTATGACCAGTACCCTATAGAGATGGGATCCTAAAGACCTTAACACTGGCAGGCTGCCAGCAGGTACTCAGTATCCTCCAGATCCAAATGAGGGCACAAAATAAGTGCAAATGCTGCTATCAGAATAGACAGTTTAAAGAAAGCAATTATACAGAAGGCAAAATAAGGAAAGGAGGGCCACAGGCACATTTTCGCCTTAGGTGACTCTTCTTCGTGATCTTGTGGCGCCACACATCAAAACGCAGAATGTTCATGTGTGTGTTCTGATGCACCATAATGCTCACCATAGAAGCTATAGATCTGATTTTTAAAAGTGCTGAGCACAATTCCTCCAAATTAAATCAGTGCTCAGCACCTCTCATCATCAGGCACTAGCTCTGTAGACTATGTTTTGCAAAGCCAAACGAACCAAAAGCAATTAAACTTTGAAATATCACTAAGGCCACTAACCATCCCAGCACTGCATTAATTGTGCCATTTTTAGATATGGTGGTTCCAACAGTTCCACAATTCTGCATACATTTCACATCATAATAAAAAGTAAACTTCTTAGTGCTGAAAGGCCAGTGATGTAATACCTACTAATGGCACTCATCCTCCAGAACTTCTCAAAGCCCTTTAAAGAAATCTGAAAGGATACAATGAATTCTGTGTTCCCTGAAAAAGACAAAAGCTAGTTGTTCTATCATCAGCTGGCAGGGGACCACTGACCAGGCTTTTTGACAGCCTGATTTGCATATTTAAGAAGTCACATGATTTACGGGTGGGAGTCATAATTTTGAAAGCTTTCTCAAACTGGCATGTTTAAATTAGCCCATTTCAGATGCATTTGTGGGCCATGCACTTTTCTTTATTATTCTGCATCATTGAAAATCGTGGTGATACCTGAACAAAGCAAATACCATACATTCTGCAGACAGAGTGCAATCTAGCAAATTAAATAAGACAACTTGATAGATATGTTATTAATAAATAATATATTGATTTCCATTGAAGAAGTCCCCCATCCACTAGGGAGAGACTCATTCCAACTTTCATTATAGACCTAAGCTCTGTCTGGCGTGAGTTAGTCAAATGTGCTTTTCAGCTCCTTTTACATGGCTTCTCAATAGGAGCTGCCACACTGTGACCATTACTGTCTGTGAAACTCAGCCTATTGCAAAGAATTTAAGAGCTTAGCATCAGATGCAAGCTGAGCAGGAAGCTTCCCACATAAAGTGAAATTGGCGGGTACTGGCTTTCCCATCAGTTTTGTGAAAGGACCAAACAAAAACACTTTTTGGCTAGGTTGGTTGCAAGCAGGAGCCTTGCATAAAAATGCAGTTTTCATCCCTGTGACAACTTTGCACTGAGGAGCTTCTACATTAATCAAGAAAGTGAAAAAATGTCACAATCATCATATATAGGAATACAGAGAGGGTAGCTCACATACTAAGGTGATGAAGCCCTTATAAGTAACTGGATAGAAAGAGGAATATTATTCTATTACAGTAATGTATAAAAGCGTCAACTGAGCCCAACTCCTCGACACTGTGTATACATGGAGTAAGAGACTGTCCCTACTTGGAAGAGCTAAATGGATGACAAAAAAATGGTGGGGAAAAGGGTTGTCTTCATTTCTTAAATGGAGCACTGTTGGAACAAGCAACTTGCCCAAAAAATTGCACAGCAAGTCTGTGTCAGCACCGGGGACTGAATTCAGGTCTCCTGAGTCCCAGTCATGAGACCAACTCTCTTAGACAAACAGTTCAACAAAACATGTATGTATGAGATTTGCTATCATTAGCCCCCCAGCTCTGCACAATCACCCCAGTGCGCCCAGAAAAGAAAGAAGAGTTTAATTTTCCTAGATCTGCATCAAATAATCAAACCACTCATTTTTGTGAAGGAAAATATTGTCCTTTCCCCAAAATGAAAATTAAAGTAGAGAACATGAATTGACGATTGAAAAGCTACCGTGGATGCCCACAGGATGTCATACATCTCCTTTTCAGGAAATTACAGCAGTAAGGAGAGCAGACAGAGACAGTAAAATGGCAATAAAAATGTATTTTAATTAAATTATTCTCCAATAAAGCTCAAAGGAATCTAAAAACAAAGGCTGATTATTATCCTTCTCATGCTTGTTGAATAGTCTGAGCATCAAATCATTTCAAGATGAGTGCTGAGCTAGTTGCAAATAATGTCACCATGTGTCTCATCTTTCCTTTTCCCTCCCCTTCCTCCTATTTCATTTTATGTTAAGCTACAGCAACAGGAGTGGGACTCATATTATAGCATGCAAGCAGAAAGAATCTCACTCTTGAATCAATACACTTCATTCTACAAATATGAAATTAGTGGTTGTTCTAGCACTGCTGATGAAAAGCTAGAAGAAAAGTAAACTGTTACCTCCTACTCCTGCATGTTTGCATTAGAGACTTTCTTTTTTGTATGTCAAAGGAGGATCATTACCTAAGAAATCCAAATGCAAGATGGCTTGATTGCAAGAAGAGACTTCTCTCTCATTCCCTCAAGTATGTGAAATGGGGATTCAGGATTAACCACTATAACACACATGCCAGACTGGACCCCACACCTCAGTGCATGATGAAGGGATCTTAAAAAAAAAAAATCACCCTTTATTGGTGCCTTTTCTACTTTGTTGATTTTTTTTTCTGTTCTTTGGCTAGAATTTGCTACAAATGGAACAATTTGATTAGTGGATAAAACAATAAATCCACTGTCTATATTCTTTCAAATAAAAATGATGGGCCAAACTCTGCCTTCACCTAATAAACAGATATGTAAACTCTTACATCAGTGGAATTAAATAGGTTTAAATGGAGGCATAATTTGGCCCTATTGTTTAAAGTGAGCTGCTTGCTCTCTCTTTAGGTGGCTTTTATGGACTACCTCATCATAATATATGAGGGTTTAACATTATATATAATGTAAAATACATGCATGTGTGTAAAAATTATCACATATTTAATCTCTTTTGTTCTTTTTCTTTCTTATCAGTTAATAGGAGAAATAGCTTGATTGATATGAGGAGTGGGAGATTGCACGTCTAAATGTGCATATAAAGACTATATTGGTTGGAAATCCAAGTTGAAAAATGATGCAGTGCACAGGTATTCTTATTTCTTGTGGCAGTGAGTGCCATAGCCTAGGTCAAGCTCCTCTGAAATGTCTGTCTCCTATTCTCACAAGCCTCCCTGCTACTTGTCAACAGCTCCATTGTATCTGGGAAGTATAGTAGCTGTGACTGGAGGTCACTGAGCTTTCTGAAATGTTTCGCAGATAAAGTCGGACTGATACATTTAATCTTTTCACCAAGAATCCAAAAATGAAAAATAAGCCTAATTTAGCCTGTTGCAGTTTTGTTTGGTTTCTGAAAGCTCAAAAATAATCTCCGCTTGCAATCTATGGCATCTCTTTTTGAGCTGGATCTTATTTACATCATCTGCAATGCTCCTACTCACACAGTAAAGCCATATCACTTTTTGGGAAAGTCTGGTAGAAATCACAAAAGGAGTTTGAAAGTTATGGTATTTCAAAAATGTAACAGCTTTAATATATTAAACTCATCATATATGCAGAATGTTTTAGCTGATACACTATGTTCGTTCTGTTGACCATACTGAGGGGAAGTATCTATTAATGTAGAGAACTGTTGGAGAATTTTTAAAGCTATGAAGAGCTGTTTTTCTTGATATTCAGAGAGCAGTGATTAAAATATAATTGTTTATAAATATCAAACTGACCTATTGCTGACTTGAGATTTTGTGGTGGGAGGGCAGGAGGAGGGTGGAGCAGGCTGGGAGGGATAAAGCAGGAGCAGAAACCAGCAAGAATGTGAACTGGGGACATGAGGTAGATGGAAGCCTGACATGGAATGGGGGCTGGGGGTAAGCAGGTCTTTAGGCTAGAGACATAGGTGGTATGGAGGTTGATGGGGAAGACAGGGGACAAACACAAGCTGGGAAGACACAACAAAAGAGTACAGGTTTGGGAGGGCAAGGAAAGTGGTGGGGAAATGTAGGTGAAAGAAGAGAGAAGTACATATGGAAAGAGGGATCATAGAAAGAGGGGAGGCAAGGATAGGGGCAGGCAGAGGCCATGGAAGGTGAAATGAACCAGAGAAGCAGCGGCAGAGTTCAGGGGTTGAGGGACACAGACAGGGGTAGAATACGGTGACCACACGTCTCGATTTTATAGGGATAGTCCCAATTTTGGGGTCTTTTCCTTCTATAGCCTCCCCCTACCCTGTCCCAGTTTTTCACACTTGCTGCCTGGTCATCCTAGGACAGAGAAAGGTGCATTATTTTGCCCAGGAAAAAAAGTACTTTAAATGCTTAAAATATTCCAGGTACAAAATTGTAGAGCTAACCATTGAGCTGACATCCCAGGCATAATACCCCCTTGCGCCTCTATGTTATTTTCCATCCTATTATACAACCATATTGTGTGTTGCCTTCTTTCATCATTGCCACATATTGAGGGTTTAGTTGACTCCATGATTTTCCTTACTAAGTGCGGATACTTAAATATACCACATCCTCCCCTTGCCCATTTGTTGTACTGTCTGTCTCCAGAGTAGTTGTTTTTTTCTGGGTCTTTGAGATTAGAATTATACAAGGACTGTGCAATGATGCAAGTGAGCAACTGCAGATCTGAGAACAATTTGGTGCAGCGGTGTGAGGTGTAAAGGATCAAGGAAGCAATCAGGCTCAGCAAGATGAAATGAACAAAAAGTACTGGCAGTGGTGCAGCTGGGTAACATGCTTGAAGAAAATAAAAGTGTGGACACCACAGTACAACATTTGTCTGCAGAGCTTTCTCTCAGAAATTGAAGTCTTATTACCCAGAAAGATGTAGTGATTTAATGCTAAACAGGTCACAAACCTGAGAGTGCTTCCTTTGGGAAAACATTATTTGCATCTAATCAGACACCCCAGTCAGAGGCAAAGAAAATAAAATGAGCCAACAAATGCTTTCATATACCCAACTATTAATTATTGGAATGACCCAGCCTAATCACAGAATAACAGCATCAACTTGGATGACAGAGCTCCTAGTTAAGCATCCCAGATCAAATTTAGTACTAGTATACCTGGGCAGAAGTCCTAATAACTTGAGTGGAAGTTGCTTCTGCTTATGGCTGGTCCACTGCATTCAATTATCAGATACATTTCACAGTGATAAAAGTTTCACAGTGCAGTAATAAAACAAAACACCAGCAGCTTCTTAAATGGTGACTTTCATCCTGAAGAATTCCCAAGTCTTTTACAACTTCTCAAACCAATCCTGTGTATGAGGGCAGTGGTCGATAAACACAGGAACTTTGGAACACCAAGATCTAGGGCCCAAGTTGGAAAGAGTCTTCTAAATTTAGGACAACAGAACACCAGGCTCAGAGGATCCACCATGCTTGGTGGAGAAGCTCATTCTGAAGGTCTCTGGTCAGTGCTCTATTCCCTTTCAGTGCGTGATCAAGGCACAGATACTAACGGCCCATATTTAGGGTCCCAGCTCTGCGAGTCATGTGATTACATGAGAATCTCCGCTTTCATCAAAACAATATTTTTAAAGTATGTTTCTAACTTACACAGTTGCAAAGAAAGCGTTGAAAGCATGACCTGGATGTAGCCAATGCAGAAACAGCTACCTGATACTGCATGTAGTGTGCAATAATAACTCTGAGATGTGCAAACTACCCCATTTGCTTCAATGGAGTGTTAGCTCCAAACACCATTCCTTTTGGGAGTCCAACCATCACTCCAGCCTAGGGGACTCTGTGTGGAGCAGCAACAGAAATGTGCAGCTGGTCTAGCTCTTCTAATAACCCAGCACAGTAGCTGTACCCCAGTTTCTGAGGTAAGTACTGGGGGAGGGGAGGCACTGTTGCCATCTTCAGGGGCAGAGAGAATGCTTGTTACCATCCTTTTTGCTCCTGGTGTATGTATATTCTTGAGTTGTAGGAAGAAATATCTCATAAAGGAGTTGATGTTAGACTAAATGGTCTCCCTGAATGTTGTCTGTAGCCTATGAAAAATTCTGAAAGCACTCAGAGTCTGAACTATAGTCTGGGAAAACAAGTGTGCGCAAATGTAACCAATCACTAAAGTTTACTCAATGTAATCACTTCGGCAAGTTCCTAAAGAGAGATTTTTGGAAACAACAGTATTACAACATAATGTAGCAGAAAATAGCCTATTCTAGATTCACACAGCAGTGATCCTCAAAGATGGCAGTAGTATTTTTGTCAACCTATCTATTTTGCATAAAAATTCCCCTTTTTAGATATTTCTTCCTAGCATCCCAGGCTATTAATTTTTTTTAAAAAAAACAGGAGCCTAAATAGGCTCCTAAATAAGTAGTCTCCGTTTCAGAAATGCTCAGAATTTAGCAGCTTCGTCTTCTATCAGAGCAGCAAGATGCCCAAAGCTTTCATAAACAAGGCCATTCTTTTAGAAGCCCAAATATTAACTTTAGACTTTATTTTTTTTCACTTTGTCCCCAGTAACTGTTTGCTAATTCCTGTTCCACCAGAACTGCTGGACCATGTCAGGTTGGGGCTTTACAGAATTAAAGCATGCCGCTTTATTGAAACACAGTAGGAAGATAATTACATTAAATACTAAAGGTAAGTTAAATTAAGATCCTAGTCCTATAAGAAATCTGTGCACAGAACTCCTATTGACATCAAAGGGAGTTCCAGGCACCAAACACTAAGAGCAGTAGGTCATGTGGTTAGTAAATATTTCTAAGAAATACTGTTATTATCGGTACAGGGCTTTATTATTTTCAACACATATGTAAAATACTGCTATGGTTATTGTTCTAGAGCCTGATCTAGTGAGGTATTGAGTGTCCAGAACTTCCTTTGAGGTGCTGAACAACTCATGGGATCATGACCTCGGATGCTATGAATGAACAGTTGAAGATTTTTGAAGGCTGGGATTGAGATTGAGAGTTTAGAGTATTTTAATTGTAAACAGTGTCAGGAATGAGATATATTCTGACATCTGGTGGCGAACTATGGGAATTGCAGTGAGCCTTGCAAAATAAGTCTGGGGCTGATCAATTTACATAGACACACCCACTGCACCTAGCCTGAGCCCACAGCAGCCCACATGGCCACTTCGGCTGATGAGGGAGCCCCAGTTTCTATGTTATTGGGGCAGGAATGATAAAGTGATGTTACTGTGATTATGTGAATGAAGGACTATGGACATGTACTTGGCCTGTGTTATGATGGAGAGACTCGCCATCATCTAGGTAGCACTCACTGGGCAAGGGCCATGCGTTTTCAGAACACTGTGAGATTGAGAGAGGTGGTGGACAAGCATCTATATCTTTTGGTGAGGGCTCTGTCTTAGGGCCTCCCAGGCCTATTGCACCCTGTTTCTCTCCACTGTGGAATGTCAGGATTGAGTTTTGCTTCCATTAGGAGCCTGGTTCCAGGCTGCTGAGCTGACAATTGCTTTGGGCTCACTGGTGCACCTGCACTAAGGCTCCCCTACTGTGAGCTGAAATCACCTAAGAGCTAAAGAAATCACTGAGCACTGTCTTAAGTAGGGGGGACCTGGAAAAAGTGCAGAGTGGCTGGTGCAGCAGAGCAGTCGGTGTGTCGGCTAGCAGGACGGCTAACGGAGTGACTGGTACAGCAGAGCTGTCTGTCGACTAGCGGAGGCGTTGTTGCTGCGGGCAGAGTGACTGGCGCAGCGGAGCTGTCTGTCTGTCACCTAGCAGAGGCGTGGGTGCTGCGGGCAGAGTGACTGGCGCGGCAGAGCTGTCTGTCTGTCACCTAGCAGAGCAGCTAGCGGATCAACGGGCAGAGCGGTTCGTAGGACAGCCAGCGGAGCGGAGCAGAGCCGATTGCGGTGAGAGCTGCAGCGGAACCTCACGGAGAGGCGGCGCAGTCGGCCTCGGACCACGTAAGGTGCCCCGTGCCCTACCCTCCATCTCCACCCAGGCTGGAGGTAAGACTCTGCCAATTGACTTTTGAACTCTGCATGGACCAAGGGCAGAGACTCTTGGGCTGTTGGACTTTTGGGACTATTGAGTGACTTTTTGGGGTTGTGGAACTCAAGAGCCAAAGGGAAGGCCACGGCCTATTTGCTGGGAGGGGGGCTTCTGGTTCATGGTTTGGTTTATTAACCTTGTTTGTGGTGTTTCCCCAATATAATGCCACATTGTTTCTCCCTGTTATTAAAAGGCTTTGGTACACTCAGACTCTGTGCTTGCGAGAGGGGAAGTATTGTCTCTTACAGACGCCCAGAGGGGTGGTATATGGTTGTCCCAGGTCACTGGGTGGGGGCTCGAGCCGGTTTTTGTATTGTGCTATTGGAATGGAACCCCTGGATACTGAACCCGGCCCTTGTTGCTGCCAACTCTGATGGGCAGAAGGGTTACATAATCAAAGGTCTGCTCCTACTTCCACTGAATCAAATCGCCAAAATGTCACTGACTTCTGTGGGAGCAGACTGAGGCTCTAACCCTTTTCTAAATCATTTCATGTTATGCCTCTAGGAGGGGAGTTGAGGGGACTCAGCACCTTGTATAGGGTGACCAGATGTTCCGATTTTATAGGGACAGTTCCGATATTCAGGGCTTTTTCTTATATAGGTGCCTATTACCCACCACCCTCATCCCGATTTTTCACACTTTCTATCTGGTCACCCTAGCCTTGTACATCAGGTTCATTAGTGCTTAACAACTTAAAAAATGCAATTTCAGTGCAATATATTATCTTTCCGCCTCAGTTTAATGGATTTTGAGTGTAAATAGTAAGCATTGATTTGTTAGCGTTGTTGTAAGCTTTAACCTTCTTGGTGACCACTGGATGTAGAAATGCAAAGAATGGATTTTAAGATATAAAATAAACATGCTACTCTGGAGAATAAACTACCTGTAAACTGTTGGGGGCATTATCTACACAGCACTGCAATAGCTAACACAGAATCCTGTGGGAGGGAGGGTTAGTAACAACAGTTATACTATTACATATAATGCTTATTTATTCTCTAATTATATATATTAATCATTATGCTCTTGACAAACGTATTAGCTGTAACTGATTATATAATCAGTATGTAAAATGTACAGCTATTTTAGCCCGTTGAAAATCTGAGCCAAGGGATGCATACAAGAGATTTTATCTATTGATTCCCCCCTTCACTGTTATCCTTATACTTCAGTTATACTGACAGATGTTTACTCCCACCCTATTGTTTCCTTGAACTACAGCAATGTTTAAAGACGTTTAAATGGACAGCGTTCTAACTGATTTCCCTGCTTCTGACAGAGTTCATCTTTCATCCTACATCCTGCTAAATCATCCCTGTCCAGGGTGATTTTTATCCTTGGTTCATATTTTTCAGTAACAAATATTTTGCCTTTGGAATGATCCAGACTGCACCAAATGTCATATGTTTAAAAAGAAAGCAAAATCCCAGGGTCAGTATCCAGGGCCTATTGTTTATTCAACTCCCTCTCCATACAAACACTAGCAAATTGCTTTGCTTGAGCATTGTCATAGTTTATGGTAAGGAAGGTTTTCTTATCACCAAGGATGGTATTCTGAATGGAAGGTAAACCCAAACAAACATGTTCAAAATCTATTAAAATGCAGGAAGAAAACTATTATTCAACATCCAGATGATACATTTTCAGGATAATCATTCCATAAACATTCCCAAAAAGTATTTATGTGAGGCTAGGAAAGATATTTGGGTAGAGAAGAAGAGAGACAGAGACAAGGCGAGACAAGAAAGGACAGAGTGAAATTCTTCTGCTCAGACACTGGTATTAGAAAATTGTTGCAAGTGACACAGCAGGGTTCAAACATTTCTCTCCTGAGGAGGAATTAATAGTTCTGTCTCCCACAAAATTGAATGCAATCCTGAAATTCCTGAATGTTATTAACATGGCTACAATCTCAGTGCATAGACATAAATCTACCTTGCCCAAACAGCATCCTGCTTTTGGGGGCAAAAATAACTCACCTCAATATTTCTTTATTAGATCCCAGCCTGAGGGGAACTCAACAATAATCATGCAACTGAGAAAAATATGCAGGGAGTCAATACTAAGGAGTAACTAGAAAATGGAAGAAGAGCAGGTTGCTGGTTGTTTTGTTTGTTTGTTTTTTATGCAGATACACAGAAGAGACTATTATTTTATTAACAGTGTTCTAGCATGCCTTGGTTCTGACGTTATTTGAACAAACTATGCGGGCGACTGTATTATATAGTGATGCACAGCTCTGCAGGAGACAGGATGCCTTGAACAATTCCCATTTTAGAGTATGTCTAGAAATTGCATGTTTAAAGCTGAATTTACATGTTGAATGCAAATCTTCGTGACTGAGCTAGCATATCAAACTGGTGCAGCTGTACACAATTAGAGTAACATGCGGCTGCTATTCGAAAGAGTCTTTCTTTACACTGGTGTACAATATGTTTGGTTTGTTTGGCAATATATTGCTGCTTTTCTGCATGTGGGATTGTTTATGAATTAAGACATGTTAATTTAAAAGGATTTCATAAACCTTGAAAATCACCTTAGATCTCATGGCAATTGTTGAAACAGAAGCTGCAGTTTGAGTCAGGAGATTATTAATAATTATTATTTAAAATACTACATGGATTTTAGTAGCAATTTTTGTAAAGATGACATTTCATTAGGCTTCAAAACCTGCAAAACACACAAGTGTTTTAATCAATGGCTAAATGATGCCTTTCCATTTTCTAATCTTAGAAGGTGTCGAAGCTCTGCTAAGGATTCCCATTCAAATCAAGCAGAAAAGAGCATCACAGATGGAATACAAATACACAGTAGAGAAGTGGAACAGGGTTAGTGAAGTGTGCAGTTGGCGAGATTGATGTTGATACCCTTCACTGCCAAGTGAAATGCCAATAATGCTTGTATAGCATTTTGTGAGGGCAATAGGAGTATTGATTTTGAGCAATAATAAAGAATGAAGCAGCTCTCTCAGGTATAAAAATATTGGCAACTGTTACAAAGAATTGACTCATAGAGGCCTGAGTGCCTGCCTATCTTAATACAAATAATTCAGGCTTCAGAAAGATTCCAGGAGCAGCCAGGCATGGTCCTCAGGCACATTCTCTGCTATTAATTTACCTGCGCTTTCACAAGCCTCTCAAGTCTCCCAGCCAATTGGTCTGTGAGGTGAAGGGACAAAATGGATTTCTTGCAACAAGCCTTCAGACAATATGAAAAAACAGCAGGGGGGATGAAATTTTAACATATAAAAATAAAATTTTAAAAAGTTACATTTTTTCTTTGCATTTTTATCAGATAATACACATAGCTTCCATGCGTAATGAACATACTTCATAAATGTATTTAAACACATTTCATTGGGAGCTGGAATTTTGAAGGCCAACATTTCTATCATACCATTTAAAATATTTTTAGTCCCTGAAAAACAAAGCAAAACTCCAGAACACAAAGGTATTTCAGGTAACAGTAAGTCCTGTGAATTCTCTGAGTTAGAATATACTACCTTTAAGCCACAAAATCAGGCCTCTGTAGGATGTTGTAAGGTGAACTCTTAAAAACTGAGGTACCTAAAATTACCAGCCACTTTTGAAATCCTAGGGCACATATATATTTCATTCAGCTCCTAGCAAAATGGGGCCCTGATCCATGACTGGAGCTTTTATATACTACTGCAGTATTATACATACACATTCATGTGCAGGGATGAAATCTAGATGATAAACAGTAAAGCCCTGGGATTCATTACTTTCATACTGTATTGGTGACCACCTCACCTACAGCCAGCCCACTAATCCATCTCTGTTAGGACTACTTCTGACTCTAAGCAGCTTTCAACATGCATTAAAAATCAAAATCTCTCTTCCCCTCTGTGATGGGTTCAGGCACAGAGACCACCTTGGGACTGTCACCTGACACGGTGAAGTTACTTCTGAACCCGTTTTCCCTGCCAGCTTGGGACTCCAAAACCCTAACTTGTTGAACCAGATACGCTAGCCTGCTGCAGCTCAGACCCATGCCACCAAAGCTGCAGGTTTTAAGTGAAAACAGCTCAGCAGGTTACTTGTCTCCAGCACCCAGACACCCAGTTCCCAATGGGATCCAAACTCCAAATAAATCCTTTATACTCTGTATAAAGCTTATACAGGGTAAACTCATAAATTGTCTGCCCTCTATAACACAGATAGAGAGGTATGAACAGCTGTTTGCTCCCCCAGGTATTAATCACTTATTCTGGGTTAATTAATAAATAGAAGTGATTATTTAACTATAAAAAGTAGGATTTCAGTGGTTTCAAGTAATAACAGACAGAACAAAGTAAAATAAAGCAAAACACGCAAGTCTAAGCCTAATACATTAAGGAACTCATTACACATAATCTCACCCTCAGAGATGTTCCAATAAACTTCTTTCACAGACTAGACTCCTTCCTAGTCTGGGCCCAATCCTGGTTCAGTCCTTGTTAGTCTCAGCAGATATCTTAAGTGGAAACTCAGGGTTTTCTCATGACTGGCCATCCCCTTTGTCCCGTTCCACCCCCTTTTATAGCTTTGGCACAAGATAGGAATATTTTGTCTCTCTGGGGCCCCACCTCTCCTTTTAAATTGGAAAAGTACCTGACCTAAGATGGATTCCAGTAGCATATGACATAGTCACATGTCCTGTGAGACCACAGCCTCCATTCTTCTTGGGTTAGCCCAGACATACATAGGAACGTTTGCAAGCAAAGCCATTTACAGTTCACTGATTCTGAAGCAACCTTAATGGCTTCCACTTAATGTTTTTATATCAGTAATACAAGTTTATATCTTATTCTCCTAACTCCATACAGAGAATTAATACATGCACACAAACAGGATGAACACACTCAGTAGATTATAAGCTTTGTAATAATACCTTATGAGACACCTTTTGCATAAAGCATATTCCAGTTACATCATATTCACATTCATAAGCATATTTTCATAAAGCATATGGAGTGCAGCATCACATCTTCCAATGTCATTTTGGGAAGGGCAGTCTACACTGGATGAAGGTGCAGGATTGGCAATAAATCAGTCCTGCACTAATGACAGATTTAATTCAAGGAAATCTTCAATTGTTCACAAACAAAGCATGAACTGAAAGATGCAAAATTATTACTGGGATTTCCTGCTTTAGCAGGAGAGAAAAAAAATGTTGGGAAAAGAAAACGTTTGTGTAGGGTGTCCTCATCATTAGCCAGCTCTCTTCAGAAAAGACTTCTGTCAAAATGACTTCCCGCAGAAGCTTTTTTCCCCTTTCCCTCTATCTGTTATGTGGCAGACATGTCCATTTGTTGCAAAAGTATTTTGGTATATTCCTTTGTTTCTCTCAAGTTTACTGCATTCATGGCCTAGAACAAAATAAGTAAAACTGTAGTCAGTCAATTATAGGAGACACCATTGTTCTCCTATATTGTGCCTCTGTATTGTGATAGCTGGTTACTCTCAAAAGGGTATCATACTCAGAACAGTGGAAAAAACACAGGAACTCATGCAGGTGCTTGCAGTCTATTAAACAGAGTTACAGAGCACCCACACACTCACTAGCCTTCTGGGAGTGTTAACTGATTTCTGCTTGGTACACATGCTCCTATGAGGAACAGCCATACTAGGTCAGAATTGTGGTCCATCTCCTCCAGTATTCTGATTCACACAATGGCCTGTGCTAGATGATTCAGAGGAAACTCTGTAGTAGGTTGTGAAGGGATAGTACCAAGGAAAGCTTCCCTCCAATCCCCAGTAGTAAGATTTTGGCTCATGCTTGGACACATGAGGTTTTACAGCCCTTCCAAAAGATCTTTTGTTCTTAAACAAGTTACTTTTCCAAATCTGGATAGTCTTATTAGCTATATAAAGATCTAGTTCTTCTGAATCCTACTGAGCACTTGATCTCAATCTTATGTGGTGGCAATGAGTTCCACGGGCTAATTGTGAATTGTGTGTGAAAAAGTGTTTTCTCTTATCACTGAGGGAACTGGGATTGTTTAGTCTATAGAAGAGAAGATTGAGGCAAGATTTGATAGCTGCTTTCAACTACCTGAAAGGGGGTTCCAAAGAGGATGGACCTAGACTGTTCTCAGTGGTACCAGATGACAGAACAAGGGTAATGGTCTCAAGTTACAGTGGGGGAGGTTTAGGTTGTATATTAGGAAAAACGTTTTCACTAGGAAGGTGGAGAAATCTCCTTCCTTAGAGGTTTTTAAGGTCAGGCTTGACAAAGCCCTGGCTGGGATGATTTAGTTGGGGTTGGTCCTGCTTTGAGCAGGGGGTTGGACTACATGACCTCCTGAGGTCCCTTCCAACCTGATATTCTATGATTCTGAATTTGTCACCTTTCAGTTCAATGTCCTCTTGATTCTATATTATAAGATCTTTACTAGACTATTTATTCTTTTTATATAAACTTCTATCATATCCCCTCACTCATCTTATCTCTAAAGTAAAGAATCCCAATCTTTTCCAAATCTCTTCACAGGAGCGTTTTTTCCATGCATCCAACCACCCTTGTCTCCCATCTCTGAACCTCTCTCTATTCCTGCTATATCCTTTTTGATGTGGGGCCACCAGAACTGAACAGTGCATCAGTTGAGGGTGTACCTTTGATTTATAAAATGGCACTAAGGAGGAGATTTTCATAGGGATAAATAGCAGTTAGGCATCTAACTCCCTCTGAAAGTCAATGACAGCACGTGCTTCTCATTTGAGGCTTTGATATTCTCCCCCATAATCTTTTTCCATATTATCCATCGCAGTATTTATACATTCTAACATCATTTGCTTTTTGGCCACTGTTGCACGCTGACCAGAAGTTTTCATTAAGTCGTCCACAATAATGCCTAGGTCTTTTCCTTAAGCCAACACAGTTAATTTGGAGCTCAGGAAGGTATATGTGTAGATCAAATTATGCCCTTCAGTCTACATTGCTTTGCATTTGACAACATTGAATTTCATTTGCTATTGTGTCACCCATTTATTCAGCTTGCTTAAGCCCCTCTGAGGTTCCTCAGTGTCTTCTCTGGTCTTGGGTAACTTAAATAATTTTGTATTGTCTTCAGGTTTTGCTACCTTGCCACATATCACCTTTTTAGATCAATAATAAATATATAAATAGTTTGGAAAGGGAAGGAAGTTGCACACAAGATATGAAAGTGGCTCTACACCATATATTGCATATTGTGCGTGAAGGTCTGCGTGCTTGGACGAAAGCACAGGTATGGAAACCTCTTTGTAAATGAATCTGGGAAGAGTCACTTCTTGAGGTTTTCAGTTCCAAAGCCCTCTGTTTAAGCTCAACACAACAGAAGCTCAATTGCAGAATTAAGATTAGTCCTTACCTGGGTGCTAAGACAAGGGAGCCCTGCAGACTCTGCTATTGTAAAATCCACAATGGCCGACTTTTTAGGAGCACACATCTCTGAACTGACAAAGATTTTGAGCTTCACTCTCAATTTCACAAGCTATTCCTGTTGCTTAGACAGTGGAGGATCACAAAGCCATCAAATATCAAAACTGTCTCAGCTCTACTACTGGGTCTTGAGCCTTAACCCTGCTACCATGTTTTTATTCTTTTACTTGCCAAGGTCAGGATCTAGTTACTCAAGCATGTCCTTGAAGGGATTTCAGTACATTTCCAATATTGATCTTTTTATTTTGTTTCCTTTCCCACCCCCCACATTCCATGGTTTGAACATGCTTGAACGTGCTTTCCAATGAACTTACAGAAGACAGCCAAAGGAAGGGAAAATTGTTACTTGCTCTTTTTACAAAAATATATATCCTATTTCAAACAACATGTCTGCTACTGTCGGGTATTAAGGAGAGCTTTCCTTCTACAGTTCGTTGAGCAAAGCTATTAGTGATAGGCTGACAATTCTCAAATTCTAGCTATAAATTCTTTTATAAATTGAATTTGATCATCTTGAAAGGTACCAGACTGAACACCTGGAGACTGAACTCATTTACTTACTCACAGAACTGGTACAACAGAGTCAAATAATGCAGGGTTTTTACACCAGGCCCACTGAGGTGCTTCAAGCCTAACAGAGAGACCGATCTCTGAGGTGAGAGACTAGTACAGCCTCCATGCTCACTTTATCAGAGAGGTAGCTGTGTTAATCTAGATCTGCAGAAGCAACAAAGAGTCCTGTGGCACCTTAAAGACTGACAAAAGTATTGAAGCATAAGATTTCATACCCACTTTGTCGGATGCAACAATGAAGTGTGTATTAGCCCACAAAAGCTTATGCTTCAATACGTTTGTTAGTTTTTAAGGTACCACCGGACTCTTTGTCGCTTCATGCTCACTTAGGGGCCCAATCCTCCTCTCACTGCCAAAACCTCTACTGAATTCAGTGAGACAAGAATCAGACTATTGATCCACCTCTTATCTGTAGAGACTGTCAACAAGTGTTCCAAATAGTATTAGTTTTGATAGTGATGTCTGTCCTCTAGGAATGGTATTGAGACCCCAGATACTATTCATTATCGATTTTCAAAATACCAGAAACCTAAAAACACAGGCAGAAATATACATGCAATTATCGAAATTGTGCATGCAGGTCAAGTATCTGCTTGTGCAAAATGTCCAGCTCAGTTTGAACTATTAATCATGGGACCTTTTTGGATCACCTATAAATCCTTTTTCTAAAAAAACCGAGAATTTAAAGTACATTTATATAATTTGCACTTTCATGAGGAAGATAGTGATTTCTGTTAGGATATCTAGTTGTTATAAGCAGGGATTGGATCCCTGAGTTCTGTGTTTGGCTCTCTCACTGACTGTATAACCACTTAACTTCTCTGGGCCTCCATTTATCCATCTGTAAAATGAGGAGAATAACATCTGCCACAGAAGTGTGTAATGAAGCTTAAGACTTAGCATTTGTAAAGTGATTTCACTTCAAATACTTGGATGAAAGATGCTACAGATGTTCAAAGTATTGAGCCACCTTATCTAGCCAATATTATGACGACTGTGTCTACCAACGCATTATTACCCCTTTTAGACTCTAACATTTGTGTATTCATGGCTTTTTACTATGCATGTGGCAAAAACAAGAGAGACTATGTTCTACCTTAAAATGTTCCACATTGCTAAGCAGAACATTCTGCTGCCAAGTGCAACGATAGCTAATGCACATCGCATGAAGCCTGCTGCTGAATTTTCAACCTCCCTGAGCCCTGCTGAATTTCCATCACAAACAGCAGCCTGCAAGCCCCAAGTCATTAAGCATGGTTGTGGAAGAAATCTGGAGGTGGAAACCTTGTCAATCACTGACAATGGGGCCTTGCTCAGCTGATAATAGAACTACTGATGCTGCCTATGAGAGATTACTGTTAGACTTTTGGAAAGGCAGCAGGATGACCTTTCTTTCTGACAGCCAAAGACCCAGAGTGTCTGACAACTTTGCTGTAGGGCTTTTTCGGTTTTGTTTGTTTGTTTCCTCCCCCACCTCTTCCACACCACACACACTTGAGAGATTTTCAAACACTTAAAATGAAAGAAGTTGAACTGAAATCCCCCTATACTTCTGCATTGCACTCTCCATAGCACTTCACTCAACTATGTTATTTATTTATCTATTACTACTGCTGGTCTGACTCTTTCTTCTGGATTTCAAATGATTCTCCTTCAGTCATATGAGTGTATTAACATAGTACTTTTATTCAACTGAGAACACAGTAAAGTAATGTGGGTCTGATTCTGCACCCTGGGAGCTTTGCCACTGAACTTTAGTGGCAACCCTATACATATATGCATGAATTTATAACAGCTTCATTTCCATTGCAATTAAGAAAACACAATATAGAGATTTCTTTTCCTCATGTAAATTGCATCTCAGTCTAGCCTGATACTGGCTTTGAATAGAGCTAGATTTCTGAATAGAGCTGATCACACCTCCTGCTACAGCCTTGAAGCGATGAGCATTCATTCTCTTAAAATAAGCTCAAGAGCTGTATCTGAAGATCCAGGTCACTTCTATCATCTCCCTGAGTAGCGAGCAGAAGTGTTCAAATAAAAGGGAAGAATGGAAGGGAAATGGGAGCCCCTCTCCATGTAGCTTAAGGTACACGAACCAAACAGGCAGGGATATTAGTGGCTGATCCTTTTAAGTCCAAGGTAGTGCACAGTTTGAGGAAGAGCTCTCAGAAAAGGCTTGCAGCACTTTAACAAAATATGCTAAGTTGCTAATAGCTGAATAGCAGCCTGTGATACAGTACAACCCTCTCTGCCAGCCCTCTGAAGGCAATGGGAGACTCTCCATTAATTTCCATCAATACTAAGGTTCAGGACTATCACAATGACTTTTTGAATTTCACAAATGACTAATCAAGAATTGATGCTGGCATCCATGCACACAGCAGCTCCTTAGAGTGGGGACTTGGCAAATCATGAAGTTCCTCCAATTTCAAGTAATATTTGTTTGGTCATCAGGGCATTAGAGAATGTTATGAATGTAATGTAGCTTTTCATACAGAATAAATAAATAAATAATGATAATAGTTTGTGGAATATATGGTATAGCAAATCTCAGCTGGATTCATACCTGAATGTTTTCAGTCATTCACTTTTATCACTCTGTACACTGCGCTGAAGACAAAATAGCCTTCCATTATAAAAAAGACTACTGAAAAAACAAACTCACCTTCAAAATGTAGATACATAGATTACAATTGTGAGGCACCAGCAGCTCTGTGGCGCATATGGCACATCACAAGTGCATAGATGTTAAGTGTATAGCACTTCACAATCAGAGAAGAACAACATGCCCGTCTCAAAGATCTTATGATCTAATTAGACAAAATACAGAGCAAAGGAGCAGCAGCAGGGTGGAAAGAGAATTGATTAAAGCAGTGGTTCCCAAACTGGGGTTCGTGAACAGGAAAAAAAAAATCCCTAATGGTGGAGAGAGCTGTCCCTAGGGACCCCGCGCAGCACAGGGCCAGTAGGCTGGATTTCCTGGACTTCCAAAAGCAAAGCAAATCTATCACACTGAGGAGATTTAAACCTCAAAATTCCTTATAAGAAATGGAAAGCCGGGGGTGAATATTTTTTGCTGTTTTTAAAATTAAATAGGTAGCTAGTGTTGTTTTTAAATTATGAAGAACAAGTTTAAGCTTTGTTGTAATGTGCATTGTTTGCCTGAACTGTTCAAGTCTTGAATGTCTGAATAGGAAAGAACTCTTTGAGTTGGCTTCTTAAATACCTTCATGCTGTTTCACGTCTGATACTTTTTGATGAAACATAGGAGCCTTGTCTTATAACAGGCTTATTCAAAGTGCTACAGGCTACGGAAGTGAGATCTTGGAAGAGTGATGCCATTTAATAATGAAATAAACATACTGTAATAATCAATAATAATTAATAATAGTGTGTAATAAGCATGTCATAAAAACAAATTTTATATTTTCAAGATCACTGCTTTTATTATTTATACTCAGGTAAAGGAGAAAATCCCTTTTGATTTTTAGGAGGGGGTTCGTGAGACTTGACATTTTAGTGAAGCATCAAGCAGAACCCATCATCAGCATGGACACACATCCCCTGGAATGGTGGTTGAAGCATGAACAGACATATGAATGTTTACCGCATCTGTGACACCAGCTACAACAGTGCCATGAGAACGCCTGTTCTCACTTTCAGGTGACATTGTAAACAAAAAGTGGGCAACATTATCTCCTGCAAATATAAACAAACTTGTTTGTCTGAGCAATTGGCTGAACAAGAAGTAGGACTGAGGTGACTTGCAGGCTCTACAATTTTACATTATTTTATTTCTGAATGCAGGTTTTTTAGTACATAATTCTACATTTGTAAGTTCAACTATCATGATAAAGAGATTGCATTACAGTACTTGTATTAGGTGAATTGAAAAATGCAATTTTTTAAAAAGTGCAAATATTTGTAATAAAAAATAAATGTAAAGTAAGCACTGTACATGTTGTATTCTGTGTTGTAATTGAAATCAATATATTTTAAAATGTAGAAAACATCCAGAAATATTTAAATAAATGATCTATTGTTTAACAGAGTGATTAATTGCACCATTTTTTTAAATCGCTTGACAGCCCTACTGCCAATATATCTAAAAATTCTAGGTTTAGTCTGAGTATTATAATTACATGCAAATAATTAAAACAAATTTATTATGCTGGCAAAGTCAACCACTCAAAATTTATGAAACACTATAAAAACGGCCATTCTGGATCAGACAAAAGTTCCATGTAGCCCAGTATCCTGTCTTTCAACAGCGGCCAATGCGGTGCCCCAGAGGGAATGAACAGAGTATGTGATCATTGACTGATCCATTCTCTGTCATCCATTCCAAGCTTCTGGCAAACAGAGGCTAAGGACACCATCCCTGTCCAACCTGACTAATAGCCATTATTGGACCTATCCTCCATGGATTTATCTAGTTCTTTTTTGAACCCTGTTATAGCCTTGGCCTTGGCCAACATCCTCTGACAAACAGTTCCACTGGTTGACTGTGTGTTGAGAAGAAATACTTCCTTTTGTATCAAGGTTATCTGCGAAATTTTAATTCTGCCTTTTTTGCTTATACTTTTGCTTATATAGTATTTAATTACCTGAGCACATTCTTTGTTTTCTATAGAACCTGGCTCTTGATTCTCAATCCTGTGCTTTATCCACTAGGGTTTGCTACCTTCACCAGCTCTTCTCCCCAGTCTCTCCATAATACAGACTGCCATTTGCACAACTTGCCCACAAACTTCTTTTCCCAGCTGCATCCTCACCGCCAACATGACTTACAAGACACACGTGTCAATCCATGCCTGACACTGACTTGCTTAGAGAGATTTTTAATGGAATATAGATACAGCACTGATTTGTTCCTCTAATTCCCCCACGTTTAATAAGTTCATTGGCTATTCATGGTCATAGGTTGCCAGGTTACATGAGTGAAGGGAAAGAAATTAGAAGGTGTTATATGATGGAAGTTATGAACAAGGCTTTTTACATACAATGAAGCAGCACATTTAGTTTATGCAGAGGGAAGAAATATGGCAAGCAATACCTGAATGTTAGCGAAATAAATTAATAATTAGTAGCTTATAAATGTGTTAACAGCTCTATGTAATGACACGAGCTTACAAATAGAAGTTTATTAGCAAAAGATCACTAACTCCTTATAAATGCATTGTCAAGGTTTTCACAGTGGGAAAAAAAATGAGGGCTTTAAAAAAGTGTCAATAGTTAGAACTCTCTTAGGTTGTAAGTGTCACATAAACAGCTTATAAATGATTAAAAATGCCACTCAGGTAAACTTCTCCTGCTGAATGGTTGTTTTTTGTTTTTGTTTTTATTGTTCTTGCTGTTGTTGACAAAACTAGATCTGAGGTCTGGTTGGGTAGAGGACACTCTGAAGTGTCAGATGCCATGCACAACACAGCAAGCTCAGATTTTTGTAAAAAAAAGTAATAATGAAAATCCAAAGGTAATTCATGATTGGAATAGTCACATTAGATCATTTCCCTTTGTTCTTATTCAAAGAGGATAAAAAATCCATATTGAGCAAATGTAGTATTTGCTGGATTGCAGCGCACCATAACATTATGCGTCACATGTTCAGGCTGTCAAACTGTGCAGTAAACACCAGGTATAATTCAATCTCATCAGTGCACAGCTGGTGCCGTGAAGTAACACAGCAGCATTTCACCTTCAGAGATCTGAGTTCAACATTTTTGCTGAGGCAACAAGTGGATTTTTTGGTTTCCTACTACTCCATGCTGGTCATTTGCCTTCACCACAAAGCCATTATACAAGTGACACAGAATCATAGAAATGTAAGACTGGAAATGACTTTGAGACACCATCTAATTCATCCCTCCACACCGAGGCAGAACCAAGTATACCAAGACTTCCCCAACAAGTGTTTGTCTAACCTATCCTTAAAAACTTCCAATAATGGGGATTCCACAACCTTCCTTGGAAGCATATTCCATTTAGATAAAAAGTTTTTCCTAAAATCTAACTTAAATTTCCCTTGCCATAGGTTAAGCTGATTACTACTACTTCTACCTTTAGCGAACATGGAGAACAACTGGTCACTGTCCTCTTTACAACAGCCCTTAATGTATTTGAAGATGACTTATCAGGTCCCCACTTAGTCATCTTTTCTCAAGAAGAAACATACACAGGTTTTTTAATCTTTCCTTATAGGTCAGGTTTCCTAAACCTTTTATCATTTTTGTTTCTCTCCTCTGAATTCTCTCCCATTTGTAGACATCTTTCTTAAAGCATGGCTCACTCCCCACTGAGGCCTCATCAGTGCCAAAAAGAGCAGGACAATTATCACATATGCCTTACATTTGACACTCCTGTTAGTACATCCCAGAATATTAGCTTTTTTTACAGCTGCATCACACCATTGACTTATATGCAACTTGTGATCCACTATAACCTCCAGATCCTTTTTTGGCAGTACTACTTTTTCCTTTTTCAGCCAGTTATTACCCATTTCATAATTGTGCATTTGATTTTTTTTCTTCCTAAGCATAGTTCTTGGCACTTGTCTTTATTGAACTTTATCTTGTTGATTTCAGACCAATTTTCCAATTTGTCAAGGTCATTTTGAATTCTAATCCTATCCAAAGACTTCAAAGTGCTAGCAACTCCTCCCATGCTGATGTCATGTGCAAATTTTACAAGTAGATTCTTCATTCTGTTGTCCATATTATTAATGAAAACATTGACTAGAACCAAACCCAGACCCCTGAAGGGCCACCTTAGATAACAGCAAACCATTGATAACTATTCTTTGAGTATGGTCTTTCAACTAGTTTCACCCCCATTTTATAGTAAATGAATCTAGACCATGTTACCCTAGTTTGCTTATGAGAATGTCATTTGGAACTATCAAAAGCATTAATAAAATCAAGATATCTCACATCTATAGCCTCTCCGCATTCAGTAGGTCAGTAACCCTGTCAAGGAAAGAAATCAGGCTGGTCTGACAAATCCATGTTGGCTATTATCTATAACCCTATTACCCGCTAGGTGTTTACAAACTGATGGTTTAATCATTTGCTCCAGTGTCTTTCCAGATATCCAAATTAAGATGACTGGTCTATAATTTACCTGGACCTCTTTTTTCCCTTTTTACCATATTTGCTCTTCTATAGTCCTCTGGGAATTCACCCATCCTCCCAGATTTCTCAAAGGTGATTGTTTCAGCTAGTTCCATAAGTACCCTAGGTGCATCTCATCAGGCCCTGCTGAATTGAATACATCTAACATATCTAAGTATTCTTTAGCCCAGGGGTAGACAAGCTATGGCATGTATGCCAAAGATGGCATGCAAGCTGATTTTCAGTGGCACTCACACTGCCTGGGTGAAGTCCACCGTTCCGGGGGGCTCTGCATTTTAATTTAAATAAAACTTCTTAAACATTTTAAAAACCTTATTTACTTTACATACAACAATAGTTTAGTTCTATATTATAGACTTATAGAAGGAGACCTTCTAAAAATGTTAAAATGTGTTACTGGCCCGTGAAACCTTAAATTAGAGTGAATAAATGAAGACTTGGCACACCACTTCTGAAAGGTTGCTGGCCCCTGCTTTAGCCTGTTCTTTTCCTATTTTGGCTTGTGTTCCTTCCCTTTTGTTGTTGATTCTTAACACAATTAATATTTTGTCACAATTTACTTTTTTTTGTGAAGATTAAAGCACAATAGGCATTAAATACATCAGCCTTTTTGATGTCACCCATTATTAGCATTCCTTCTCACTAAGCAGAGAGCCTACACTTTTCTTCATCTTTCTTTTTCTCCTAGTGTATTTATAGAACCTCTTACTGCCTGGTATGTCTCTTGCTAAATGTTACTCATTTTGTGTCTTTGTCTTTCTGGTTTTGTCCCTGCATTCTCGTGCTATTCTTTTGTTCTACTCCTTAGCAATTTGTCTGTGTTTCCACTTTTTGTAGGAGTCTTTTTTGATTTTCAGGTCATTAAAGAGCTTCTTATGGAGCTATAGTGGCCTCATTATTCTTCCTATCTTTCTTTGCATTGGCTTAATTGGTTTTTCACTTTTAATACTGTCTCTGAGAAACTTCTAGTTCTCCTGAACTCCCTTAGTACATGCACAACTGAAACAACAGGGTACACTACCAGGGAGGACTGTGGAGTATTGAAATCTATGGCTTGTTTTATGCACGTCAGACTGCATGAACATAATGGTCCTTTGTGGCTTTTTCTTTAAACCAATAAATCCGTGTATTGGCAGAACTCTGTAGGAAAGCTCATAAAGGTCCATTCACACTATGACTATTAATTCCGCACCTCTAATAAGCACTCAATTGACTTGATTCATTTTTAATTTTTTTTGGAGTAAAGATTGGCAGTACTGAAATCCCACCTCCATGGTCTATTTACTTCTAGTGCTCTAGTTCAAGACTAAATAAGTGTTACGTCACAATCTATGTACATATGAAATAAACATAGCCACATGTATATATGGGAGGGAGCTGAGACTCAGCTAGGGGAGAATAACTAGACAGAAAACTGCAGCCTGCTTAGGAGGAGAACAAGGCATGAGTCAAAGACAAGTATAGCCATATTCTAACATAGCTCTCAGTTCATTCCAATTTGCTTTCAAACATGTCTCTTGAATTCCAACTACCACCATATTTCGTGAGGAGCTAGGCTGGACTAGCTGAACTGATCCTGCTTGCTATGACCCTAATTCAGTTGAATCAATAGGAGTAGTCGTATGCTTAAAGTTAGGCATGTGCTTAAGTATCTTGCTGCATCTGGGCCATACGATCTTTATTGCTAATGGTGAGTATTACGAAGATTCTGAGACACAGAGATTCTGATTACACACTTGTGAGAATCAGGAGTCACTCCACTGAAGTCAATGGAGTCACACAAGCGTAAAATCAATATAAGTGGGCTCAGACATAGGCCATGAGTGTCTAAAGAGCAGAGACTAAACAAAAGGCTTATTGGATCCTCTTATAACCCAGACCATGTTTCAGTTTGCATGATGCTGGAGAGATTAAAACTGCTTTCTCTAGAAATCATAAAGATATACTATCCCGGTCTTCTTCCTTTAGCATCCTGCCTTTCCTTTCTGGAAGGCCATGACTATTTGGTTGACTATGCCATCCCCATAGCCTCCCTGCTATCCTATATGCACACTCATACACCATCACACCAACAAATCTTCTTAAAAAGTTCTTTGGCATTGAGCAGGGATGGCTCTAAGGTTTTTGCCGGCCCAAGCGCAGAAGTTCCGCGACATGCCTGTGGGTGGGCCGGCGTACCGCGGATTCAGCTGCATTTCTGCAGGAGGTCCACAGGTCCCGCGACCTTGTCGTTCCTGCCACCGAATCCACAGTAGCTGCAGACCTCCTGCAGGCATGCCACCGAAGACAGCCTGACTGCCGCCTTGATGGCAAAAGTCAGGCTGCCCCACGCCGCAGCTTGGAGCACTGGTGCCTGGAAATGGCCCTGGCATTGAGCCTTTAAAGCTTAGATGTGGTAACCTTATTTTCAACAAAAAGGAGAGCAGTTATGAATACTTTATATTGAAGTTAATGAGGTTGTGCAGACATAACCCAAGAATTTGGACCAACGTATAAAGAATGAATTACACTATTACACATGAGCAGATGGTAAAAGTTGTGCATGATGTTTAATGAACACACAATGTATATACAAAGGGACGGAAAAAGTTAAATGAGAATTTTTGGAAAACCAAACTACAAGAGATGCCATAGCAGGGACTAAAGTTGTACACATTAAGACTAGTTTAAAAGGAGTCAGATAAAGATTATGTGAGGCAATTTACTGACCAAGATCAAAATGAGCACTGAAATATAAACTGTTGTAATTATATCTGAAGATGGCAAGATAATGGTGGTGGTACCTGCACTGAGATTTCAGAAGTAAGGATAAAAGATGAAAGCAAAAATAAATGAGATTAAATGTTAGGTGATATGCTGTGGTCAACTGACATGAAGAGCAGAAATCAGACTGAAACAATAATGACTGTACTTCAATGTATTGAATTCATTATCACAGTCATTTTTTTAATACCTTTTCCACTATTCAAGCAAGTCCACTTTCCTAGCCAGTACTCTACGTAGATTTGGAAGTTGCTCATGCTCTCATTTTCATTGAACGAGTTCATTAATAGTTTGAACATGTTTTTATTCCAAGCATTTGTTGCAAGTGAATCAGGCAGAACAGCAGCACCCTTTCCAAAATAGCAACAGAACAGTGGATAAAACCCAGGAAAATGACTAAAGAAGTGCTTAAATGACAGACATTAAACATTGGAGAGTTGTGAAAAATGCCACATCTGAAAGTAATGTTTACTATGAGTATGTGATATACTAATTTCCTGCTTCACTCTTACACTGCCAGCTATTGGATCCACACAACTTTAATGGAGTCCTGACAGCTATTAACGTAGAGCACCTATAAAGACAGATCATACTGACATTACTTTTCAAACCTAATTGGGCTGTCTGGTCAATAAAATGTCTCTAGAAAGGATCTTAAATGCAACAGAGTCCATTACAAGCCAAAGTGCTTGCTTTAAACAGCAGGTAGTTTTCATAAAATTTAAACTAATGAATTGTATGGTTCATGATATGTGCAGGACTGAGGGTATCAAAGCTTAAAATCTGCTTTTTATCCACAGAGCAGGTATATTGTAAATGAAGCCAATGCATTTCTCCTCTCAACATTATTTTACCAACCATTTAATCCTCCATTCTATTATGATGCATTTCAAGGTAAAGATAATTCAGCCACATCAGTAGAAACAAAAAAAAATACAAGAAAAATTGTTTATTGGTTTGTGCTACTATACATAGTTTCATATGAACAAAATTAAATATTCTTTTAGAGACAAAAGCTGCTTTAGAAAAATACAAACACCTTAGGAGACTTTTTTCAAAGGTCACTTAGTGTCATGAGCAGGGAGGAGGGAGGTTTCTCTGGAGAGAATGCACCTGGACTGTAACCCGATCCCCCTGCTCTAGGGTCGGGGGAGGGGAGGCTTTCTGCCTGAATGTGAAGGTGAACAAAGGCTGGGGGAGTGGCCAGGGGGTGGGAAGGAGAGAGGCAGGGTTTGGAGGGGAGTAAAAGCTGGCTGGGGAAGAGGAGGGAGCCCGGATTTGGGGTCTTATCTCCCTGCCCCCAGAAGGGCCTAAGGGGTCCTGTTTGTACTGACAAGCTCTGAGTTGGAGTGTGTTCCTGTCATCTCAAATAAACCTTCTGATCTACTGGCTGGCTAAGAATCACTGGGAATTCTAGGAAGTGGGGGTGTGGGAACTGGACTCCCCCACCGCCCGTGACACTTAGGAGCCTATCTTTCACTGAAAGTTAATGAGACTTAGGCTTCTCAGTGCCTAAGTACTTAAGTCATTTTGATAAGTGGATGTAGCCTCCAACATCACATAGGAACTTTTGAAACTATAACCCACGGTTTGAGCATAAATGGAATCATAATATGAACTCCAACATACAGCTCTTCATATTAAAGTAAAGTAATGATCTTGGACACATTCATAAATTTTGTCCCAAAAAACAATGATATTTCACAATATAGTTAAGTATAGCAAAGAGTAAATCTGAAATAATCTACTTTTTTGTCGCATTCTTAATTTCCAGATGAATGAATTCTAAAATTTGTGTACACACCTAGCAATATATTTCACACATGGAGCAAATGTAGAAAATGATACTTTGAACTAGTAGCATAATTTTTATGTTACAAAATACTTTCCAGAGACAGACTTGTCAAGATATAAAAATTAGGAAACACTGTGCAGGAGATCTAATTCATTGATATAGTTAAAACTCAAAATAATTCAAGCATAATATAGGCAAATAAAATGTCCCATTAGTTTTTTGATTAGAAAAAGGTTGAGAAGAGATTCATACTGATAGCATCTTCTGACCAAATAGCTTTCTGGATGCTTGCAGGTATCATCAATATTGTAACAATTGTATATTATCTCAAAGTGTTTAGAGACATCCAAAACCCTCATAAAAATAAGCCTTACATAAGTGGAAAGTATTTCACAGTACGTACTGTTGTCAGGAACTTCACTGAACATTGGTTAGCTGCAGGTTGGAGGATACACAGCACTGATTTTCTTATTGGTAGCAAAGATCATCCATAGTCAACTCTTGAAGTCAGTGTGTTTGAAAGTAACCACTACTCCATGACTGACATAAAAGCTTAGTGGGTATTTCCCCATGAAAGATCATACATTGGCTGTCTGAATGGTGGGTTTAGTCATTTAAAATATTTGCATCTCTCTGCTCTTATGATGTCAGAGGTTTTGAATGGACAGTGTGGCTGTTAAAACCTTCTGAGATATGCATTAAGAACTATGCTTTCATGGTACTTGTGCAACAAATAAGACGACTGATGCACAATCCTCTCATGTACATACCACTTGGAAACATTAACTTGTAGAGTCTCTTTTAAAATAAAAATTCCTTAGTACCAGGAGGTATAGCTCCTGCCCTGTATCTGGCAGGGTGTGTATTATTACTCACTCTCTAATGAGAAACTTGCAACAGGCGTCTGTTTTTCATTCCAGGGAAAGTCAAGGAGACCAAGCAGGGGACTGGACTGGGCTAGGCTCATCTGGGACTAATTGCTCCATTAACCCAGGAACCTCATCCATTGAAATCAGTGGGAGTTTTGCCACTGGAAGCAGGCTGAGGTCTGTTTGAAGGAAACCCAAGAACTACAAAAAAGGGAGAACAGTGATGTTTCTCCCTCCTTTTTCTGTGGGTTTGGACCTGGAAACCAGCACGATTCTGAGCCTAGGAAATACTCTGATTTTTTTAAAAAACTCTCTTATTTATTGAAGTTTGGGTGTGAGAAGACTTTTTTACTAAACTGTGTATATAAGAAGAGCTCTGTGACTGGATTGGCCTTCTTGAGCCAAACTTCTTACTTTCAGCCTTGACTTACATAGCCATAATATCCCCATTGCCCAATACAAACCAGATTAGCAGTCACTCTCACATCTCTGCTGTATGACTGAGCTAGGATGGGCTATGTAAATGTGCAAAGCTGTAGGACAACATCATGAGGGTATTTCAAGTACTGTAGTATGAATATAAACTAAAGAAACTTGGGCCAAATTCATGCTTGGGTTTAAGTGAATGATGTTATACCGGGGATTAATTGGATCCCTTTAAATTCACCATAAATAAGTAGTTTCTGCAGGTATTTTAAACAGGGTATTTACATTTTTGTATTTACATTGCAAGGAAAAATATTCCTTGTAATGTAAACTGAGCACTATGCAAAGATCTTTCATTAGTTAGACAGCATACTTCAACCAGCTCTATGGCAATCAACCCTAGCCACCCACGACTTAGAAAAGATCTCTCACAAGAACCAATATGAGGAACAAGAAATTTCCATTTATAAAAACTATTCCTGAAGTTACACACACACATCCTAGAACTTGTTATCTTGAGCCAGATCTAGGAAAACAGGGAAAGAAAGAAAAATGGGAAGATAGGGGAGAAAAGAAGAGATATTCAATAAGGATTACCTATACATACAGTTCATGTAATACTACATCTCCCATAAGTGTAAGACATACATTTCTCCAATATGGCTATTTTGAGAGGTGTGTGTGAGAAAAAATGCCCCCCTATGCATTCTACTTGTGATTTTCTAGAATATATATGAAAACAACTCTCCAAGTGCAGTGATCTCTCTACCTCAGCACATAGTGAGCTTTCAAATATTGACAGAGTTTCACATGGCAAATGCTACTTTAGCATTTTCAAGAAACTCCATGCCCTACTCACCACAAGGGTTCTAAACACTTATTTCTGAATATGTGATGATACAGTACAAATTTTAAAAAGTCTCCTCCTGCAAATTGACTTGTGGAATGGCAATATTAGACCTGTGTTTTCTTTTAATAAGGGTGGTTTTGGAAATCTATATATAGATTGGTGGTCTCTGCAACATTTCTTTTTTCTGTGGGTCCATATTGACTCAAAATCCAATCGATCCTTCAGTAAGCTATTTCCATTAAATAGTTTAGCAAAAACTTACAGTTTTGTTTCACATGACTGATTTAATTTGTACCAGCAGTACAACTAAGTGTACATATAATGTACATACAACTAAAAATAAATTTAGTTTACTACAAGACAGCCCTGAGTAAGTCTTCAATTTCAGCCTAAGCCACTGTACTTCACACAAACTTTAGAATATGGCTGGGCTAGCTTGGGGTGCTTGAGTTCTGAATTTGCATTACCTGGACAAGAATTCAGGCCCTGAAGTGTAAGCATTCGTCCATTCATCTTGACTCTCAGGACCCATTACCCTGTAATGGAAGTACACCCCTTCTAGCTCCATTATCTCATTTGGATTAATCAATCTCATCTTCCTGTTAATTCAACATTCGTTGGTCACTCTGGAATGAAGAGACTCATGTCTTTTTGCTCAACTGTAGACCGAGAGGCAGATGCTAAAATGGAAGCTCAAGAGATTGAAACACAAAAACTAGGGCACAAGGTTATTTCATCAGGAACAACAAGGACCGCTCTTTCTAATATAATCTGTGGATACAAACTTGTATTGAGAAAACATGCTTAAAGCTACACGTCTGCTATACAATAATACAACCAGTAAGTGGGATGTGAAACAATTTAAGCGCATTAATGAATGAGCACGAGAAGATTTACCTTTCATAACTGGTGTTCTTCAAGATGTGTTGCTCATGTCTATTCCATAGTACGTGTGTGTGCTCGCCACATGCACTGGTGTGGGAAGTTTTTCCCTTAGCAGTACCCACAGGGGGAGCCCCCCCATGACCCCTGAAGTGGCACTGCCGTAGCATGCTATAAGGGGTGTTGCATGTTCCCTTACCCTCAGTTCCTTCTTGTCAGACCACTCCGACAGAGGGAAAGGAGGGCGGGCTGTGAAACAGACATGAGCAACACAAGAACAACACTAGTTATGAAAGATGATTGTCTTTTCTTCGAGTGATTGCTCATGCGTATTCCACAGTAGGTGATTCTAAGCTACATCAGGTCCCAGTGTGGAACTGGGGGCCTAGCGTACAGGAAAAGATGGTCCAGCCCCTCGAGGAACTGGTCCATCAGGGCATGGGAAAACACCGTGTGGCCCTGCACTGTTGGGTGGAAGGCCAAGATGGCCACGAGGTGCACCCTGCTGGACGAGGGCGCCAGGTCCTGGGTTCTAAAGTGCAGGAGATAGTCCAGGATGAGCAGGATCAGGGCGGCCACTAAGAAAACCCCCTTCTCAGTTGCCCATGAAGAGAACTATGCCCACTTTGCAGAGTAGGCACAGCGTGTGGAGGACTGTCTGCTCCCCAAGAGGACACGCTGGACACCTTCCAAGCATGTCCTTTCCTCCCTATCTAGCCACTGAGCAGCCATGCCGTGAGGTGGAGGGCTGCCAGGCTGGGGTGAAGGCGGCAGCCTCAGTCCTGCGAACACAGGTCTGGGCGAGATGGCAACGGACATGGCTGGACAAGCACCGGGCTCGTGAGGGTCCCGTACCAATGCTGCCTGGGCTACGCTGGGGTGATCAGCAGGACCCAGGCCTTGTCTGTCTTTATCTTTTCCAGCACCTTGTTGATCAGAGAAAACAAGGGAAAAGCATAAAGAAACTGGCCCGACCAGGACAAGAGGAAGGCGTCTGAGATGGCGCCCCTCCACGTTCCTGCCCCCCAGAGCAGAAGCAAGGTCAACGCAGGTTCTACTGGGTCACGAACAGGTCCACCTGGGGAGTCCCCCACACTTGGAAGAGCCGATGAACCACTTCTAGGTGGAGACCCCACTCGTGCTGGGAGGAGAAATCCCTGCTCAGGCAGTCTGATGAGTCAGGCTCATTAATTGTGACCGCCTTGTAGAAGGAGGCGGGACATAGAGACCTAAGGTTTGGAGGGTCATGCAGGAGTTCTTCATGCCTTGCAACTTAGTATCCTTCTGCTCCGCACATGAGGCCTTGCTGCTGAATAGGAGGACCTGTATGGCAGCCTGAGCCTCTCTAGACAGCCCAGACGGCAGGAGCCACAACGCCCTTCTCATGGAGACAGCATGGACTGCGTGGCTGTGTCAGTTGCCTCCAATGCTGCCTACAGTCGCTCTGGTGGCCACTGTACTCTCCTCCACCAGCGCCTGGAACTCCTTCCTGTCATGTGCCTGGAGGGAGGCCTCAAACTTTGGCAGAGTGTCCCACAAATTGAACTCATATCTGCCCACTAGAGCTTGGTGGTTTGCCCACCTGCAGCTGGAAACTCAAGGATGAATAAACCCTTTTTTCCCCCGAATGAGTCCAGTGTCCTTGAGTTTTTGGTGGCTTGCCTCTGGAGCACAGGACCGATGTCAGTGGCACTTCAGGCACTGGTAGGGACAAGACATCTCAGACCGCTTACAAGACCTTTGGCATGGAAGGCATCCGGACATCCGGAGAGGCCTGTGCCTAGAGGCCAAAGCGGATCGAGGACTGCCCAAAGCGGTCCTAGCATCTACCTCTGGAGCATCATGGTACCGCTGCGTCAAAGGCGTCTTCTTGGTCCTCTTGTGCCCCAAGGATGGGGAGCGGTGCCAACTGGACGAAGGCACCGGGGGATCGCCGCATGCCGATGTCGCGGTGCCGACTCGGAGCTGGGGTCAGCGCCGACTCCATTGGGAAGGCCCAGAGTCAAATGTCCCTTTCTCTTTTCATCTGGGGCTTGAACGACTTGCAGATCTTGCATCGATCTCTGATATGGGTCTCACCCAAACAGCGTAAACAGTCCACGTGCAAGTCACTCCTCTGCACAGAGTGCCTGCAAGTGTCACAAGACTTAAAACCTGAGGCTCCAGGGATGTCCCAGCCTGGGCACTCTAACTGAACTAACTTGAAAACTGAGTAACTACAGGTACTAGAAGAATGCTAACAACAAGCTGCAGCAACGCTGGAGCTGCGAAGTTCCAACACACTTTCACTGGTGGCAAGAAGGAACTGAGGGCAAGGGAGCACGCAGTTCCCCTTACAGCACACCAGGGCGGCGCCACTTCAGGGATTGCAGGTGGGTAGGGTGCTCCCCTTATGGGTACTGCTAAGAAAAAAAATTTAGGCACTGGTGTATGTGACGAGCACGCACACCTACTGTGCAATACACATGAGCAACCACTCGAAGAACTGAAAATATGTGACACAAAGTTATGACTCTCACTGAAAAGTGGAAAAAGTCACAGAAAATACATTTATACATGTGCCATGTATACTGCACTTTAATCAAAAGCAGCAATCTGCATCTGCTTCTAAAAAGACCTGTTTCTGAATAGTGAGTTGTTTTAAGAAGTTATAATGCTTCCATTATGCTGCTTTGTCATATCAAAGGATCCCAAATCATTTTCAAAATGTTAACACAGAAGTAACTTGAATAATCTGAAAAGTAGCCACTTTTGAGTTGGAACAAAAAGTCACTGCAAAACAATTGAGGAGAGTGTTATTTAAAAATAGAGTAATTTAAATTGGCAGAGTGTAATTAGAACTGTTGGAATTTGGCCACGGCAAACCCTAGCCTTCCTCTTGCAAAACAAAATCCTTTTGTGATGTGAGGGAGGGGAAGTCTTGGTTCAATTCTTCATTTTTACAGGATGCCATCTTTCAGGTGGTCTGGCACCATGCTAAGAAATGGGCTCAATATTGACCCAAGGGAAGGGGTACGACCTACTGAATCATCAAGACCACCTCCTACGGACCCTGGTTTTTAGAAATCTCCAAGACAAATGCTTACCTAGTCTGACAAATTTCCCTAGTCTGAGACATCTGACAACGTCACAGCCTGAGGCACTGGGGCTGCAGAAGTAACCACAGCTTAGGGATTCAGTGAAAGGAATATGAATGGTTTCTCATATTTAATTTCAAATGATTAAAATGTCCTATTCAGACTTTTCTTGTATTTTCTCAACCTAGATTAAAATGTTTCATTTTAAATTCTCTCTTTATATGATATTGCTTTCCTGACAAGCCCACGTTGGTTAAGCCCCTAATTAGAGAATAAAAACATGCAGTAAATTATTTTTAATATGGCTTTTATTTGATGGTCTTAATACTAAAGTCCTGTTTGTTAATGAATGGAGAACATTCTCAATAGTTATTCATCTCCTATTGAAATTGGTAACACCATTTGGAATTATTATAATTCCATATATGTTTCTCTGCAAAGAAGAAAATTAATATTTGATAATGATTTTATACTCCTCACAGAATCCAAATGGATTTATGAATAACACTAAACTATTTTATATTGTACTGGACATAAACTCCATGGTCTTTCTCATGTGCAGTTCAAGGGACTAGACTGTTACTTGTGAATTTATGTAACTTGTACATGTGCAGTAGTATTTACTGTTATAACTATATCAAGAACTGATCACCATATATTTTTCAAATACATGAATACCCAAAGTGTACAGTACTACAAGATGGTGCACATCTATATCTAAAGTTGAAGGGAAAAAAACTGTATAGTCTAGTATATTAAAGTATTTGATCCATAAGAATGCCATCATGTAATTAATGATATTTTACATACATGTGTGCACAGATACTTTCACATATATATAGAAGGGGACGGAGTTAAAGTTATACATACATCCTTGACTTGAATATTTCCTGATTCTTGAGACCTTGTAACTTTAATATTCACTAACATCTCTTTAATTGGGGCTTATTTAACAAAAATTTAGTTCTGGATTAATCTGTACATACATATACACACTAAATGGGGGTGGGGAAGAGAACACAGAGGAAAAATAGGAACAAACATGCAAGAGCTTAGAAACCTTGCAGTTCTAACTCCTTTAGTGAAATCATAAATCTCAGGACAGAATCTGAATCAAGCAAGTTAAAAGTGAAGTTATTTAAAACACAAAAAGATAAATCTGGAAAAATATAAAGAAACATGGCTAGAAGTTTCTGGATTGAGAGGACAGAATTACTACATGTAAAATGTTTGTTCGTTTGGTTTTAAAAAGACAAATTACCTGTGGTCCTCAAGACACTCACATAATATGAGAAATCTGGTTTAATTGGCAAAAAGCTGTCATTTCAAACCCAAAAGAATGCTAAAATGCCTTTGTTTCACACTAGAGGTCACCCCCGGTAAGAAAATATAATTGTAGCATCTTATTTTTCCCCTGTAGCTGTTACAATATTGAAGAGCTGTTCCTTATAGCAAAAAGATTGGATTTTTATGAGGCTGGTATACTAAAAATCTTTCCAGCAAAATAAAAGGAGACTGCATTCAACAGGATTCACTCTTAATCATTATACAGAAACTGCTATTGATCACCTATGCTGTGAGACAGCATTTGTTAAACAGACCAATCACCTAATTTTTAAAAATCATTGTAAATAAATCATGTGACAACATTTTTGGGTTAATTGGTATGTTTTTCCTATCACAAAACAATGTATTTGTTTTTTCTTAAGTTGTTGATAAAAAGGTCAATACCAACTTATTGCCACCTATAGCTGGCATATAATTATATCCATTCTTGTACTGAATAATATTTTAACTTATTTTTATTTACTTTATTGTATAAAACGAATCAATACCTTATTTGAATTTCCACAAAAAGTTTTCATATGACATTATAAAGACTAAATAGGATTTAAGCTTATTTTGAAGACGCAAAAACTCTGGTGCTAAGAACAGAGACTTCCAGATATAGCTATAGTAGCACTGGTTGAATGTGTGTTGATGTAAGTTGCTTCATCCTCTTCAGATTTTTAACTTTGCTTATGGTTTCAGAAATATATCTATAGAATATTTGTTATACAGATATTTACATAAATAAGAATAAAATAAGACTTTTCATTTTCAGCTCTAGAGCTTCTCTCTGTAAATGCTGTGTACTCCTGAATGAAAGGCAGCAGGATGTTAGTAGCTAAGGCTTAAAACATTTCCTTTATTGTCAAATTCTACTTCACCCCCCATTACTTTTTCAGCACAGAAACCTTATTCATGATAGAGATACAAGGAATGTTTAGGCCAAAAATCTGACTGTACTGAACAAAATCAAACTGACAGGATCAGGCCACTGGGTTTTGGTTACTTTGATTCTAGATGGCTTAAAATGATAAATGTGCCAAGCCACCTTGGACAGTCAGTGAACCATAATATCTACCATTTCCCTGAATACTCCAGACAATTACCCATCTGGCTTGCCTGGATTTTTCCAGCTTCATTTGGATAGGACATTCTTTGTCCAAAATGATTGGTGTGTGTCCAGCTTGAAATGTTGTCTTAAGAAAGGGTTCATCACATGATCATGTGGCTTTTATTTCCCAGACAGCAGTCAAAAACAAGGTGCCTGCAACAACTCTCGGGGGATAGGAAGGAAGAAATGAACCAGTAAAGAACATCTCAGAAAGCACTGTACTGAAGATGCAGCTTTATATTCTACTTGCCCAGACATTCACATAGGCTTTGTACAGTTAAACATCCTGGAGATGTTTAACTTGCATTGGCTTGATTTAGTAAGTTGGAATAAAAGAATTAGGTTTATTTCTGCTCTTTTAAAAGCAGGCAGGATTGTATAGCAAATCTGGGAGATCTGTCAGCTCCACTCAAGGAATTTGCTCTTTGTACTGTTTGTGAGAAAGTGTTATATAAATGTAAAATCATTACCATGGTAAAAAACCTGACATTTTTGCTTCAGCTAGTGGGAGTTTGAAAAAAAAAAAATGTGTTCAGTGAGCCAGCTTGTTTATGCAGAAAAGTTATGAAGTTCACACAACTCGGGAAACTTAATTGAAGTCATGGATTGCAAGATCCTGTTCCAGTGCAGATTAAAGGAATTGAGTAGGTTATATAAATAGAGTGAGAAAATTTTTGCTTGCGTTAATTGTGCTATTCTATCTCTAAACTGGACTAAAGTACCCATAGCTGCAGAAAATACAGGTCGTCCAGACTGTCTTCCTAACTGGGTGTCCTGCAAATGGAAATGGAAACTTTTTTTTAAAAAAAAAGTCTTGTTAAATGCTTTGTAGAAAAAGCTAGCCTAGGCTGAATTCTGAAATTTTTTTTGGAGTGGAAGGTCAGTTTGTATCCATGCATAAATGATTTTCAGATCCTGATGGAAACATGACTGATTGATTGATAGCAGTACTATCTACATCAGCATGACCCTAAATATGTGGGGGCGAGGCGGTATTCAGGGCTAGCTGGGAAAGCAAAGAAGATGGGTCCCTCCACATGGTGGGCTTGGGGGTGGGAGCATTCATTTCATTTTCATGAAGGGGCGGCACAGCAGCCAAAGGTTTGTGAATTACAGCCCTAGAGCAATTCTGCCTCCATAACCAAGACATTCTATGCCAGTATTTATACCACTATACCCAGGTAGAACCCAAACCTTATTGCCACTGTTCACTAATTTCCTGCTAGCCAGGACTCTGATGAGGTCAGTCTCTTGGAGGCAGAGATGCAAAATCAGCTCCAAGAAGTATCAACAAGCCAATATCCCAGAAAACAGCACCACTGCATCAATCCACGTGAGGCAAACTCTGACAAGAGAGCCCTAATACAATTTTCAAACCACATCATCTGGATTGTTTGCAAAAATGCAGCAGTAATTTTAGAAGTTCAGTTTAGTTATAACACCAAAAGTTTGGATACTGATCAACACATCCAAATATTTCTGAACAAGAAAGCAAAATGAAAATCTCAAACAAGTTTCCTTGAGCGATTTCCTGGAGTTGGCCATTTTGGAAATAGCATGAGAATAACCTTTCATAGACAGTATGTAGGCATAGCACTTTTACTTCTAGGTGTTGTTATGTAACAGAGACTTACAGAGGCATGGGAACATGAAAAAAAAGTTAGATTAGAAAGAAAAGTTGGAAGATTTTAGTCAGTTATTTTATACAAATCAATTCACCTCTTCCTAACTCAAAATAATTTTAATGCTCTGTGTACAATACAATTTTTTTAAAACCAAGTTTGTAAGCAGTTAAAAACAAGGCTGGCTCTTACCATGATTTGTAATCATGAACGCAACATGTTTAATACATGGTTAGTAAGTATGACAGCTAACCACATATCACTTCTGCTAGTGGCTCAAGATGGTATGTGGTTATATTCCTATAACAAGATGTTAATACTGTTTTTTTTTGTTTTGAAATGTTTTTTCATTTAGAATTTCTTTATTTTGTATTGTAATCCCCCAAAAGGTCAAAACTGAAATGAAACATTTTGATCAATCCAAAATTACTACTATTTATTTATTGAATTATTTTAAATTTTCCTCCAGAGGATTTTGAAATTTTCAGGTTTTGTTGTTTGGACTCTGAATGAAGCCAAATTTAGAAATCTCAAAATCTGGATTTCAACCTCCCCCTGCCCCACACTCCCCTCCCCCATAGCTCTAATGACTATGCAATACAGGTAGATCACGTTGGCTGGTGAGAGAGTTTCAAAGATAAAAGATTACCACCCTAGACATACTTGATACACACACCTAATTTCCTAAATATCGGATATAATGAATGTACAGTACATTTGAGTGTATTCAAGTTTATGATACTATCTTCTTATTTTTGTAATCATTACAGAAAGTTGCAATTGATATGCATAACAACCAGCGGGGTGCGCAAAATAGAGAGATAGGTGGGTAAGATTTGTGGCTTGTGCTGAGAGAAGGTGGAAAGATAAGGGTCCAGAGATGAGCAAAAGAGCCTGATTCTCCAGCTTGCAGTGTTGTTTACCCGAGTGCAAAGCAGAACCAGAACAAATTCCTTCCTCTGAAAAACAACATGAGATCTTTGATATACTCATGGAACAGAAGGACCTCTGCAAGACTTAAATTGAATACCATGGAATTTACTGTATCTATCTTGAAGGGAGGAATGGCTGAATCAACCCATTCAGTCTGCATACATCAGACAGTACTGGATCTAGGGGAAGGTGAACTAGAAGATGTAGGCCTCTCAAATTTCTCCAATCCCACATTAACTCAGAGGATCAGGAGTCATTAAACACTCTGCTGTCCCTAATATTTTGCTGCCCTAGATGACCATCTGTTCTGTCTGTATGCTAGAGTGAACAGGCAAGAAATAATCAACACAAAAGCATCCTTGATTCAAGTTGATTAGCATTGTATTCTAAATGCGGGTAATGACCAGCTTATTGAATTTTACTCATCAACAATTGCCAGTCCTTGTGTCTGCAACTTCTAGTCCAACAGGCTCATGAAGACGCCCAGTGAATCAACATCACTCTCAGATCTCACAAGAGCTTTGTCAGACTAGCTACATTCCCATGACATGACTGCTGTGTATGTTTAGTGCTACATTGTGGATGACCATTATGTGGAAGCGCAAGCCAGAAGGAGAGCATAAGGAGCCTCCCAATTAAGTAGCCTGTGTAGAGCTCAGCCACCAGAGAGCTTTCTGGGCTCTCTTTCTCTGGCTAGCACCTATCCACATCCCTTCAAGGGTAGGGAGGAGGTGGACCCTTGAGAACTGCATAAATAGACATTTACCTATTATTGCAATGTTCTGGGGATTCAATAGAGACTTTTATGGTGTCTTTTTACTACCTGCTCTCAAATAAAGCACACAGGGCAGGGAGGGAAGAGAGTCTATATACAAATACAGCCCAAAGCTAATCACCCTTTCTTGAACCCAGGTTTTGTTAATCAAAGATGTATAACACCACAATTCAGTTCAAACTTTCTCATCGGGCCTGGTTGTGCTTAGAAGTCTGCAGGAAGAAACCCTAAGCTCATAGTCAAATCCTCTCTATGGAGATGTGCTCCTTCTTCCCTTATATCAGGAAGGCAGTAAGTCACCTGAATTAGTAGGTCAGCAGTGCCCACTAATGTTCTTTGGCAGAATCAGTGCCTATGTACCAGCTAACACAGTTGGATTGTTCTGTATCCATGACAGCAAATCAAGACCAGGTGGAAGCAATATGTTATTGTATATAGATCTCAGATAAATTTATAAAGAGTTCTATATCAATATTGCCAATCCCAAATGTTCAAAAACCATGAGTCAGACCACCAAAAAGTAAGAGATTGGCTTAGAAAAAACACTCATGATTTTTTAGAAGATAATAAATGTTGCTCTTTTTTTGGCCTCCTGGTTTTTAAGCTTTTATGGCATACTCATGTCACATTTTCAATTTTTTCTTGGAAGCACAAATGCTCAAAGTTTATTTTCTTTTTTAAAATCCCTAAGGAGCTGGGACTTTCTGTAAAACAACTACTGCACGATTGTGATTACAATTACAAGAATTGACAACAATCCAAAGCCACTAGAAAGAGCAGCAAATGCTCTTATCACCTCCTGCAATGGATTTATGTTAAGAACTAATACTTACATTTTTCCTTCAAGATAAGTCAGCTATGGGAGGGTTGTTTACCTTGGTACAGAGCTATGGTCATTCTGCAACTCAGAAGACGACGACTTACAGACAGAGGCATGTAGTATTTTTTTTTCCAAGAGGTATTCTGACCACAGCTGCTATCTGGGCATCCATGAGCAGTGAAGCGTCTAAGAGTACCTCTAAGATTGTGCATCACTTGGACAACTGGATACTTTAGATGGAGAGTCCACAGTTCATGCTAGAGTCTCAATGTGTTTTATCACTACATCTACCATCATCTCCATCTTCATGAACTAAGCATGAGGTAACGGTTTTTCATCTATGTCCCTATTTCCCTCAGACACAGAGAGCAGAGAGACAGCATTATTCATGTTTAGACAGACGCGTCTATTGAGTGTGGGTGTCATCCAGGTCTGGTTGCCCAAAGCATCACATCTTCTGCAGAGGCCTCACCATCATATATATGTTGAAAAAGAATGGATGAAATTGAACCCTGTGTAACTTCCTAACAAGGAAAAAACCTATCACTGCCCTCCCCAAACTACCTGAGAAGTAAAAGCAAAATTACCTTAATGATTCCAGCAGCAGCTGTCCATGATCAACAATATGTAACGCTGCTGAGAGCTCTTTCAATATTAGCATGTCTTTTTGAACTCTCTCCACAAGACCTCTTTTTAAACTTGATCTATGGCTAAGACCAGTGCCATCTCTATTCCATATCCAGTTCTGAAACAAGACTGCGAAAGATCAACAGTGTTCTGGGAGGTGAGGTGTAGCTGAGATTGGCCTAGCATTGGCACTTCAACCTCTGAGACAGTGGTTCTCTCCCTGGGTTTTTAGGCCTTTCCCATGCGTCAGTGCCAACACAATTCAATGAGACAGGGCCTCTCAGACTATTCCTTTGAGTTAGAACCTAAGCTCAACTTAGATCAACTTCATCTCTTCTCAGAATTCAAGCCCTCTCATTTTGCAGCAATTATCCCAGAAGCAACCAGTAACTCAAAACTATGTTCAGTTAAAAAATATTTACTAGAGAGAATTAAAAATAAATAAATGAGGCACAGAGCAATTGCAGACAAGGTGGCAAAATTATTTGCATCAAATGATGGCTTCTTGAACATGGACTCTGCTGTGTGTGCTTTTGGGTTGTTTTAGCCACCCTTCTTCCTTCCCCACCATTTAAAATATAATTATAGTTAGGCTGGGATTTTCAAGGGAATTAGGCACCCAACTTCATTGAATGTCTATGGAATTCTTAAACCTATGGAATTTAGGACCCTAATTCTCTTTTGAGACTCCCAATCAATCTATTTTGATACAGTTGGAGGATGTATTTACCTACTGACAATTCCAGTTAGGCCTGTGCTAATAGCCAATGACTGTTGTGCACCTTCAAGTTCATATTGGGATATAGTAGATGAAAGGAGAAATATTACAAAGTACTATAACATTTACTAGATAAAGGTGAAAAAGGTTTGACAAAATGTAGTTTGGGGACCCCACAATTTTACATTTCAGTATGAAATTTACTAGGGCTCTTGATTAATCACAGTTAACTCAAAAAAATTAATCGTAATTGATCGCATTTTTAAATTACACTGTTAAACAATATATACCAATTGAAATGTATTAAATATTTTTGAATGTTTTTCTATATTTTCAAATATATTGATTTCAATTACAACACAGAACACAAAGTGTGTGCAGTGCTCACTTAATATTATTTTACTACAAAAATGCCCTGTACAAATATAAATAGTATTTTTCAATTCACCTCATACAAGTACTGTAGTGCAATTTCTTTATTGTGAAATCTACAAATGTAGATTTTTGTTACATAACGGCACTCAAAAAACAATGCAAAACTGTAAAGTCTATAAGTCCACTCAGTCGTATTTCTTGATCAGACAATCACTAAGAGAAACAAGTTTGTTTACATTTACGGAACATAATGCTGCCAGCTTCTTATTTACAAAGTCACCTGAAAATGAGAACAGGCATTTGCATGGCACTTTCGTAGCCAGCATTGTAAGGTATTTACCTGCCAGATATGCTAAACATTCATATGCCCCTTCATGCTTCAGCCACCATTCCAGAGGATGTGATTTCATGTTGATGACACTTGTTAAAAACAAATATGTTAATTAAATTTGTGACTGAACTCCTTCGGGGAGAATTGCATATCTCCTGCTCTGTTTTAGCCACATTCTGACATATATTTCATGTTATAGCAATTTTAGATGATGACCCAGCACACATTGCTTGTTTTAAGAACACTTTCACTGCAGATTTGACAAAATGCTAACACTACACCAATTTTTTTAAATTGAGATTTTTAAAGATAGCTACAGCACTTGACCCAAGGTTTAAGAACCTGAAGTGCCTTCCAAAATCTGAGAGGGATGAGGCATGCAGCATGCTTTCAGAACTCTTAAGAGAGCAACACTCCAATACGGAAAGTACAGAACTGAATGCCCCAAAAAGAAAATCAACCTTCTGCTGGCGGCTTCTAACTCAGATGACGAAAATGAAGGTGTGTTGGGCCTCACTGCTTTGGATCGTTGTTGAGCAGAACCAGTCATTGGCATGGATGCATGTGCTCTGGAAGGGTGGTTGAAGCATGAAGGGACATATGAATCTTTAGCATGTCTGGCACATAAATATTTTGCGACGCTGGCTACAACAATACCATGTGAACACCTGCTATCACTTTCAGGTGACATTGTAAAATTTTACAGCCTACAAGTCCACTAAGTCCTCCTTGTTCAGCCAGTTACTCAGACAAACAAAGTTGTTTACGTTTTCAGGAGATAATGCTGCTCCTTTCTTGTTTACAAAATTTTATTTTTGAATGCAGGGTTTTTGGGATTTTTTTGACATAATTCCACATCTGAGAGTTCAACTTTCATGATAAAGAGATTGCACTACAGTATTCGTACTAGGTGAATTATTTCTTTTTTTTTTTTTAGAGTACAAATACTTGTAATCAAAAATAATGATATAAAGTGATCACTGCACATTTTGTATTCAGAGTGGTGGTAATAAATTTAAAATGTAGGAAAGATCCAAAAATATTTAAATAAATGGTATTCTATTATTCGTTAACAGTGTGATTAATTGTGCGATTAATTTTTTTAATTGCTTGACAGTCCTAAAATTTACATTTCATCTATGAAACATTTTGCAATAGGAAAGGAGGAAATAAATGTGCTATAAACACACATCACCTAGGGGATTTCCCATAAAATGGGTGAAATTCACACATCTGCAAAAGGCCAGCAACAGGCCTATGTCCCACTTAAGTCCTGCTTAAAGGCCTTGAAGAGGTTTAACTTTAGCCAAAGACAAATTTGTTTAAACAAGCACCATGGGTTTCTCAGTTACCCTTTTCTGAGAGGAACTGGGTTCACATTCTGTGATAGGTCACACAAAGAATTAATCCAACCATCTCATTTTATTGTAGCCTAACTCCTGGTTAATATGTGTAAGCCACAGAGTTTGGCCCATCTTGGATTCATGGTCAAATTTTGGGTTGGGTCAGGATTGTAAAAAAATTTTTAAAAAAGGATTATTGCAGAGGATTAAGATAAATTGACAAAAGATTTAGGGGAAGTTTGCATAATATATGCCCAGCTCTAGTCACAGGCCTAGTCCTCTTCCTTTCTTCAATATCAAAATTTCTTCCTCAGAAATGAAATAAGTCTTACACAGCCAACAGTTTTTCTTTCCCCTGAAGCCTTCATGTGCAAGTGGAGTGTAGCTAGTGCATCTTCTCCAATGCATCATTTATTATAATGCACAGCACATGTTGGGACTCTGCTTTCAAAAGGTAGCTGCACTCAAGGACCATGTTTCATTTCTTGATGCCATTAATTGGGTTATGAGTCAGAGCCCTAATGAAGACAAGTTATCGTGTCTCAGCGCAACTGTTCTGGTAGAGACACACAACCCACCGAGGGAGGGAATTCAGGTGGCCTTGCATTGTTTTAACAGGCACACAAGGTCAGCAGATAAATGGTCAAAACCATAGGATGCTTCTGTGGGACTGTTACATTGATTTTTTCTGTCTCAAATGGACGTTAGATGTCCCTGAAGCTTTAATAGTGAGGGGCCTATTAATTAAAGGACTGAAAAGAAGAGGCAAGATGACAAGAGCAGATAAACAAATATCAGTAGGCTAAATAGTGTTTTAAAAGAATGTAATTGCTTACAATATCAACTGTTGTGTGTTCTATTTTAAGTTACAGAAAGTAATTGAAAGCATTTCCACAATCTCTGCTAATGATGAGTGAACCTCACATCTTCTGGTTCAGAGAAGTAAGAGATACAATTTGAATAAGTATTTGATCTGAATTATCCAGGTCTCTTGGGTCTGAAAAAAATCAGATGAAATCTTCCAAGAATAGGTTTGCTCATGAGATTTCTAATACTTTCAGCTTTTAATCAGGCTAGAAATGTTGAGAGAATAGTCTCTCTCATTGTATTAAACAGCACTTCCTTTGCTGCACCTCCCAACCAGAGTCAAGGAGTGCAAAGGTACTTGGAAATTAAAAGAAAGAACAGTTCATGTGAAATTTTTGGAACTTAATCTTTTCATAAGTTTGGGTTCATGTAATCAAAAGGAAAATGAAGAAGTGGCCAGAAGGACCTTATTGAAGGGAATAATAAATAACCATCATAATTCACAACATAACACTGTATGCTTCTGTAATGCCTTCCACCTGGAGATCTCAAAGCACTTTGCAAACCCTAATATTTTTCTATTAACACCACTTCAAGGCAGGTAGTAATGACTGTTGGAGATATCTTGCATTACTTTGACTTTATTTGGATGGAAAGAGGTGCTCAGACACAAAATGGAAGAAAGCTGTATGGATACAAAGAATATATGCAAAGTCCTGTTTTCCTGAATATAGTGGGATTCAAACAGGAAGTAGTTTCCTCGATCACAATTCCAAGCCTCTTTCTAGCCAGCAATCTGCTGAAAGATCTCTCTCTCTCTCAAGTGTTTCTCTTGTTGCCTGCTGCTCGCTGCTTGCTTTCCTGCTGGCTGCTTATGACCTCAGAGAGCATGCTTAGCTCTTACTCCAGTCTTGCCATATTGTTTGTGATTTGGGTGATGGCTTCTATTGTTTCAGGGGTCACAAATAAAAGGGACATTTAATTGCTTCCTCAGTTAGCGTGAATGGAAGATCTATCACACCTACGGGCTTCAATGAGATGTGTGACTGTCCATACATTAAAGACATATTCCCTGAGAGCTGCTTAATCTCCAGCACAATACACACAGTGAAATATCTAGAAAAAGCAGCCCTGGGTACTCAAACTTCTATTTTAAGAGATACAGCCCCCAAAGCATGCACCCACACAATGATTCAAATTTCCAACTTTATTAGAGTATCACTTCCATTAAGCAACTTTTTTTTGGCAGTCCCTTAAATGAGACAAGTTTCACTTAGTAAGTTTAGACCACATGGTGCTAAAATGCTTGGAGTGTGGTCTAGCCTATAGCTTTCAATATTCCTACCATGGTGGAGAGTTAGGGTTAAACACCTTGCTAGTGTAGTCAAGACCCGACTGGATTCACGTAATTCTGAATCAGGTCTGATATAAATATTCTCTACTATTAATTTACAAATTGCTATTTCCATGAACAGCCTTAGACTAAGATTTTCAGGCAGGCATTGGCTTTATTTTTGTGTAATGATTAGCATCAGTAATGTGGTTGACACAACAGTACAGTAGAAGCTCAGGAGTTAGGAACACCAGAGTTACGAAGTAACCAGTCAACCATACACCTCATTTGGAATCGAAAATAGCAATCCAGCAGAAACAGAGACCAAAAAAAAAAACCAAACAAAGTATGATGTTAAACGTAAACCACAAAAAAAAGGGGAAAGAGTACAACAAGATTTGATAAGGTAAGAAACCGTTTCTATGCTTGTTTCATTTAAATTAAGATGGTTAAAAGCAGCAGCATAGCAAAGTTTCCAAACTGTGTTAAGTTAATGTTCAATTGTAAACTTTTGAAAAAACTACAACGTTTTATTCAGAGTTACGAACAACCTCCGTTCCTGAAGTGTTCATAACTTTGAGGTTCAACTGTTTACTCACTAAGATTTGGGAGTGTTGGCAAAAACCACTTTGACTTGTTTTCACAGGCGTGTGTAGGGGAGCCCCCAGATGATGTTTGCTTTCAAAAATTCCTGAGAGGAGGAGGTAGGCGCACCCACAAAGATGATAATAGTTGCTAGAAAGGAACTAAGATCTGTTGGCAGAAAACATAATCACAGCCCTTATTGAAGATGGAGGACTGGAAAGTGAGATGCAGTCCTCAGTAGGCTTCGCTACTTCTGCTTTGTTACAAAATTTTACAAGATCAGAACTTTGCAAAGAAGTAGTCTTTCATGACCATGTGTGACTAAAGCAAAAATATGAATTACTCTTCACTTTTCCATGAAAAAAAGAAATCTCAAGGGTTGTGAATGGAGATAAAAAGAAAATTAACTACATAAAATCTAAAACCCTTATTGTCAGAGAGCTCTAATTTACAATCTCAATAAATATGTTCTAACTACCTGTCTATTTGTAGGGTTGTCATCATGGTAGTATCTGAATGCCATATTCCATTTCAAATGCAACCATCCTATGAAAGTCAGGTAACACTCACATTTAAAATCAAACAGTTAACTGGGTAAGTGGTTTAGACAAACTTGATGGTATAGAGCTTGATCTGAACACAGAATATTTCTTGGCTCACTTACCCTTGCAGGAAATCAGTATTTTGCGCTAAGATTAACACTCCTTGACATAGAAAACAAGCACACTGTGTAACATATAAGGGAATAAACTTGAAAGTGACAGAGACCAAAAGGCATAATTAGCCAAGGCAAACTGTTTTGTTCATTCTGTGATTACAGTGGCTTTAAAGACTTATAATTTATCATAGTACAGAACAATTTAAATCTCACTTGATTTCCTCTGTGAAACTGAGGCACTTCCCCTTTTCCCCCCTGTGACAGGCTATTCTTTTAATACCATGTTAGTTGAAACGTGGCACATATCTGCTGAACTTCTCAACACACAGTGAGAAAAAAAACCTGACACTACTATGCATTTACCTTTGCAATGCACAAATAAGCAAATAGTTTAACAATTCCAAACGGGTGTAATTTCTTTCAGGTTCAAGTATCAGTTTGCCTGTTTTGCTGCTGCTAATCACCTCTTAAACAAACAATTGCTTTATCTATGTACTCTGCCTCATTTCACTTTCAAATTATGTGTGTGTTTCGCTCCTAACAGCTTATTATGATCTATAATTAACAATTTTGCTGAAAGCAGAGCCTTGCATTGAAAAGAGCCCATGTGCTAGCTGGGAAATACTTTAAACAGGAGGGCTCTGGTTTAATAACAAAACTGACAACTTGAAGATGTGTGTGTGTTCTGGTTCCATTGTCTTCGTTGCTTCAGTACTTTATGGGTACTCAATTAAAGCAGAAACACCAACACTTAGAAAGCAGTTTTACTTGTAATTAAGGGGACCAGACAGCGAATGTGAAAAATTGGGACAGGGGTATGGGGTAATAGGAGCCTATATAAGAAAAAGACCCAAAAATTGGGACTGTCCCTATAAAATCAGGACATCTGGTCACCCTACTGGAGAGCCATATAGGGGCACATAAGTTCCATTAATACACATCAAGAGGAGAATTATGCTTATATAGCAAGAAGTGAATAGACCCCAAGTGACGAAGAGATTTAGGACACAAATGGGCCAAACAGGCTCAGAAACTTCAGGTGCTTGTAAATGTGGGTGGTTAAAAGACTCCATGGATGGGAGCATTTGCAATCCCACATCCTTCCACACTGCACGGCAGTATTGCCATTCTGTTTTGATGCCAATCTAGGCATACCATTCCTGAACACACAAAAGAGTAATATGCATCCTTCTTGCAAGTGTTTTGTTGGATGGGGCAGTATTTTAATTCCGTTCCAGGTTTATTTCATACCTAGTTTTGTGGTCCAAACAAATGTGTGCATACACACCCAGCCACCCCTGCAATGCCAAATTTCATCAAACGTAATCAAACTGCATATGCTGCAATCTCTATCTGAATTTGAACCATAATCTGAGTATAAACAATGCCTTGTGCATTTCCAGGCACAACGATGTCCTGATACGCATATGGGTCACCTAAGGCTCTACTGCAAACCAAATAATTTATAACATCAGCAAGAGTATGGAGGCTGCATCTTATCAATTAGTGAAGGAGGCAGCATTATAATATGTATTTGGGGGCAGTTTGGATTATGAAACTAACCATTTCCTATGCACTGTGCATTACTGGAGCAAAAAAACCACAATAAAAAGGAGATGGGTGGGACGGGAAGAAAATTCCAAGTAATCAATAAAACTTGAGAAAAAAATTCAGAATAATTCCCCATACTACTTTCCCTTGTCCCCCTTTGTTACACTAAATTCTCATGGGGGAAAAAATCTGCAGGGCAAAACATATTGTGACTTAAATTGCATTCATAAGATTCCTTGATAAAAAAATCAATTTGTCAGATCAATTTTTCTTAAACAAGTTCATCATACTCTAGAGCAATGAGCCAATCAATAGGGAATGTTTTTAGCTGCTTTGCAGCCATCCCACTTCAGTAATTGCTAGAATTTCATATCGACAAGTGATAGGATGCTTTGAAGGCTGAATTGATCTGTTAGCCTGTAGTGCTACAAGGCAATGCCGAAACAATAAAGATATATCCCCAGAGGGCCTAGGGCTGGAAATCAAACAGGAGGTAAGCTGTTACATTATGCATTTGACCCTGGATGTAGTTCAAGAGTGCAAGATTTTTGGTTTTATTTGAAGCCACAAAAGGAAGGGAGTTGGGGCACCTACTGTATAATTTTAAAAGATTTTCATTGAAGAAAGGGACGCTGTGGGACTCCAACACACATAGCCAGTGTAACATCTGGATGCCAAGAAAAATATACTAGGAATTATAGAATCATAGAACTGGAAGGGCACTCAAGAGGGCATCTAGTCCACTCATGGCAGGACTAAATATTATCTTCTAGACCATCCCCGACAGGTGTTTGTCTAATATGCTCCTAAAAATCTCCAATGATGGATATTCCACAACTTCCCTCTCTTCCAGTGCCCTGACAAGGGGAGCATGGATTAGCATTCATGTCGCACTCCTCATTCTTAGTCACCCCCGCAAGCTAATAATCTAACCAGTGGACCAAATTTGGTGATGAATCCTGGACACGGGCCACCTGAAATATGTGGTGCATTCACTACGATGATGACAATGCTAACAGGAAGGTTTTCCTAATGTTCAACCTACACCACCCTCGCTGCAATTTAAGCTTCTTGCTTCTTGTCCTATTTTCAGAAGTGAAGGAGGAGAACAATTTTTCCTCTCTCCTTGTAACAACCTTTTACGTACTTGAAAACTGTGGTGTCCCTTCTCAGTCTTCTCTTCTCCAGACTAAACAAACCCAATTTCTTCACTCTTCTCTCGTAGGTCATGTTTTCTAGACCTTTAATCATTTTTGTTTCACTTCTCTGGACTTTCTCTAATTTGTCCACATCTTTCCGGAAATGTGGCACCCAGAACTGACCACAATACTCTGGCTGAAGCCTAATCAATGTAGAGTAGAACAGAAGAATTACTTCTTGAGTCTTGCTTACAACAGTCCTGCTAATAAATCCCAGAATGATGTTGGCTTTTTTTGCAAGTGTTACACTATTGACTCATATTTAGCTTGTGATCCACTATGCCTCCCAGATCCCTTTCTGCAGTACTTCTTCCTAAGAAGTCATTTCCCATTTTGTAGGTGTGAAATTGACTCTTCCTTCCTAAGTGGAGTACTTTATCTTTTTGAATTTCATCCTGTTTACTTCAGACCATTTCTCTAGATAATTTTGAATTATAATCCTATCTTCCAAAGCACTTGCAATCCCTCTCATCTTGGTATCATTTGCAAACTTTATAAATTTACTCTCTCTGCCATTATCTAAATCATTGATGAAGATAATGAACAGAACGAGAATCAGAACTGATTCCTGTTGGAACCCACTGATATGCCCTTTCAACTTGACTATGAACCACTGATGATTACTCTCTGAGAATGGTTTTCCAACAAGTTATGCATTCATTTTATAGTAGTTCCACCTAGGTTGAATTTCTCTAGCTTATGAAATGGTCATGTGAGCCAGTATAAAAGCCTTACTAAACTCAAAATATACCTCAGCTACCGCTTTCCCCCATCCACAAGGTTTGTTACCCTGTCAAAGAAACATATTATGTTGGTTTGACATGATTTGTTCTTGACAAATCCATGCTGGCTGTTACTTATCACCTATTTTTATAGGTGTTTGAAAATTGATTGCTTAATTATTTGCATCATTATCTTTCCAGGTGCTGAAGTTAAGCTGACCGATCTGTAATTCCCTGGATTGTCCTTATTTCCCTTTTTATAGATATGCACAGTCCTCTGGAATCTCTCTCATCCTCCACGACTTTTTGAAGATAAATCACCAATGGTCTCAGATATCACTAATGATTCAGTTCCTTGAGTATTCTAGGATATATTTCATCAGGCCCGGTGACTTGAAGACATCTAACTTGTCTAAGTAATTTTTAACTTATTCTTTCCCTATTTTAGCCTCGGATCCTCATTTTCACTGGATTCATTATATTAGATGTCCAATTGCTACTAACCTTTATGCATTTGACCCTGAAGGGTTTGAGCCTGAATCACCAAGAAAGCTAAAATGATGGTCATCATTATCAGTCAGATTAACAACCTTGGTTTAAGTTTCCTGATTTCAGCTGGAATGTATGAGAAATCACTCTATAGTAATAAATAGGGGAGTTTTTCTATTGGAGAAAAAAGGTTATTTGCCTTGTAATGATTCTTGGAGAGCTACACTCTGCGTTTACACAACCTACTAGCTCAGCAGGTTATGATAACATGAATTATAATACATAAAACACCTTAACTGAAATCAAGGCTCAATTCATTATAAAGAGGATTCTCTGTGATATGGTGAAGTCACATTAGCAGTCACAAGTCAGAGTGCAGATTCTATCAAATATAAAAAGCACACAACTGCACATTGCAAGATCAGTTTAATCATTGAGAGTGTGTTTTGCAGGGTGGGGAGGGGATTTATACTTTGCATTTCTGCAGGTCTCAAATTTAGAATGAAAGCAGCACAGAAATATACCCAGAAACACCAGAAAAAACGCTACTTGGACATCTAAGACTGTGAGCCAAACCTCCATCCCATTGGCGTCAGTGTGGGTGTTGCCACTGGCTGATTCACAATGCTTGTCGATCTCATTGCATTCTGACAGCATTTATGTACAGTTTATATGGTACAGCATAAATCACTAGTATTACCATACCACGCACTCCAGATCTTCCTGGCAAGTACCACTCTCTTTTCCCCTAAATCCAGTTATTAGACGTGCTAAGAGTGCACCCTGTGACTTGAAAACCACTAAACAATGAGTAACACTCACAAAGCAACCTGAACTTATGAAAGTTTACCCCTCCAAAAGTCCCCATGTCTGTCATGATTTAAACACAGTGGGTCACTTACTTACTGTAGATAGCAGGTATTCCAATAATTGCCCATCTCCACCTTTCACTCTATTTTCAAATCAATTTGTGGTATAGAATCATAGAAGATTAGGGTTGGAAGAGACCTCAGGAGATCATCTAGTCCAACACCCCACTCAAAGCAGGACCAACTCCAACTAAATTATCCTAGGCAAGGCTTTGTCAAGTCAGACCTTAAAAACCTCTAAGAATTGAGATTCCACCACCTCCCTAGGTAACTCATTCCATGCTTTACCGTGCTTCTAGTGAAATAATGTTCCCCAGTATCCAACATAGACCTCCCCCACTGCAACTTGAGACCGTTTCTCCTTGTTCTTCATCTGCTACCACTGAGAACAGCTGAGCTCCATCCTCTTTGGAACCCCCCTTCTATCTCTATCTTAAAATCAATTTGTGGTAATGATGAATGATTATGTAAAATCAGACAAACGTGGAGGAGGAGCACAAGAGGAATGTGCATGTTTGTTGTTAGAATGGGGGTTTAGGGTGTTATTTTTGAAATAATGGAAGACTTGCCAAAGTTTACTTTAGCAATAATAGATGATCCAGGTGATCAGTAACAATATGGGGCCTTTCACTTTCAGTTGACTGGTTCAAATCCAACTTAAGTTGATAGTTACTGAGTCAAATTTTTTCAAGAAGGTGATAGCTATTTAGTGGTTTACATGAAATGAGTAGCTGGTCTTGGTACCATTCTTAGGGGGTCAAAAGTCTACATCACAAAAAAAAAAAATCTCCAGTAGATATGGAGATCCCTTTCCTGCTTGCAAGGGGTAGCATGGATCTCAGTTTGTACTCAGAGTACAGTGCTGCCTTACGAGAACTCCGTACCAACATAAAAAACACTTCTAAAATAGATCAATAAAACAAGAGTACACATGATGTAAAGAATTTCTTGGGTAAGATCCAGAGTTCCATCAGTGCCTGATATGACTTGAGGAGGGAAGACCAAAGTGGCTTCACACCACAATACACTGGCAACTAGAGATTCCCAGATGTTTTAGAATGCTGGACATGCCCCTGCTATGATCATGCTCCCTCCACCAAGGGTTATGAGGGAAAAGCATACAGCTAGAATTCCTGGGCAGCCATAAAAGAGGACTTTAAGGTTGCATTGTGCTGCCAGAATAGGGCTAAGCGGCCTTAGCTCCTTAGCGAAGACCTGATTCTGTTTCTTTAAGTTCCTTGAGACATGGGCATTGTCATTTATATAACATTAAATTTTGTGCTTTGTACTTTATAAATAAATAAAAATATTAACTAAGTACATTTAACATCATGTGATGTGACAGTGTAATGTCTCTGTTGCCAACTCTGAGTAAAACAGGAGTAACTGGTTATACTGACTATTTTTAAATCTAATTTTAAAGCATATTTCTTTGCAATTAATGGAACAACCAAATCGAAAAAACATTCTCATGGCAGGGCTCATAACAGAAAATCCAGCAGGTTGCATAACAGAAAAGGGTTCATTTTATTATAAATATGTCTTTAAATATTGTTTTCTAAATCAGAGGAGCTAATTAAGCACACCTGGGCTTACATCAGCACAACTCAACCATGACAAATAACCCAACAAGTCATGATCGATCATTAATCACTAAATCCACTTAGTGACTTTTTGAGGTATTAAAGGGACTAGAGGTGTTTATAGCCAGCTCTTCAATGGTTAACAGTGAAATACCCTGGAGATTCCATATAAAATTAGATAGTCATGGTAGGACTGTAATGTTCACATGCCTGGTATTTACAAACCAAAGACTGACTAATATGAAAGAAGAAAGAAGTTGGCTATGTGCCAAAGATATGTTATATTGCATTGTTATAGATGATAATAGAAAACTGAAAAGAATGTATTATTGATACCCCTAGGAGGATGCAGAAAAATGGTCAGAACAAAGACTAGGCATCAGAACTCCTGGCTTCTGTTCCCTCCTCCACCCTTGACTTCCTGGCTAACTTTGGGTAAGCCACTCCATTCATGTTTACCCACTCACAAAATGGATATAAGACATTACTTACCTGCAAGGCTTAATCAACGAATGCTTTTAATATAAAGCAAGCATTGGTTGTCAGGAAATATTGTTTGTTTTAAAACATGGGAAATTAGTTCAGTAAACTGATTCATTCTTATGTCCGGTTACCTTTCGATTGATTCTTTTAAACAGGTTTCATCATTTTTCTGATGTTCACTGAAAAGCTCTTAGTATTAATAGTTTTTATTTTCCAAAAGGAAGAGTTGTCCTTTTGAAGGCAGAAGTGTTTTATACCAGTATTACATTATTTAAGCCAACTGGGGCAGCTCCTGGGTAGGAAAAATTAGTGTCACTTTAAGTATTAACTTCTGGACATAATAGATCATGCTCTCGGTGCAGCACAAAATCATCAATTTTATTTTATTGAGCTCCAAGTAGCACAGGCTCAAGATCAACTTATAAACTGGCCCAATCTCTCAAATCACTGAACTAATTTGTTACTAAGAAGCAGAGCTTAGAGACACTTCTCTGCCTCAGGGCTCATAATGCAGCTGAGATAGGACAGTGCCCAAACACATTCCATGTCAAGGAGGGTCTTATTGTTTAAATTAATTTCAGAGATAAAAAACTGAAGCCGGGACCTTCTTCCCTCCCAACTATCACACAGATTTGTTATAGGTCAACTAGATTGAGTGAGAACCCACTCGTGGGTCTAGATTACCCTCTCCTGTGGCAAACTTGCGGGAGGAGACTGGAAAGACAAGAATCACATGAGAGTTCTGTCACAGCCCAAATCAGTTGGCAGGGCAATTAATGAGGACACAGGAAACTAGAGCTCAGTTCCTAGCCCTGCTACTGACCTGTGGCCATGGGCAACTCACTTCACCTCCCTGTATCTCTTATCTATTTAGGTCAGTGGTTCTAAACTTGAGGCCAGCAGGCAACCCAACCAGTACATAACCGGGGCCCACATGATGTCCTCAGGGCCATAAGGGGGTGGGGGTGGGGGTGAGAGAGAGCGAATGCAGAGAGCTGCATATGCAGCCCACAATGGTAAAAAGGTTGAGAACCACTGATCTACATTATAAGCTCCTTGGGGGCAGGAATGGTCTCTTGCAATGTGTTGGCGGCTGCTAAGTGCTACTGTGATATAAGTAATAATTCCCTGGTCATGTTTTGGGGTTCAACCCAAACTAGTGAGAGGTTATGTCACCACTTATGCTGTAACCCAGAGTGCCTTAAAATGCTCTGTTACTGTAGCTCCCTCTCTGGATGCTCCCAGTCAGCATACAATATGCATGGAGTACCTGTGTGGTAAACGGCTATGGCTCAGCACTCTGATTCCAGCAGCCTGCTTGTTACACCCCAGCCACACTCTGGTCTCCACTAGCTTTGGTTACTTCTAGCCAAGTGACCCCAACACAGCCCCATGCCTAGGTTGCTCCAAAACCATCTGCACTGAAATGTCTAGCCCTCTCCTGGAACATTCAGATGAGAAATTAGGCCTTTGGTTCCTTTAAAGAGACAAAAGCACAGCAGCTTGTTGCTTTAACTGGAGTTCATCATCCCTCCAAGGCCACTGATTTAGAGGGGAAAAAAGTAAAAGTTTATTTAATATTTTGAATGAGTTCAAATCCAGGTCTGATTTGTTTACAACCATTTCAAAGTGAACAACACTTTTTAGTGATCAAGACTTAAAAAAAATACACAGTCGTGATTTAACATAAAGATTCTTATCACGCCTACTTCTAGCAAGATGGCTGACCATGACTTTACTCTGGATCTCCTAAAAAGTCCAAAAGGGCCAGCTCCTTTGTTTTCTTAGGTGAACGATGATTTGGGGTTCTTTGCCCCCTCTTTTTTGTCTTTGCATCAGGGAACCCAGGGCTTGAGCATCTAGGTTGTACTTTAACCCTATGTTAAGACTTTTTTAACCTGTGCTCAAACCTAGGGCTTTGGCATCCACACAGCACTATGCAGACCTGAGTCAAAGTAACCATGCCCCAGAGTACCTACCACCCACCACTCCATCCCCAAGAAAAAATATGGCCACTTTATCCCTAGAACTGTGGTCCACTGTGGGAAAGCTTTACTGCCTACCCTGAATGTTACCAGGAAGGAGTCTGCTCTTCAAAGAGCTCTCCATTGCAAACCCAGAAGGCTCTCTGACAGAGTGCTTGTAGATCAGTGATGAGAAGAGAATGGGTTATCACTGACCTGAGCTGCTATCATTCATTTTCAATAAAGTGGAGTGCAGATTGTTGGGATAGAGAGGACTGAGGAAGCTGTCCAATGGAATTGTGGGATACTTCCTGATGGCTCCAGGGACCAGAGTCAAGCAGGGCTGTATCTACATTGCAGAGTAATAGTGCTTGGACACAAGTCCTGGTTTAACTTAAGCTTGCACACTTGAGCCGTACAGGATCCTGGGACCCTCGGTCCAAGCCATGGGTTAGCACACTTGTAGTGTAGATGCAAAGTTATGTTAGGTTCGAGCCCAGGCTTACATTGCGGTGTAGACATATAGCAGCGTGGGCGTCAGAGGGTGTCTTCACTGCTAACTCGGGTAAGCTTGCCCATGCGTAGGTTATGTCTCAACAGCAAAAGGTAAGAGTTTAAAATAGACAGATGCCCAGGAATAAATTATATGCCTTTATATATGATATATATAGTCACATGCCAATCATCAAGGCCTCTAGGCACAAAGTAAAATAACAGAAAGCACAGCGAGACGCACAGGAGAGCACATTCTTCTTAGTGCAAGGGGGACAGAAAGCGGGTTTAGTCCTTGAAGGCAGAGAAAGAAAAATTAGTTGGGAAGCTGAAAATGCTAGAGCAGTAGAGAGAAAAACTGACACAGGCCTGAGAGTAGAGAAAATAGCCCTGAAGAGAAAGCGCTAAAGAGAAAAAAAATCCCAAATGATTTAAGATTCATTTTTAGCCTCCCATCCCCCCATAACTATGAGCTGTAAACCCAATCTAATTGGTGGGAGAAATTGCACTCCTATTTCCTATAGGGCAAAACAGTTCAGAGCCACATCCATAGCTGGAGTAAGTTGGTATAAATAGCTTCACTGGAATCAATGAAGCTGGGCCAATTTATACCAGCTGAAGATCTGAAGACCCTTTGTTTTATTTTCAATTAAATACCAGAAATTTCTGAACACACTACAGACAAGAATTTGGGAAGGTTCTCCCATGACTCCTAAAAGCTGAGAGATTCATGCACATACCCTTTAATCACATACATCTCCAGGAACCTTGAAAACTACGCGTGAGTCTATACATATATATAGGGTAACCTGAGGCTGCAAAAACTTTGCCTGCTGAATGAATTATAGAACAGGAAGCAGATGGGCTGTGTATATGAAACAACCACTATCTGGCATGATGTGCTGCGCAATTTGGCTGCAAAGATTAAATTGAGCTATTGAATGTTTAATACACTATGCATAACAAATACAGCCAGAGTCACAAAACAGCATACATTACAGAATTGGTATTCACCCTGCCTTTCCCAGGAATCAATACACTGCCACAGCTCATAAGAGTCTGTTGTTTAATACACATAAAAAAAGAGAAGAATTCTTCTATTAAAATGAGTTATCTGGGCTATTTACCAAAGGCAGTGATTTAACAGTGGTAAAGTCTATGTAGTGCTGTTGAATGCAGATGATAATACGTCTTGTCCTTGTCGGCCTATTTCATTGCTCCTATCAGTTGCTTCTGCTGCAAAGTCCCCTGGGTACATTAGCAGTCAGCCCAGGAAGTGTGTTTAAGTAATGGACATAATGTTCACATTTGCTAGACCAGCCTTCTTCCTAATCATGAATTATTCTTCCCCAAGGCTCAATTGGAACATTACTTTAGAAGCAGAAGATTTAATCCTTTTCAGCTGATTGGAGGGAATGATTACAGTATTATTTTCTTGTACAGGCTGTCTCCAGTGAAGGTGCCTTTTTCTGTCCCCATCCTTAATAGGCAGCAATCTTTATTTCCCTGGAGGGAAATGGCAATGAATTCAAAATGGGATCAATCTTCAAGAATGCAAGGTGCTGAGACTGTAGATCACTGCTGGTTAGTTAATTAGTTTAGCCCTTGCTCATTTAATCTCAAAGACAGAACACCTTGTAACAAGGGGAAAGGAGAGTGATATGCAAATAAGTGATGACACCACTTAGAGAAACAATATGGTTGTGTTGCTGGGGCTTTGTTTGTGTTTGTCTGGGTTTTTTTAAAATGTACTCTGGAGATTTTATTTCTATTTGATACAATCAATAAAATAAGCAGTGTGCAGTTTACTTGGTCCATTCTGGCTTTTAAGGATTATTCAATTTACTGAAAGGGATTACATCTTTATCCAGTGGAAACAGTTAAAAGAGATACGGGCAGGAGACTAGAGAAGAAGATGTTTATAGGCTAGCATGAATGTGATTGGAGTTGGCATACAGAGATATATTTACTCAGACAGCGAATCCTGCATCCTATGAGATGGAAAAACAAATATATTCTTCACACACAGATGTTAGAGACACCTTTGAACAGCCAACAACACTTTGAGTTTTTAATTACTGAGGTTTCAGCATGGAGGGGAGTGACAAAATTCCAAAAATTGGTGGCAATGAGGAGATAAATCTTATACTTAATGATATGGGTTTGAAAGTCTAATAAGCCGCATGATTGAGTTTTATTTTCTTTGATGAATTAGTGAGCAAGAGTCTGCTCTAAGGATTTGAAGTCACTGAAGTTTCATTGGTGTAAATGAAGGCAGAATTGTGCATAGATGCAATTTTTAGATTCTCTTGGAATTTTGCTATAGGGCATTCTGAATTTTCTTTAAAGTAATAAAAAAAGAAAAGAAAGAGAGAGAAAACCTAAAGAATTAACTAACTTACAACGAAAGCCTTGATGGATGGATGTTCTGCCTCTCATTTAAACCAGAAAGCCCCCAAATCCAGCTTCCCTTATTTAGAATCAAACAGGATAATGCTGCCTTGGCCCTGATTATAAATATATTACATTTAAGAGATGAATAGAGTACTTGTGAAAAGCAGGAAATCAAGAATGCCTGAAGCTGGTGTTTTTCAATCTCTTTACAGCACTTGGTAAAAGATTCTAAAAACAAAAAAATAAAATGAATGTTACAGGAATAGTGTGGAATAATGACATTTTTGTTTCTTAATCTAAATATGATGAAGAAACATGGAGGGAAAGGGGCCATGCTGAAATCTTTGAGGACCTATGCTAAAAGGTGTTTTTTGCTTGGTGTCTTATGCTTTTTTAAATATATAAACTACTCTCTCTTTTCTATCATTTCAAAGCCATCGTGGAAAGAAAGAGGTGCTCTTATAGTTTTTGATAACCAGCCAAAAGGTCATGGCAGAGGTCTTTTTATTCATAGCTTTTCCACTCTGAGTGCTTGAGTCCAAAGAGAAAAAAACATGAAAAACTGGGGAAGGATCAGTGAGTGGTTTTGATTTCAGGTTGAATCCCAAAATACCCATCTCAATGGCAATGTAACAGCTGCCCCATAAACGATATTTTGATTTTACATCACTTTGATTTCATTTTACTACATTTACAGTTCTTCAGGTAATGGGCAACATTCACAGCCCAGCTACTGCACTACATTCAGCTAAATTTGCTACAAGCAATGACACATAGCCATAGTTTGAACAGAAACTCGACAATTATCATTAACAAATTGCACAACGCTTTTGATCATTTCTTTTTTAGTACAATGTTTAAATAAGCATCGGTTTACCGAGGACATGTTGCCACACCCAGAGGCCCTGATCCTGATTTCACCGCACAGAGCCTCTTAACAACAAAAACAAGGCCCTAGGGCTCAGTCCTGCAAAAACCTGCAGAAAAGCAGACCATGCACTAGAGCAAAGCGCAAGGTCGCACAGTGGTAGATCAAGGAATCCCAAGTCCCAGGTTAGCACCCTAACTCCTGAGCCATCTTTCCTTCCACAGGTTTAACACTATAACTGCTGCACTAGGAAGGAGGCAATAACATGGGGCCCAGCCAGGTCACCCTTACACTCAGCACACTTCTAGTCTCAGAACCAGATACATCTGGTACCTCTCCCTGGTGTGGGGGAGGAAAGGCACAAGCTAAAGGGGAGGACATGTGACTGCCCCATGCATCTCCCCTGCCTAGTGACCCCTTTTCCCTTCTGTCTAGCTCAGGCGCTCTCCCCCATCTTAGGGCTGCCAATTTTGGTTGGACGCATTCCTGGAGATTTCATCACATGACATACTCTTTTATGAAAGATTAATCTTTTATTCCTGGAGACTCCCGGGCAATCCTGGAGGAGTGGCAACCCTAGCTCAGCTGCCAGGGAGAGTGGCCAAACATGCTGGGGAGAGGTGCAGGGAGAGAAGGACAGAGCCTCTCTCCCTCCACACCACTGGCAAGCCAATTTGGGGGCCATGCATCACTCCCCACACATCACCTCTGCTTCGAACTGTGCAGCATAGAGCCCCACACATTTTGGGGGCACTAGGATCCAGTGGTCTCTCTCTCTCTCTCTCCCCCTCTCTCTCACACACACACACACACACACACACTAGCTGCTAGAGGCAGAATCAGCCAAAGCCTCGGATATTCCAGTCAAAACTGTAGCATGCTCTGTCATTCTCTGCCCTGGCTGGTTGTTCCAGACCTCCTCCTCTCCAGTGTCTTCATCTCAGCTTCACCACAACTGCTCCTCTCACTCCCTTCCCTTTCCATTTAGCTGATCCCCTCCCCCCCCACCCCAAAAGATTATATATTGTGGAACTAACATGCCATTTACTGTCATCCCATTGCTCCTTGTGTGTTATAGCTCTTCCCCCACCATGTGTCTGTCTGGTTCATTTGGACTAATTTCTTTGGGGGCACGGAAACCATAGACTGTCTGTGGACCTCAGTCTCTGGGTAGAAAGGTATCAACCACAGATTGGCTTATATTTTACATCAGTGGTTTTCGTTCAGAGTGAAAAATATATGACGGCTTTTTGTTAACAGTAAAATGTGACAGATAGTGGGAATTATTGCCCTTTGAGAGGAGCCTGGATTCTGGACTTGTTAAAACTGCTGTAAATCCGAAGCAAAATCAGTGAACTCAGCAGAGTTATTCATGTAGAATGGGGGTTCATGAGACTAGTCACTTGACCAGAGTACAGACACTAATTTCAGTGAAGATGACAGTTAGCAAATAACAGAGGCATTGACAATCACTACCCCTAATAGACACTGCTTCACCACAAACATTTTGTGGTCCAAATTCAGGCCACAACCCAATGCTAATCAAGCACATCCAAAGCCTCAGGAAGTAACAGGCTGAAATTCATACAGACAAGATTTTATGCATCTCCTCCTGGAGCTCATCTGCTACAACAGAGGCACCTAGTCCAAGTGATCTTATCACTAGATATCAGTGGAAGCATGCTATTTGAATCTCATTATAATTTTTAAAAATCAAAAATGGCTAGTATGATGTTATGAAGAGAAATGACTAAACGAAGAAAAGTGGCTAATTACAAGAGCTGGTTTTAAGTTGCCATAGTGCATCAATCCACACTGCAATTGTTTGAAAATAAATATTAAATGTACATGATTTTAGATTTTTTTTTTAAAAAAAAAAGCTCCATCAGATATATCTGCTATCAGTCAAATTTTTGCTCCTCTTTATATAAACAGCTTGATTCAGATCAACTTTTTTCCTTCCAAAAATTGTCTCTCATCTGACAATTTTTATAACAAGTTCCAGCTCAGTGAAATTTGAAAGAGTTAGGACACTATATCATAAATAACAGAATTATAATGGAAACACTGGCAAGCTCTTAACTACTGACATGTTAGGTCTGATGCAATAAGAAAGTGGCATGGTCCAGACACAGGGCTGGGAATCAGCAACTCTAGAGTTCAGATAAGAGTTTTGGCATCAAATCTTTCTGTGGTCATGGGGAAATCACACAAGATTCATGCCTCAATTTACCCATCTGTAACGTGGAGATCATTCTTTATTCAAAAAGGTAGGAGAAAAGTTGATATGGGTAAAAAGTATTTTTAGAAGACTTGTGTGCAGAAATTGTTAGATAAGTGCAGTAGTAAGAGAAATAAGCCTGCTTTAAAAGTAAGCTTTGCTTTCTCAACTCCACGGTTATACATTCAATAAGATCCTTCTGTAGCCATTTTATGCTTTTCACAAAGATATGCTTGAAAATTCCCTACGGGAATTTTGCTCTCTAGCTAAGAGAATATTATTTAGCCATTGTGCATTGAAGGGTCAGTGGAAGGTCATTTAAAAGACGGAGAAATAAAAGTAAAACAGAGATCCTAAGATATTTGTCTGAGACCAGCTCTAAAAAGAGATAATGTTGGCTTTAAAGAGGCAAGGAAGGCTTTTCTGATATTCTTCTTCTACACCCCAGGAAGACTTGGTTTGGCAAGCAAACAGAATCAATTAGTTAGATTTTAATTTTTAATTGTGAATGATTCCAGGACTGTAGCAGACTTTGTACTTCAAGAAATTATGCTATCAAACTCCTATCAATCATTTTTGGTTTTCTTTATCCAGTTGTACAGTAGTCAAAGTTGTATGAGACATATTTGAGAATCCATCATCACAAACATAACACATTACGACTACCACTGTGCTCAAAACTCTGCTTGGAATAGAAACATTCTGGCATTCATTGTCAGGTTGGGACAATGATGGGCTCATGTTCAAGGTAACTTAGTCCAATAAAGGAAACAAGCAAAGATGTAATTTTACTTTGCCTACAACTAAAGACTGGAATGAGCATCTTCACTGGCAATTTATATTTTACAGTCTTACAGAATAGAATGGTGCAAGAGGATGCAAAAGAAAAAAATTCTTGCTATGGAAAAGGCATTTTCAGATTAATATAAATTTTTCCTATCACTACCTCATGCCTTCTATTCTTTTTAAATACTAGTGGGGTGAATCTGAAAAGGTTCAGATATTGGATTTGGATAAGAACTCAAAGTTTGGATGTCTCCCTTTCCCTGTAGTAGAGCTTTGAGATCTTAAAAATCATCAAAATAAACTGAGAATAATATTTTGCTCGTGGGGGAACTCTGTGCCACTGTGTGTGCACAGAATTCATGTCCCCTGCAGATTTATTTGCTTCCCCATAGAAAAATGAGTGTCAGGGAAGCAAAGGGAATCTGCAAGAACAGCCACATACCACTCCCTAGTAGCGCAGGTACATTGTTTCAGGCAGACAGTGGAGAGGTAAATCACCCCTTGACTAGGGACAGCTGCCCCAGCCAGTGGCTTCTGCCATGAGCCAGGATCAGCTAGTCCCTGCTGGGATGGAGGCAGGAGAAGATGGGACTTCCTCTTCCCTTGCAAGGAGTGGCTGGGGCTGTGTCAGACCCATCCCCAGAAACCCTCCCCCAGCTGCAGAAAGCTCAGCATCCTCCCCTGCTTCCTGTCCACATTAATTCTCTGCTGTAGGGGATGGGTCGCTCTATGAGGATCTGCTCACTATTCGCCCAACCCCCATGCATCCGGATCTCCCATATCCAGACACCCCTGCCAAGCTTCAACCTGTATGCCCAGAACCCACCCACCCCTCCATACCCAAATCTCATCCTACTGAACCTCAACCCCTGTATCTGGAGCCCTCTACACCCAAACTTCCTGCCTCTGGACAACCACCTCTGCACCTGGACCCCCCCCCCACCACAGCTCTCTGCACTCAAACCCTCACTCTGACAAGCCCTACCCCCCTGCACTGCTCCACATCCAGACCCCAATGACACTGACTTCCAACTGGCCGCACCCAGATCCCACCCCACCAAGCCCCACTCTCCCAGAACCCAGGACCATCTTCTGAGTCCCAACCACCTTCATCTGGAAGTCCCTGCAGAGTCCAATTGCCCCTGCCCCGGAACCCCCACAACAAGCTTTTGTGCCTCCAGATCCTCCCACACCTAAACCCCGCTACTGAACTGCCTGCACCCAGAGTACCTACACAGAATCATCTCAGCCCACAGGTGGATCCCCCCACCACTTAGATCCTGCCTGCCCCACACCTGCTGTGTCTGGCGCAGAGGGACAGGGGCCTAGTGTGTATCTGAGGGAGGTCCATGTCTCATACTGTGTCAGGACTGGGTGCAACTGAGGTCTGTGTCTGTGATGGACTGCAGGGTCATCGCCCACCTTCATGCAGTTGGGGGCTTGTGCTCCCCGCTGCCATTCTGGAGCCTCTTCATTTATTTGACAAATAAAACTTGCAGAATTTTAAAATATTGTGCACAGAATTTTTAATATTTGGTGTAGAATGCCCTCAGGATAATATTTCACACTCCAATTGGGCTTCTTTTTCTCTCTCCAGTCCCAACCACATTCAAGAAGTGCAAAGGAATAGTAAAATATTGAAAATATGTACATTTAACTGCATCTAGTTTCTTTTAATCTCAAATTTTTAACTTAAATTTTGGGAAGGAGTTTGGTTATTTGAACTGATTTCACCCCATCCCCAGTTTTTGCAGGACTTCAGCTCCACTACAGCATGAACTCAGACATTTAATCCTAAAAAGTATGTTTCTCAGTAGTTTGTAATATATGTATTCAACCCCTACAAACTAGTGAGAAAGATGTAATATATCAAACTCTTATTCCATTTCCTACATGTTACACACAATGTATTTATGAGGTATAATTTACAGAATCCATGTAAAGCCAATAATAAAAGGATTTTAAAATACGGACACTGACACTTTCAAAACACTAATAAAAAGCTCCTGGGCCATTTTTTGCTCCCACATATGCATTCGTATCTAAGGCAGGTAAGCATCCAACTCCCATTGAAAGTCATTAGGAACTGGGCTCCAAATTCCTAGAGATGCTTTTGAAAATTTCCACTCATAACTGTCACTGATTTCAGTGGGAGTTGCAAAGCATATAAGTGAGAGCAGAACTTAGCTCTTAGTGAAACTCTGCTGGGGATTGTTCTGGGTCTCTCTTCCCTGCCTCATACTCCCTTGCAATTTTGATATGGGACACAGAGGTCCTCTTCAGCATTCACAGGGCTCAAGAGCCAACTTTTTAAACCAACTCAAGCTGTGCACTTGAGGAATTTCTGTGAAGTAGGAGCAGCACAGCAGTAGCCCAAATAGCCAGTGAGATTTGGCATACTATACATTTGGGTGCAAATTTGAAACATGACCATTATATGTTACCTTTGGAAAAAAAAAAGAAGAATACAAAAGTCTTGGTGCAGAATGAGAACTTTTACACAGAATTATGCAGCAAAGTGACAGCTCACCCCACCACCATCAATACATAATGCATAGGAACCAATAGTGTCATAATACAGAATAAGAAGAGTACTTTGAGAAATTAGTAGCATCAGTAGATTAGGCACAAATAGCTGCTTCTAATATCCTGAAAGCAGCTACTATCCTAACATATACCATGGGTGCAAGTGCACTTTACTGGTTGATGATACAAGGGGCACACTTTAGACTTAAAATGAATTAGGTTTTCCTATACACAAAGAGCACAGCACGCATTTGAGAGACTAGATTATTTATTTTGGGGGGAAAAAATGTTTACACAAATCCTTAGCCAATGTTAATCAGTAAAGTCTAATGACTCAGTGAAGCTCTACTGATTTACAGCAACTGAGAATCTGCCCTAAGATAGCTTAGCAAAAGAATGATTATACAAGAGAGAACACAGTAATTCACTAACATTTTGCCATTCTTCTGGGTGAGGGAAATGGCAGCTGCCTCTCCCTGTCTGTGGCAAGGGCAGAGGCCTCTTCTACATTTAAAAAGAGAGAAAGACAGCTCCTTCCAGTTATACAGCCACATACACTAGAGACCATCTCTAGCTCCACACAGAAAGGAAAACATAACTATTGCAGCAGATCAGGTAATGATACAAGTTACTCTATGGTTCTGCAGCACTTGAGGGAGAACTTTTGCAACACAGAGGCAGCTGAAATACAATACATCTTGCACTCTTTTAATACCTTGGGATATTGTAGAAGAAGCAAAAGACAGGGTGTCAGGATTCCCTCCCCACTCTGAACTCTGGAGTATTGATATGGGGAAACCCCCTAAGCTTATTTTACCAACTTAGGGTAAAACTTCTCTAAGGCACAAATCCCTTTTGTCCTTGAACCACCTGCCACCACCACCATGTTAAATAAACATTCAAGGAGGGCCACTTGGAGCCCTGTCTTCCCCCAAAATATCCCCCCCAAGCCCTGCACCCCTTTCCTGGGAAGGCTTGAGAATAATATCCTCACCAATTGGTACAGGTGAACACAGACCCAAACCCCTGGGTCTTTAGGACACTGACAACCAATCAGGTTCTTAAAAGAATAATTTTATTTAAAAGAGAAGGTAAAAGAATCACCTCTGTAAAATCATAATGGAAGATAACTTTACAGGGCAACAAAAGATTCAAAAACAGAGGAATCCCCCTCTAGCCTTCGTTTCAAAGTTACAAAAAACAAGAATAAACCTCCCTCTAGCAAAGGGAAACTTCACAAGCTAAAACAAAAGATAATCTAACATGCCTTGCCTGGCTTTTACTTACTATTTCTGTAATATGAAAGACTTGTTCAGGACAGGTTGGATGAAATGGATTTCTGTCTGGTCCCTCTCAGTCCCAAGAGCGAACACATACAAAAACAAAGAGCACAAACAAAGCCTCCTCCCTCTCCCCCAGATTTGCAAGCATCTTCTTTCCCCATTGGTTCTTTTGGTCAGGTGCCAACCAGGTTATCTGAGCTTCTTAACCCCTTACAGGTAAGGAGGAATTCTAGGCTAACCTTAGCTGTATGGTTATGACACAGGGGAAAACACTAGCAGGGAATGAGAAAGTGGTGAGTGTCCCCTTTCTCTAAATACATCCAATATACTTTTTTAAGATGCTACCAAAATCGTAGAAATGCAAGATTATAGTTGTTTCATGTACTGCATGCTCGGTAGTAACTTGAAAGGATTTTGTGCTTGTAAAACTAAAAGGTTCTTTATAGAGGAATCTATTTATGGAGACACTGCACCTCCAGCTAGAATTCAGATCATATGTATGCAGATTGATTTCCTGGCACCTTCTTCAAACTCTTGCCTCCTGCAACATGTGCTCCTCTCCCCAAGTTCCATGCACACTGCTACAATAGAAAGCATCAATGCCAAGTCTCAGATCCGAAGCAGAGGCCTGACCTTAGGGAACCCTTAAAATTGCACACCTAACTTCTCTGTGAACTGGCATAACATATTCATTTGGCATAAATCCTGGCCCCTGCTCATCTTCCTTTTCCTGATCTTTTGTTTAAGTTTCTTTTCCCTTCTCATTTCAGCACAAATCAAGTATGTTGAATGGCAGAAGTCTCTGGTAGGAGAGCAATACGCCAGTTTTTTATTAGTCAAACAGGAAAACAATTGTGTAACAATTTCCAAGTGATAACTTATTTAAACTTTGTGAGGGGACACTCACTCTATTGAAATCCAAACCATAAAGCTGTGAAAAATACTATAGGTATGATTCACAAAATTCCTATGTGGTTGATTCTTGGGCACAATCGGTTAGTCAGCCACTTTTCCTTTCCTAACATGAAAACTGAAGTGAGCACTTATCTACGCAGAGCACTAGTCTGCATGAAGAGAAGTGTAAATTCTAGTGTGCACTAGCAGGTTAAGCACTAACTAGTACACATTAATGTAGTCAAACATACTACATTAACATGCATTTGGTGACTTTTAGTGCATGCCAGCACGGATAGTGTACACCACACTAGTGAGCACTACAATTTACATCCCCATGGTGCAAACTAAAGCACCATATAGATAAGCCCTTATTCAAAGGCTAAGTAGAGGCAGAATAAACTAAAGTCCTAAAATGGTTTCAACTCTCTATTAGCTTTGAAGGGAGTTCTTCATTGTCCAAAAGAAAAAGCAACTGAAGAGAACAATTACCAAGAACTTCATAAAAGGTTGAAGTTGAATTATTTTTCTTCTTCTTGTTTTATTGAACAAGCATTCCAGCTTGGCAGCACTTTTATACAATTTCCCTCCTGGGCCAGTATTAAATGTTTAAATCTTGCAGTTAAGAAATTCTAGTGGAATAGGAACCTTTTGAGGGAATCCTGCATAAAACACTAGAAGTCTGTTTATGAGCATCCAGTTTTACTCAACAATTTCATCCTCCTCCTTGTTACAAATGTGATGCCCATATTAATGGTTTCTCTCAAGCCATTCTAGTGCTTACTGAATTGTGATGAAAAAGACTATGCACTCAATTTATATTCATCTGCATAAAGAGAAATTCTACATACTTCGGTAGTAAAAATACCTTCAAAATTCACTACTGTAAACACGGTGACTCTCTGTCTCTCCATGTCTCCCAATGCATGTGAGTAGAATTCATGTCCCCTGCAAATTTCCTTTCTTCCCCACAGAAAAATGACTTCTGGCAGGGAAGCAAAGGGAAGGCACAAGAGTGGTTATGTTCACCTCTCTGACAGCACAGTCAGGTTGGTTCAGATACCCAAAGTAGCTGATACAGCCGTAAATCACCACCGAGCGGGGGAGGGCTGAGCAGTCGTGTATGTGTGTGAGAAAGACACACACACTCTATCCCTCTAGTTCACTTGGCGTGGAAGGGCAGGGCTTCAGGATGTTTCTAAAAAGGTAGGTGTGGGGCAGGCTCTGTCTTCTCAGGCAGAGCAGAATGTAGTAGCCTTCCTGCTTAGAGAATTGTTCCAATTCTCTCTGTGAATTTCCCCAGGAGTATAAAACAGATGTAAAAGTTTTAACGTTCCTTTACATTGCCAGAGTGATATAAAGGACAGTATGACCTTATACATGCTTATAGTGCTTTAGTGATTAGCACTGATCTAAATTTTTGAACTGAAAAAATCTCCTATCAAAATGTGCTCATTAACTGTTTGCTACTGACCTTTCTGGAAACAGTCTGTAGCCAGTATAAATTGTGAGTTTGGTTCCCTAACACTCATTTGCCCTTCAGTTGCCTATGATGCAACTCTGAGCATATGGCTGCATATATTTTGTTGACTAAAAACTAGAAAGAGAGAGTCAAACCTAGCTGCATTACTATTAGGCAAAGGGAGTTGAGGATTTCCTCCAATGCTCCCCACACACTCCCCATTTCTCCAGCCACTCATCCATTGTGTTGTACTTTAAATAAGTTACTGAAATAACTGAAACCAGTTATTATATTGCATTATTTTACAAATAAGATATGCATAATTTTAAACTATTCTCTACAGAATTTTGAATATTTTGGTGTAGGATTTCCCCAGGAGTAGAGTTTCACCAATTTATAGTGAGGGAAGAGAGTGGAGTCTCAGTTGTCCACAAGATTCATGATTGTTAGTGGAAGGGATGGAGGGAGAATGTTTTTTTTTTAAAAAACAAAAAAACAAAAAACAAAGACCAAGTCCCTGAAGTCATAAGATTACAGGAAAATCTCGGCTTTCACATAAAGAAAGATTTAGCTGTCATTATTGAGAGGCGGAAACTTGAAAACATGAACATTAAAGGCTCAGAAAACCAAAAAGCAAAACATATTTAAAAATCTCCACTTTAAAATCTCTTTCTGGAACAGTCTAATGATTGGGAGGTGGGGGCTGATGTAGGATTTTTGAGCATTAAGGTTGTCAATACTTCAGTTTATACAGCCCGTAGGACGCTCAGGCCAGGACATCCTACTACTTTTCATCAAAGCAAGACCTAAAAGAAAGTTTCCTTCATATCACCAATTAACGGATGGAGTTTAGATTTAGGTTTATGATTTTCTGCTGGCAGGAGGCCTGGTACATCAGCTGAGTGACTGATCCAACACAGTGAGCCCAAAATACAGTTCAATGCTTATTTGCAGCCTTTGATCATCTTTTTTGCGGTCTAGTATAGTGCACACCAGTGCAAGAGACATTTTCATTTATATAGCCCTCAGCCCAGCAGCTCTGCCACAGTGTAACAGCCAAGTGTGAAATCACCACTTACTTCCATTTACTCCCGTTGTTACCACAAATTAATAAAAACAGAAGAGAAGGCAGGCACTCAGAAGAGAAACAATAGTATGTTGTGGCAAAGGGAACAACTACAGCAGCCAAGCAAGTGCCTCAAGACAGCCTATTCCTGATGCATCAGCAAGAGAAAGCAGCAGACTGTGGACAATTGTAACACAGAGGCTTAGTCTGTAACCAATGTGCAGCCCACAAGGCAAAAAATGTTTGGCTGCCCTTTGACCTAAGAAGAAAATTAATGTAGCGTGACCAATTGATTTGCCTGTTAAAATGGAAATGCCCTGGCAGGTACGTGAGCTAAAAGCTTCTGAAAATGTGCTAGTTAGAGGAGAGGTAGCATGATTCATATCTTCTGGAGTTCACTGAAGTTGGAACTCAAGCCCACCACCGTCTGTTTCTCCCTCAGTGGGATTTCCCCTCCCACTCTACATAAATGCTGCAGCATTTTCAGACAATCTGCTTTTCTGAGAACTGTTGGGGGTTTGGGGTTCTTTTCTCACCCCCATTTAATGTTACTTATAATGACAGTGTTTGGACTTCAGAATTGAAAACTAAAAACCCAATCCCTGAGGAAGCATATGGTACGTGTTTCCAGCAACTGCAATATGCATTTATTTGAGAAATAGTCAAGAGTTGCTTTATAAATGTATTTCAGAAACACAAGGGTTTTCTGTTGGTCAGGACATTTTCCTGTTTAAACACTGATTTAAAAACCTTGCCAAGTAAACCAGGAAGTCAAGATAGAAAAATTTTGTAGCACAAAGAAAGCAGCTGTTTTCTCCTCCTCAAGCTCTGGTAATCTAACCAATTGTTTCTTTAAACAACAGCAAAAAGAAGGCAAACAGTAACTTCATTTCATTACACTGCACAGCCAAATTAGCTTTTTTTCATAAACATATCTTACAGAAAATGAATGAGAGCATATAAATTGAGTCTCACATTACACTTGAAGAACAATTTTAATACTTCAGCGGGAAAAAATAATTTTAGCAGATGCTTTCAGATTAAAGAAGTCCCAGGCCAATTTCTTCAACAAGAGGCAAATTCAGAATACTAAAAAAATATTGCAAAATAAGGGTCTGTTCCAAAGCTTTGGATTTGGCCCTTCGATGAACAACGGCTGAGTTCAATGCAATGGAAGACTGAAATATAGAAAACATGAGAACTGTTTTGGGGGAAGTGGGGAGTTAAACTTGAAATCAAGAAGTCATGAGTGTGACTCTCTACTAGAGCTCAACCCAAACCAGTAAGAGATCTTGTTGCTGCCTGCCAGATAACCCTGGGTACCTCTCTGCTGTGCAACTTTTGTTCAGAGTCCTGATATCAAAAGCATGCTCACAGCACAATAGCTTTGTCCTAGCTTCCACCAGCCTAGTTATTGTAAGGGGACAACACCCTTCTAGTCCCAAGTTCTCCCACAACCCCTCTCTCTGCCGTGTCTAGTCCCTCTCATTTGAGCACCCACAAAACCCTATTAAGAGTCCTGCTCCTTTAGAGAGTGTACAGCTCCAGCCTGATAATTGCAGAGAGAATTTTACTCTTCTGTTCGAAACACTGCACTGAGATGCAGTGTAATTAAACAAGATTTAGTTTATTAACAAAGAACAGATATTTAAGAGATCCTCCGCTAAAGTAATTGGGATCAAAATGGTTACAAACAAACAAGTAAAAATACATTTAAAACTAAAGCCTAACTTCAACTACAATCTGTTGCCTCACCTACGTTCCCTTCCAAAGACTTTCAACCCACTTTGCTGAAAGATTCCACTTTTCTCAAATATACAAGAGCTCTAGCCTAGTAATGGATGTCAATGCTGCTTTCTGTCTTGGTTTATATCTTCCCAAGTTCTGAAGCAAGGTTACTGGAGGCAGGAAGATTTCCTGGAGCTCCAGCTTCCATCCCCTGCCAAGAGCATGAAGTGACCATCTCCCACTCTGATTAGCCTAAAATCTGTGTCTATTCTGCACGTAAATTTTATTGGCTCTCCTTGCTCAATTTACACTGGAGACACATTCAGTCAGGCAGAACCATAGTCCGTTGTCTAGGATGAGGGACTGAAGGCCTGTCTGCCAAACCCCTTTTAAGAACATATTTCCAGCACACATTTCTAATTCTTCATGTAACACCTGTACATACCCAACACAATAGTAGTAATGTTACCAGTCCCCATAATATACCTTATATGGCATCTTTTACATACAGATTATGACTAACAGTAGTGTTGGAATATACTGAGCTAGCCAAGCCAGCTGAGACACGGACACCAAGAAGCCTCTTGCTTATTGGCATTGGGGTGCTTTTAGGGTCACAATGAGATTCTATGTTTAAAATGGGAAGAGGTTAATCCCTGATGGAGATTCATGGCATCATTTCACGTGCTGCTGTGTCTTTGTGAAATATTCCACCAAATCTGCTAAATTGTTTATGAACATAAATTTGAATTATTCACAGCTGTTCAATTCAGACGTGTCTGTTTCCCTCTTCACTCGCTATTCATGAATGTTCATGCACTTTTTTTCTGTTTACACAAATATTTTCAAGAACAGCCATTCTCCAGATATGGTCAAGAAAATGTGTGTGCTAAAAGCATATTCTATTCATTATTCCTTATCCTTCTGTTTTAAGCGTTTTACCAAATTAGGGTGCAGAAACAATACAACGAGACCAAGGTGACCAATCACACACCAAAGACTGAACAATTGAAATGACCTGTAAAACAATCCAGGGGTTCAAAATTATTCATTCAGACTAGTTATTGAATACATATACCAAAAACAATCAAGAATGATTTGCAGACAATTCATGAACAGAAGTGTCCACAAACAGAGAAGTTGCACTGGTTTAACTAAATCTTTATTTAAAAATTTACCCCTTTAGTTACGTCTGTACAATTCTATATGTAGAGCAGACTTTTACAAAGAAATTCAAATGACAAGCCATTTTTCATTTTAAGCTTCAGGTGGGACATGCTAGTTAATGTACCCAAAGATGTTCTCCCTCCCGCCCCCACAAAATGGTACAGGTCAGCAGCTTGTATGGAGAGCACTAAGTAATTCCATTTCACTTGTCCAAATGTGGGTTGTGTCATTCCTGAACCCAGAGAATAAGATTGTACCTAGCCTGACCAGGGATTTGAAGATGGGGAAATGAAAGGTGAAATAACATTTCTTCTTTCTCTGCTTCCTATTTGCCTGGGACTGCCTCACCACTGTCCTTGTTTCCACCAACTGCTGAGATTCCTTTTATCTTCCTAGTCTCCCACATGACACCTTGACCCAAAGTAGGAAGCACATTTCCTACTTCCACTTTACCATTCCTCCCTAGCCTCTTCAGCATGCAGCTATAACTTCACTCCATGCTAGGAAGTCCAGACTTCTGCTGCTGGCTCCTGGTCCTTTATAGGCCTCCACTTAAGGGAAAGAATGAGATCCAGCAACAGAGAGCAGCAAGACTCACATTAAGGCTAGAGAAAAGGTTCCAGACCAAAAGGCAGACGATATCTGTTGAGACTATCTGTAATCAGCCGTCGATCTCCTGGCAGCAATCACAACCCCTTATTTCTACACATCACAGCCACTGTTCCCTCTAAGCTGTGCACGTGTGCACTTGCACACAGATCCTAAACCCCACACACATGCAAAACACCATGTGCACAAAAATTTGCACAGAAGAAATTTTTTGTACACACAGCCTGTCAAAAATTAGAAGGAACGTTGATCACAGTGGCCTCCTAGCAGTGTCTTCAAATCCCTGGAAGCTGGTCAGTCTGAATGGCATAAAAGTAGCATTATTCTAAGATCTGAAAAGTGACAGTCTATGAGATGAAGGGGAATGGTTCATCCAGTAGTTGGTGTTGTGACACAAAAGAGAACTTCCAGTAGCACAGAAGAAGGAGTGGTGAACTTAAAGGAGGCCACAAGTGACAAAGTCGAGGAAGAGAAGAGATTAAGGAGGCGGATAGAAGATAATGAGGTTAATTCCAGTACTGAGGCAATGGATTTTGTGTGTTGTGAAAATGATAGTTGAGGTCAAATCGTAAAATTGGATCTAGGAAAAGAGCCTTGAATGAGGTGTCACTGTCACCAGAGATAGGGAAATTGATTTCTGTTCAAGTAGAGTGGCGTGTTCAATAGTGCACTGGAGATTAAGTAGTGTGTGAACACGCCATGATGAGCATAGTAAAGGAAGCTTCAACACTATGGGCAACATGAAAGCCAGTCTGGATTGGATTAAAGTTATTATAAACAGTGAAGCAATTTCACAGGTGAGGGGAAATGACTGTCTCCAGTATAATGCTAAGAAAGGGCATGCTAAGGATGGAGTAGTAATCGTTGAGTGTTTTTGGGCAAAGGGTGAATTTCTTGAGAACTGATGATATGGCTGTAGTCTTGAGTGCAGTGGAAAAAGCAATGGAAAAGGAGATTTATTGATGATGGCAGAAGCAGCTCTCCAATATTGCAGCTAACACTTGGGGAATTGTTGCAACTGATAAACCAGAGTAGAGTATCACATGGCCTTCTTTACAGGCATTGGACTTGAGAGCCTTAAACTGAAACAGTCTTCATGTTCTAGATCTCTGGACAAGGAACTATCCCCTCTTGCAAACATCCTGGCATTTCAGTCTTTGCCAAGCAAAGACAAATGATAAATAATTATATACATAAACTCCTCAATATGGAAGAAGATATGCACAGCTTTTACCCCACCCGCCCCCCAGTTATGAATTGCACAGACTGATTCTAGAACAAACAAAAAATGAGTTTATTACCTACAAAAGGTAGATTTTAAATTATTATAAAGGATGGCAAACTGAGTAAAGCAGATTATTGAGCATATAAAATAAATGCAAACTAGGCTTAATAAATTAAAGAAACTGGTTACTAATAGTAATTTCTCACCCTAAATGTTGTTTTATGCAGTATGCAGAGTTTCTTGAAAGTAAACTGCACAGCTTGCAGTTGAAATATCCAGGTATACTCTTCACAGGCCGACCTCTCTCACCTGGGCTCAGGCCTTGCCCTCCCCATCCTCCCCCCATCTTAGTTCCTTTGGTTCTTCAGGTGTATTCACCAGTCTTCCTTCTTGGGTGGGGAGACAGTGGAGAAGAGCCTAGATTAAGTCACTTCCCAGCCTTAAATAGGATTTTGCATATGGCAGGAATCCTTTGTTTCCCAATTAGAGCCCCACTCCCTTCCAGTGGATAAATACCAGAAGACCAAAATGGTGTGAAGTAACACCTGGCACAATCACCTGACCTTGCAGTGTTAAAGCAGCATCCCAGGAAACTTCCCAGGAAGGAGATAGATTAGTATCTTCAAAGTCCTATTGTCCTTCCTAATGGCCCATCCGGTGGTTTACATACTGTTTGGTGTGCGTTCCCCAGATGAAAACACAGTTGTAATTATTACATAGACATACTGACTAACTTCAGATACAGAAATGATACATGCATACAAATTGGATAATCACAATCAGTAAATCATAACCTTTCCAATGATACCTCATATGACCCATCTTACATACAAACATCTTACTTATGCCATATTCAGACCATAATAATATTTCTATGAAGAATGTGGGGCATAATGTCACAGTAGTGCAGGGGTCGGCACGCATGCCAAAGGTGACATGCGAGACAGTTTTTGTTGGCACGCTGCTGCCAGCCTGGGTCCCAGCCACTGGCCCTGCTTAGCCCGCTCCCAGCCTGGGGTTCCGGTCATCCAGGCAGGCAGCCAAATGATCGGAGCTGGCGGCCAAACCGTGAATGGAAGGGGTCGGCGGCCTGAACCCCAGACCAGCAACAGGCTGTGCTGCTCAGCCTGTTGCCAACCTGGGGTCCCAGCCGCCGGCCCTGCTCGGCCCTGCTCAGCCAGCCGTCGGCCTGGATAAATGGAACCCCAGACCAGCAGTGGACTGAGAGGGACTGGCGGCTGGAACCCCAGACTGACAGTGGACTTAGCCTGGGGTCCTGGCTGCCAGTCCTGCAGCAGGCCAGAAACAGGTTGAACGGGGCCGGCGGCCAGAACCCCAGGCTGGCAGCGGGCTGAGCCGCTCAGCCCACTTTTGTTCTGTGGTTCCATCTCCCACCTGCGCTGCCAGTCAGGGGTTCCATCTGCCGCCAGCAGTGCCAGGTTGGAGTTCCCTCTGCCGGCCCCTGTAAATTTAAAATGTATTACTGACACGCAAAACGTTAAATTAATGAAGACTTGGCACACCACTTCTCAAAGGTTGCTGACCCCTGCAGTAGCACGATACTGACTCCACCTTGCTATTTCCAGCTCCTGTCACAGATGTATAACAGACAAGCTGAATATCTGCAAAAGCAGCTGGAAACAGAGTGGAGCCAGCCTAACTTGCTCTAGTAGATACCACTTTTATGTAAGAAGAGGAAGTTAGGAACACAGGACAAGAAGGGACCTCTTGGTCATTGAATTCAGCCACTGTTATCAAAGGCAATCCCATCATGTAATCAAGAAAGACAAGGGAAAGAAACAAAAGTTGCCCTCTCAGGGACTGCAGCCAACAATGGAACAGGTATGTGGAAAAATAATGTGAGCAAAGTATAAAAAATTGTTATAATCACCACAAGGATGTTGTCATCAAGCTCTCAGATGGTCTGTGCAATCACAAGTGGGAGAGAAAGTGTTCACACACACATACACGATTCAGATATGTTCTACTCTTACGAACTTTTGAGAATTTCTGTTGTAAAGAGCATTACCATTAACACCAACCATCAACATTCCAGTTATGGGAAACATCCCACCAAGTTTCAGTTATGGCCACAGGGTCATGATTCTGTACAATGAAGACTATTTCCAATACTTCATATTAAAGACATTAAAACAGTCTGATTTCCTTCTACAGAAAAGTCTCTGTTTTATTAATCATTCAAGTAAAAGATGCTTCCCTGAGTATTTACATTAAAAAAAAGCTTTACCTTCATCTCTGACTTAACTACTTTTAAATTTGTCTAAGAAGCCAATTTTGAACCCTGGAATTGGATAACTCATCTGTTTAAAGAGATGCAAGCAGTTGCTTTTCAAAAATATCCTGAACCATATTATTCAAATTACAGTAGTGCCAAATGCCTCATCCAAAATGAGGGCCTCCTTTGTGCCAGGCGCTGTACATACACATAGTGGGAAAAAGTTCCTGCCCTGGAAAACCTACAGTCAAAATAGACCAACAAACAAAGAATGGGAATGGAAACAAAGGCACAGAGAGAAAGTGATTGGTCAAAGGTCACACAGAAGGTAAACAACTGATTCAGAAATAGTATTCCAGACCTTTGACTCCCAGGCCAATGGCCTAACCACTGAACTACACTGGGTGTGTGAACCCAACTATCGTGGTCAGAGACCATCCAATAGATGTGGTGATGGTGCAATATGCCAGTTCTTTCTTCCCGACATTTGTACCTGACCAAAGAGAGACTCCACAAGGTTGACACCCATCTTCAGTTTTTTGCCAAGTCACTACAGTTATTGTGACCATCAAATTTTCCTTTGTGCTTGTTATAAGTTCGCATGTGTATCCAAAATTTCCAGCCATATTTATTTTACCATTTAATATTATCAGAGCTATTGTCCTGGCAACCCTCAGCAAGGAGCTTTTATAATAGTCATGAAGCCTACTGTACTAAGTATACTAAAAAACAACACATTTTCATAACAATAGAGAAAACACGCATAATTTTAAAATCATCACTTCCACATCATGGCTCACAATTTTACTAGCCATCTGAGCAGATGTCTTCTTAATGATTTCTAATGATCCAGACTACAGGAATTATGGTCCCATTTTTGCAGCTATGAAAGTTTAAATTCAATGTCTACTAAAAACATTTGACAGCCACTGAATGGCAGGAAACTCTTGAAATTGTTTCCAGACGAATACAGTCATTTTCTAGTGACAGAAAGAGCAATATTTTCTTGTCTTTTTTTTTTTTTTTAAAAAAAGTATATATCCACTTTGTGCTTTTGAATGCAAATACCTGGATATATCAAGCTAGGTTTGACAGAACGACTAAGCATAAAAAACCCAGAAAGAGTTATAGGAGACTAAAAAAGTAATGTAGCATATTGTTTTAGAAGTACAGTCCAGTAGCTATAATGCATGACTTGTTGCCAGGTTCCAGCACCAACTTGCTCTGTGGCCTTGGTCAAGTCACAGTTTCTCTTTTGGAATAGTTACATTATTAGTTAAAGTGGAAAAATATAATCTGAAATAACTCATGTGTAGATAACCCTCAAAATGAGTAATAAATCAAGAACAGAGCAGCAAACAGTGGTTCAATTTTCCACCACCTGTGCTGCCTCATTTTGAAGGAAGAACAATCAGGATGAGAAGAAGGAAGACAAGAGTCTGTTCTGGAAGGCTGGGAGAATTAGTCCCTCTGCTACTGGTGACAGGACAAGTTGGAACCAAGAGGCTGTCTTGGACTGGATGAGCTAACATTCTGGTGAATTCTGACACTATATAGTCTTAGTCTACTTGAGTGATGTGTAGACCTCCAGAGGCTTGGACGTGAAATTTAGATGAATATATCTGAAGACTAATCAAATACCATAGCTGAACCTTTTGAGTTTAAAGTGTTTCTTACCCTCCTTCCCCTCTACCCTATTTCCTTACTCCAAAAACTCAAGGCACTGTTCTATTTCCCAACACAATCTATCCCTTTCCATAACTCCAATTACCTCTATTTCTGGTCCGAATACTCTAGATCTCAAGGACATCCTATTGTTTATCTGATCCACTACCACTGCTGAAACTCTAAAGCCCTTGTATAGCTCAGATGCCTCTTGTTATGCAGTATATACAAGGTCTATCTGCTGCACCAGTGGATATCTCTTAGCCAATATAAACTCATATCTGTCTTGAAAGATATTGAACTTCCTTTTTTGTTTCAGAAGTATTTGGTCTTGATGAGTAATTTTAGCTTCTTCTCAGCCTTCCCTCACCATCTCTCTCTCTCTCTCTCTCTCTCTCTCTCACACACACACTTATAATTTAGCACTCAAATTCCAACTTTAAACAGAAGATGACTGGGAAAGCCAACATTTCAATGTTTCAGATTTGTCATTCTAATTGGGTGCACCACATCTGCTCTGACACGGGTTCATCCCAATCCTAATGTTTACAGCATATTAAGAGAGCCTCACCTCAGTTCCAGGGAACATACAGTCTAAAGGATAGATCAGTACAGCATTTTGATATGTATAACTTAGTAGCATCAAGACAGTATTACTTCTATAAATGAAAGCAGACACTAATCTGGAGTTCTTTTAAAGAGTCATAGTGTATGATGTGCATCAGGAGAGAAGTTACGAGTATTCTGGAACTCAGTTAAGGGTCAATAGCATACTGTATATTTACTGCAATTAACAATGATTTGGAGGAGGAAATGGACTGCCAAGTGGTCAAGATAATTATTAGCAAAAATTAGAGAGAACTTTCAGAAATTGTAGATGGCTTGAAACATATGCCAAGTTCTGGGGAGCAGAATAGCAGATGAAAATGTGCTTGGCTAAACCCAAATTAATGTATTAATTTAAATTTCCATTTTTGTTTAGTACAGAATGCTACAGAGGAAAGAGACATGCACTACCTTGTCTCACAGAGACTTGATTTGTACATTGAGAACAAAACCAAAACACAAAATTCAGATTGAAAGTATCAATTCGCTCCATTTATGGAGAAACATAATCGGCTGCAGGTCAGTCACACATTTTCTACAGCTAGTTGCACTACATGACATTCTTCCCCACTGGCTGTTGGGTCACCAAGATCATGCATTATGGCCACACATACAAGCAAAAATGACAGGTGGTAAATATTAAGCATGATAAAATGTAGAAGAACAGTTTCAGGCAGGCACGTGTGGAAGTTGGGTAAAAGCCTTTTTGAAAATGTGGCCCTCAATAGAAACAGATTTACCCCACAATTTTACTTTTTTAAAGAAGTCTGACTAGAGAGCAATCTGTCTAATTTTGCTCCTTTGTTTCCTTCAGCATTGTAGTCAGAAGGGGTTTTTTTGTCCTGTCTAGAACTTTTTCTTCTTCTTCTTTTAAATACAAACCTGTGGAGAGCTGAAGTGCTGCATTTTTAAACAAGACACTAGTTCATAGCATGAATGTTTTTAAATCTGATCAGCAAGCTGTTTCTCAATACATTAAGCAAACCAAGCAAAATTAGGCTGTTTTATGTCAGGTACTTAGCACAAATCCCTTAATAACGTGTTTGAGTGCAGAAACCATTAATAAATGCATAATTCCCTAAGACAGGCTTGATTAATTAAGTCATATGTGTATCCTTCTAATTAAAAAAAGAACATTAGGCAAATGAGTCGAATTTCTGAGTACAAGACTCAAGGCATCTTTTTCCTTTGTTTTAAGAATGAAAGAAAAAGTAGCTAGTTATTGTAACTGACAAAGAGCAGTTATAGTGCTGACACACTCTGTGACTTATTAAAAACAATTCAGTATTTGTTTGCCAGTTTGTAGCCCAGTTCTTAATCAGGTGGCTGCTTGATTAATCCAGACAGTTAGGATTTGAGGGTGCAGCTGGTGCTGATATGTAAACAAACAGACAGGAGAAATGAGACCAATGCATCAACAAGCAGATGGTCTAAAACCAAGGACTTTAAAAAAAGTCTTTGAACCTTTTTTCCCCAAGTTTCCTGGTCTTATCAAGATAATGGCATAGTTTGATGATCAACACTAAACTGTTTCCACTTGCTTACCTTGCAGCTGGCAGTAAGTTAGGTATACGGAATTATCTATGGCAAAACAGAACACCAGAACAGTGATTTACTATTTTTGTGTGCCCATCCATCCAATTTCCAAAAATAATACTTTTCTCAATGTTACTATTCAAAGTGGGCAAAAATGCATGGAAAGACAACCTAAGGTGTAGCAATTTTTGACAGAAAAAAGAGAACTATTTAATACATTGGCCCTTTCAGACACAATATTAATTAAATATCTTCCTTTTTCTGGAAGAGGGGTCTCAAGTCCAACATCTTACATTTACATTAAGTACTATTTCCCAATAAAATATTGTAATGAAGTGGCTAGACTGTGTGTGTACCAGTGACTTCTATCAGATGGATTTAGACCTGCTAAGCTATGTGTCATAGTCCCAATACTGCTCATAAAGATTTGCCTTTATCATAAGCTGTAGGGGCTTGTGCTTTTTGAGGAGCATTTGCATTTTACCTCTCAAAGTGGCTATTGTGTGCATCATGCAAGAGCTGTAATTTCCCACCGAACACAGATTTGTTACAATTTAGTATTCTGTCTCATGGAAATAATCAGAGAGGAAAATCCTTTCGGGGGGGAAAAAAACGGGGGCTGGGTTTGGTTTTTTATATTTAAAGGTGTGTCTGATTGTGCACATACAGTGTTCATGAAAGTGAGATCACTGAAGTCCATGAAATTACGCTGGTAGTTAAGTGAGATCAGAATCAGGCTCAGACTCTGTGTAAGTGACATAGTATAGGCTAGCATTATGAAAGCTGTGCTACAACATTCTGCCAATTCAGAGAATTACTCATAACCCTCCATTTTCTCTAATCCATGTTTGGGGCTCTTGACTGCCAATGCTATGTCCCCTCTTTCAAAACACTTCTCTTTTCACAGTCTGACTCTCCTGCAACAAAACAGGGAATAAATGAGAGCTATTTTAAAAGGAACTACCAATATTGTGTTTCCCTGCCTCCCTTTTCCCTGATGTCCCTTCGCTCTGCTGTAAGCTCCATAAGAGTGGACCTTTAATTTCTCTCTGTACATCACTAGAGAAATAAATACATTTATACACTAATAAATATATTTAAAGATTGTGAGGCATTCAGATATTATGGTAATAGGGGCCTATATACAGAGATTAGTAGATTTGTGGGACTGAAAGGGACAAGAAGAGGTCATCTAGTCCAATCCCCTGCACTCATGGCAGGACTAAGCATTACCTAGACCATCCCTGACAGGGTTTGTCCAACCTGCTCTTAAAAATCTCCAATGATGGAGATTCTACAACCTCCCTGGGCAATTTATTCCAGTGCTTAACCACCCTGGTTGTTAGTAGATGGATAGAAAGAAGGTGGTTACTAGCTACCTTGCACCTCTATCTCATGACCCGCCATTGCTTGAACCACACACCCAAAAGAGATTATTAAAATAAATCAAAAGTGTGACAAACTCACAAAGCAAACAAGCTGCAGGGATGAGGCAGCAATGTCATTCTTAACCCGTGAAGTTATAGGGAGGTATGGCAGCAGATGGGGTGCAGATGTTTGTCAGGAGAACCACATATCTCAGGATCATCATCATTTCTACATGTGATCGTGCAAAGTTAAACTGACCTGCAATAACTTTCTGAACACAGGTAGTGTCATTAGATCATGGCATTCACCTTACAACATTACCTACCACAGACTAAACAGATGGTGCTGCATTTCGTTGCAATCACCTTTACATTACATCATGATGGCACTGTGTTGTAATATCCTGGAACATTAAAGTTATAAACATACACACTTTTTCCTCTTAAAAGACATAGTGAAATTACACAGAACTAAACCGTGGCTAATAAGGCAAAGGTCTAGGGGCAGCATGATGGAGCATTAACATTTGTAAACACTTTGATGACAAATATATTGATGATAACCACTGGAACCATTTACTGAGCATAATGGATTCTCAAACACTGGCCATTTTTAAATCAAGATTCTTTTTTTATTATATTTAGAAAAATAAGTCTCAAAGATATGCTCTAGGTATTATGTTGGCCAATGAGCTAGGTTACACAGGAGGTCAAACTACATGATCATAGTGGTCTATTCCGGGTTGGGAATCTATATTGTTGCTAAGTATCATTATTGTGGCATTAGAGAAGGACCAAATTTCAACCTCATAAGTTGTTTGCTTATTAGTTTGAATCATAACATATGTGTTTGGTGCCTGATTTTGTATGTGTGTGATGTGTGAGAGAGAGAGAGACAGAGAGAGAGAGCAAGAGAAAGATTCTTTTTGTGTTTTCAGTATGAGCATGCAGTGATGTACATGACTGCAGCTGTAATTCAGAACTTGGATGCTTAGGTGACCTAGAATGAAATTAAAAACAGAAAAGAGTAAGAGGTACAAAAGTGCATCTGAAATTGCTTTCATCAGCAAAATTATGAGCGCAAAAGCAGACTCGGTAAGACTGGTGGGAAAGACAGGTCCTTTTATGTATAATCATCAGCATCGTACTTGCTAATACAAGATCTAGGAGAAGAGCCAACATGTAAATAAATCTTCGTATACAACCAGAGACAAATAGCCATAACAGCATAATTAACACTCCCTCTCCTGTGAAGTCTATAAACTAAGAATTAGAAGCTTCAATAATGGGGGTAGGGAAATCACACATATTGTACCAAAATATCTCATCTCAATCTCTGGCTAGCCTAGAGAAAGGAAACAACAATTAATTGCATCCACGCAGTAGATATAGCAGAAGTCTTATCTAATGACAAGGCTAATAACAAACCCAAGGTGTGGGTGGAATGAACCAACACAAATAATCAAGTACATTGACATATTCAGAGCGCATTCAATTAAAATTTTAAAAAAACCCTGAAAAAACAGAGTTGTCTGATTGCATTGATAGACTATCTGAGGTTTCCTTAAAACTTCATCCTCCTCAGCTTTCCTGTTCTCAGACTCAAATGTGATTAAGAGGATATAAAATTTTCACTTCAAAATAATTTTGAAATACATATTTCTGGGTCTTCCAAATGAAGGATAGTTTAGAAAGAAACAGTAGTGCACTGTCCAGCCCTGAAGTCATCTTTCAAATATAATGGGTTTGATTCACTGCCAACTCCACTGCCAACCAAGAGGGGGTGGTGGGAATGTGCTCTTATGGCGGAAAGGCAGCCTCGAGAGGGTGTTCGCCAGCAGATGGGGAGCTGCTTTAAGTTGGATTCTGGTTCAGCAGGCTCCAGTCTAAAAATATATGTGGGTGGAGGGTTTTGAAAAAAAAGAGAGAAGGATGGGTGTCCAAGTGAGAGTCAGTAATATTGTATGGCAGGAGAAGTGGGAGTTGTGTATGTTGACGTTAGTAATAAAAAGGATCCAACAGATTTTTCACCTGTGCTGTTAAATTTTCTTTGCAATTTTGCACAGTTAGTAGGAGAGAGAAATTGATGGATGAAGTGACAACGATAATCCGTGGTGTTATATCTATTGAAAGATTGAGATATTGACACAGATTTTAAAAGTCTTCATTGGAAGTATGAGACACCCTCTGAACATCCTGGTTATTTCACTTGTCCTTTTGATAATATACCTGACAAGCCATAAACTGATGTCATTACTATCTCCTGTTTTGTGCTGGCTCTGAACAAAACCTGTGTATACTGGAATTCCTCACTATTTTATTTTTTAGAAGCTGCTTTTCCAGATGGAATAATATCGGTAGTGTTTATATTTCTCCCTCCCAAAATCTCCATAGGCTCTTGGCCTTGTTATCAAGTTCCTGCCAAGTTCAAGTTTTTAAAAATGGAAGCTATTTTGAGCAAGTATAAGCAGGCTTATGGGACAGGCCATTTCCCATGAAGCATCAGAATTTTTAGCCTCTCCCCTCCTTTAAATTAAGCAGAGAATCCAATGAAATATGAATTGGAGTCCTAGGCTGGCTGGGGGTTGTAGGCCTAACAGAACTTAGGTCTACACATCCATTGTGGTAAGTCCCACTACTGGAGAAGAATGAGCTTGGGGTGGATTTGAACATGTGCAAGCTCCATTTATCCTCTGTAGCCTTTTGGTTTTGAATTTAGCTTAGTACTATCTTATGATTTATGAAGTGTTTCATTCACACAGAGTGAAGCTGAATGCAGGTTAAGTGGAACAAGTGGAATTTTAATAAATCCTGTGGACTGTTCTGTCCACATGTCTGAGTTGCTTAAGGGTTAGCTCTCTACATTCCCTGTTCCATGGGTGTCCCCTCAGTAACAGTCCAGGGAACTTGGGCCCTCTGACTTCATTTCAGCTGATCATAGAACTACCCTTATGTCCTTGCATCCCAGAGGTGGTGATACAGCATTACCCACTCACCATTGCTTAGACTGTACTTAGAGCTTCCTCATTCCTTTGCCTATAGGTTTTTGCCTCCCCAGTCCCATGAAGGAAAACCCTGACACCAATAACAGTAATACATTATAATTGGTCCTTAGTTTGGACTCTACATGCCAACTTTCAGCTCAAAATGAAATCTGATTTACAAGACTCTAAAAATAGGGTTCTCTAATTGACAGGGAAAATGGCACCACTATGATTTAATAAGAATTTACTTAGCCAAGCCTATCATTTTTAATAGAGTAAAAGGTTTTAAAACATATTTGTTTAAAAATGATTTATTTAGACCACCGCTGAAGCCTGTAAGATTGAAGACGGCTTTCAACTTGTTATTCAGCCTGAGGTCTCTCGAAAGAGATAGTGATAAATTTCTGACATACGTCCTACAAGTACAAGCTAACTTCTCTACCAGGGAAGTATTTGATTGCTATTGAAATGTGATTGGTTCTTATCAGCCCAGACTTCCCTGTAATTTCACAGCTGCCTGTGAAGGTTCATCAAGTAACTCCTCACTTAAAACTTCAGCAAGCTCTTGAAGGCAAAACCATATGGGATACAATTCCAGGGCCCTCCTATGTAAAGTAATTCCTTACTTGAAAATCCTGCTAATTTATGACCCTGTGCTAATGTCTCAGGCTCTTTGAAGAACTATTACATAAATCTTTTTTAACTGCATTATCATCTCTTGCACACAAACCATAATTTATCCTAAGGACTTCAAAGGTCATCCGTTATCTTGGCTGCAGCTCCAGCCTGATGTGGCAATCTATTAAAAACAGAAACACTTTGCCCAACAAAGTTTAGCACTTAACAGTTTCAGTCATCTGGTAATCTAAAGAGCTCACTTTCAAACTCATAGTTCTCATAGTTTAGCATATTTAAAAAGCTTCTGTTCTACTTCTGCAGTCTATTAAGACATCAGTAATCTTCCTTGCAGCTTTTATTTTCTATGTACTATACAATACTCCATTTATGATACATAAATATAGACTTTAACCTCACCGAGTTCTATTCTTAGGTATCATTTTTGAATAAACCCATAGGACTGGGGCATGCATCAGAGGTCAGCGGCTTTTTCTTTGCAAATATGTCTGGAAGAAAGATAGCCTTTTCCAAATATTTCAGGCAAGATCTCTTTGGAGTTCAGTTGAGATCTGCTTGATTCACATCTGTTTATAACTCTGGTTTGAATTTCCTCTTCATATCAAAAGGACAAAACTTCTATAAAAATATTTTGAATGTTTCTCATGCAAAGTCCAAAATATACCTCCAGAGGAACTGAAACAATATACAACCAAAAGAGAAAACAAATAAAGGCTTGAAAGCAAGTCAAACAAAGAGGGATTTACCAAATGAAAAAGAAGGCTGTAATGGCTGAACTCCCGTTATCAGTATCCTAACAAATAACACCTCCTGTGCTTTAAATATTTAATGTGAAATCAGAGGATTTATATAGCTTACAAAATGCCAGGGGCTTATTATCTTTACAGTCTGCATGACAGGAATGTTCATATCGTTTGATTCCACTGTCTAAGACAACAGGAATTCCTCCAGGTGCTAATGGTAGATAACTTGTGTGCTGCTTCAATAATCTACTAATTATAGAATCCCTCAGGTAGAACAATGTCATTAATCTGATTAAATTATTTATATTGCTGGAGAGCTAAATCTTATTAGGTTCTTGGTATTTTATTTTGCATGTCGTGCAGCTCTGTGTATGGTGGATGGCATGTAGTAGCAGTACTGTACCTTTAACTGCCATTACCAAAACTGGCGAAGAAAGGACATAGGTAAGGATGAAGCAATGTTTCACTCAAATACTGATACAGACATTTGCAATTTCTGCTTACCACTTTTGCTTGTATATGGTGTCCATTAATAGCTTGCCAAGGCCTCTTAGAACTAGTATGCTTGAGTGTCTATTGGTATGTTATATCAGCAAGCTCGGGCATCTGATAAGATTTTAGGCTGATCAGAACAATTTATTGTTGATCTATGAATGCATTCTGATACCACATACACTGCTGTAACTATGTTAATGTCAGTGGAGTTATCAGATATTTACACTGGTGAAAAAGAGAGCACGATCAGACCCCCATCTCTAAATTAAACTGTAAGAGTCCTTTATACAGTAATATGCTTTCTCTTTTCTTACTGAACACAAATGTCATCTCTAAACTTACATTTTCAAACAGGAGACAGTGTAGAAGAATGCTATTTCATCCCCCGCCTGTTTGTAAGTTTGGGTCTGGTAGTTATAGTACTGGAAAACAGTTTGCCATTTACCTTAGATAGCAAAATAAAAATTGCAGTTACCTTAAACACTAAGTCAAACTTTAGATGATCATAATGGTCCCTTCTGACCTTAGTCTGACCTCCTACACGACCCAGGCCACAGAATCGCACCCACCCACTCCTGTAATAAATCCCTAACCTATGTCTGAGCTACTGAAGTCCTCAAATCATCGTTTAAAGACTTCAAGGTGCAGAGAATCCTCCAGCAAGTGACCTGGGCCCCACGCTGCAGAGGAAGGCGAAAATCCCCCAGGGCCTCTGCCAATCTACCCTGGAGGATAATTCCTTCCCGACTCCAAATATGGCGATCAGCTAAACCCTGAGCATGTGGGCAAATTTCACCAGCCAGACACCCAGGAAAGAATTCTCTGTAGTAACTCAGATCCCATCTGATCTAACATCCCATCACAGGCTATTGGGCATATTTACTGCTAATAGTCAAAGTTCAATTAATTGCCAAAATTAGGCTAAAATAAGCTACTTTCCATAATATGTACAATGAAGATAATGAGGTTATAGATCTACCAATTTTAGATAATATTGGTATGGCTCAGTACCACCACTGTTGGTTGGTATATTTTAAGATCAGTAATCTCTGGGGCAGTAACAATGTCTTCCTGAGTTTGGAAATAGCACAGTTGTGACTGGAGCCTCTGGGTGTTCCTGTAATAGAAGGCAATCACCAACAGTACAATTTTATTTAGGACTAATTAACATTACAGCATAAGTTTCTCTCCAACCGGTCAGCATTCGAGATTCCGCAATGTTCAGGGGGTCTTCTCATATGCTTATAGTTAATCATGTGCTTAAGTGTTTGTAGTACCATTCTGAGCAGCTCTTGGCTGGTTGAGGTGGGGCAGAGGGGAGATAATTGGCAGGAGACTGACTTTTCTCAATTAAACATTATTTCTCTTCCATCTTTTAAAAGCGAAGGACATATTTTCTTTTTCTTTCCATTTTTAATATTTTAAAGTACAACTTTTTTCTGTTTTGCATGGGTCAGACTAGATGACCTAAGGGTCCATTCTGACATTAAAATCTGTTAACTTTAAGTTAAGAAATTTAGACACAAGAAAATCAACATTTGGTTCTATGGTGGCCATAAGTTGCACACCACACAGATAGATATTTAACCCGTCTAAATATACCGAAATATTATCTATTTGGGAGAGAGAAACTTTCTCTCCTCATGCCCAGCCAAATGTCAAAGCCCAGCTGTTCAACTCAATGCTGGGTATAGATCACTGGTAAAGGATACCTGGAAAGGGAGAGAGGCAGCATTTTTAGTTGAGTGATGGGATTTGTTACAGAAATCAACTTCCTGTAACTTCAGTTTCGTGATTCATCTTTGCTCCTGGCAATAATAAAAGTAAGACAACACCAGATTTGCATAGGACAGAGGTGAAGTGGCATCTAAAATGTGGGATGTTCCTCTTAATGAGAAGAAAAAACAGGTTTCTCTTTCAGAAACAGCTCCTGCAGTGAGTCATGGTGGAAAGCAGCAAAAAATCATAACATTTTCTCAAGCCAAATTCTCTGCTAGTTGGCAAAGCTTCACTGAATATGACAGAGATCCACCATTAGACAATGTGGCCCTCCATCTACCAAAAGAGTTTTTTATGTGTTTCTTGAGAACGGGTTTGCCTGGGAAAGCTTGTTTTGAGTGGCCTAGATCTGAACCACAGATATTTGACTGCTAAACTGATGGAATCAATAGGCTTCTGAGAAGCCTTTTGTGTGAGAAAAATCTGTTCTCTCTGAGGAGTGTGTAATTCCTGGTGAGTGTGTTACACATGGCCATTTAAATCACTGCCAGAGGAAATTTATAGTCCACCTGGAGGATGATGGTGATAATGGAAGGAGAGGTGCCTTAAATCAGTGGACTGTTAAGCAAGCTCCCAGAATCAGAATTCACTGTTCAGTCACATAGACCAAAATTTTCAAGCCTCAGTAACTGGAGTTAGGCACTTTAATCCAGAAACATGAATTCAGGTGGCTACTCTCGTGGGGTCTGTCAGTCCTGGGGAATTATAAGGACAAAACTCTTGGTTTTCTGTTAAAGTTTGCATTGTTGTCCTAGCCATGTTGGTCTCGGTATATGAAAGAAAAAGTGAAGAAATATCTTTTATTGGACCAATTTCTGCGGGTGCTCTCTCAGAAATTGGTCTAATAAAATATATTTCCTCACTCTCCTTGCCTTTCTGTTGAAGTCACATTCCTGTTTTAAAGACACATGCTTACCCTATTTATAGAAGCTGACCCTGTGTTAGTGCATTTTGGGTTGTGCTCATTGTGGGCAAGACTAAGTTTTGTTTGTTTTTTTAATTGGGGAATGGAAAAGGATTGGGGTTTTTTGGTTGGTTTCTTAGGGAGACTGAATTTGATGACAAAGGGCCAGATCCTCTGCCTGTGTAAAATCAGTGCAATGTAACTGGAGCACTGATTTACACCAGCTAAAGGTCTGGCTCAAGAATGTTTTGCAGGCCTAGCACACACAAAAAAAAGTAAATTCTAAGTCTAGATTCCTGAAGTTGAAGAAAAGCCTGTTTATGCAGAATATATTGGAGACGTTATGCAAGAACACTTTATTCCTACGTTAATATAACCCTTTTCCTGTTGCTCGGTTAGTGAGGCCTACTGCACATTTGCTGCATACCGTAAGCATCTGATCCTACCAAAGTCTGCTGCAAAGAGAGAAGGAAAAAAAAAGCATTCAATCTCTCACCTTTTTAGACAGCAAAATTCCAGGAACTCTTGCCATGGAACTGTAAAATGTAATTGAAATGTCACAGGGCTGTTCTCTGGCACAGAATTTGCTTTACCCTTTTAGTGAACATAGTTGTGCAAATGCTCTGTACCACATGAAAAGTGTCAACACCACAGACAGGAACAGAAACAGACCGTTTGATGTTGAACATTTCGTCCCATATGGAACTGAAAAAGTAGCAAGAAGAATCACACAACTAGCTCTACACTGAAGAGATCTGGTGTTTCCACTAGAGGATACTGGATTTGTTTTTCCATGTCCACTGGGGCTAGAGCTCTGAAGTCAGTGCTGTGGCTGACAATTTCTGTCTACTCGATAAAATGCTACATCACCAATCAAGCCAGGAAACAGAGAAAAATGCAAAAAACTCAGTCAAGGGGCCACTAGATAAGAAAGGTGGAGCACTCAAGGAAGGCAAGGCCATTTCAATGAAAGTAAATTAATTCTTTGCATTGGCCTTCACTTCAGAGGATGTGGAGGAGATACCCAAAAAGAGTAGCTCAGATGTGGGTGACAGATCTGATGGACTGTCACAGATTGACATATCAGTAGAAAAGGATTTAGAACAAACTAAAACTAAGCAGTAAGAAAGTCACTAGGACCAGATAGTAATCACCCAACAGTTCTGAATGAACTTAAATATGACATGGCAGCACTACTAGCTGTAGCATGTAACCTATCACTGGAATCAGCCTCTGTATCAGATGATTGAAGAATAGCCAATGTAACATTGATTTTTAAAAAGGGCTTCAGGGGAAATCTTGGCAATTACTATCCAGTGATTTCAGTACTGGGCACACTAGTACAAACTATAGTAAATAACAAAATTATCAGACACAGAGATAAATATGATTTGTTGGGGACAAGTCAACACAAAACTTTCATAAAGGGAAATCATTCCTCACCGATCTATTAGAATGCTTTGAGGGAGTCAACAAGCACAGGGTAAGGGTGATCCAGTCAATAAAGCGTGCTTGGATTTTCAGAAAGTCCCTCACTAAGGTTCTTAAGGACACTAAATTGACATGGGATAATAGGAAAGATCCTCTCATGAAAGACAGGAAACAGAATAGAACTAAATGGTCAATGGAAAGAGGTAAAGAGCAGGGTCCACCATGGATCTGTTACTGGGACTTATGCTGTTCAAAATAATCATTAATGATACGGAAAAGTGGGTGAACAGTGAGTGGCAAAGTTTGCAGACAATACAAAATTATTTAAAATGGTTAAATCCAAAGCAGACTGCAAGGAGTTATAGAGGGATCTTACAAAACAGGGTGGCTGTTCAACAAAATGGCAGATAAAATTTAACTCTGGTTATTGCGAAGTAATGCACACTGGAAAATATAATCCCAACTATATACAAATGATGGGTTCTAAATTTGCTGTTACCACACAAAATGATCTTGGAATCACTGTGGTTAGTTTTCAGAAAATTTCTGCTCAATGCAGTCAAAGGGCTAACAGTATGTTAGAAACGTTAGGATAAGGACAGACAGACAAAATATCATACCATCCTAATTCATGATGTACCCACACCTTGAATACTGTGTTCAGTTCTGGTTGCCTCAGCTCAAAAAAGGAGGATATAATGGGATTGGAAAAGGTTCGGGGAAGGGCAAGAAAGATGGTCAAAGCGGCTTCCATATAAGGAAAAACTAAAGACTGGGGCTGTTCAGTTTAGAAAAAAGACAACTGAGGGGGAATGGACATAACAGAAGTCTATAAAATAGTGAATGGAGTGGGAAAAGCGTTATTTACCCTTTCCCACATACAAAAACCAGGGATTTTCCAATGAAATTAATAGGCAGCAAATAGAATACAAACAAGAGAAAGTACTTTTTTAAACACACAACTAACTTGTGGACCTCAATGCCATGGAATGCTGTGATGGAAAGTAGTATAATTCAGTTCAGAAAAGAGCTGGATAAGTTCATGGAGGATAGATCCATCAATGACTATTTGCCAAGATAGGCAGGGACACATTGCCATGCTTGGGACAACACTGAATCTCTGACTACGAGAAGCTGGGAGAGGACGATGGGGTGGATCACTCCATAATTGCTATGTTCTCTACACTTCCCCTGAAGCTCTGCTACAGCCACTGTCGGAGACAGAATACTGGGCTAGATGGACAATGGTCTGATCCAGTATGGCAGGACTCATGCTCTTACAGACTCATCTTCCACTGCCACCAGCATAAGTTACATCTGTGTTTCCAGACTATAACTGGCATGAAGTAATCATCAGGCCAGAAACATCCTCCTGTTGAATTTTTAGCTATATTTGCTTGCAATAGGTGGTAGAAATACATGTGTTTGTTTTTTCTGGATGGCGTGTGGGCTAGGTTTTTCAGGGGGAGGGAGTGATTAATAATTCTTTAGCTGTAGAAATAGAGAACATGGTGAATTCTGCATTTTTATGTGAGTCAGATAACCATGCAATATTTGTGCCACTGCTTATTCAGAACGATAACCTCAGGTATAAAACAATTCACATTTCAGGCACTAATAAATAGCAAAAATAAAATAAATAAAAAATCAACTCCTTGAAATTGGAATATGCTCTAGCAGCAATGTTGCCTCCACCAAGCTCGCATTTGATGTCCTTTATGGGATTTAACAACAAATATCTGCAAATAGGAATGCGCTCATTAGGAGAAAAGTACAGTCAGACATCTACAGCATTCTTTCGTCTGCTCTTCCACACAGGAAAAAAATAGATATCAGTGTCACTCAGACTTGCATCTTTTATCTGGAAAGGTATATTGTTCCTCAGTATATTGGACTGTTTCTTCAGATCAAACTGGTATTTGATCTAGTGAATGTGAAAACCCTGATAAGACTCAGAAAGTTCATCCCAATAGCCATGCCCTGTTTCCTAAGAATGTATCAGACTATAAACCTAGACAGAGTATTATTATACAAAAGTTATATTATTGTGATGCATTAAACTGCATCAATATATTGTGATTATACATCAACAACTCTGTACCTTAGATATTTCTAACATGCTCATCATCAAGGAGCATCTCTCTAGGCACCACTATTAATCACCTATACACACAATTTGAACTAATGGCTAAAACTTCAAAACATAATTAGCCTAATAGTTTAAACATTATTTTAATGTTACTAATAGTTTAGCTAGTGCAAAATTATGTCCAAGTGTCCCTCATAGACAATGTTCTGCTGGCATCTCCCTTCTTTAACACCAAGGAAACTCCACCTTAAACGCCACAGCTAATTGTAACTACTGCATCATCACATGGCGATTCCCCACATGCAAAGTGTAGAATCAGATACTTTGAGTCTAGTGCTTGGAAGAATCTGCGTCTACACTGCAAAAAAAAGACCCATAGCAGAGAGCCGTAGAGACTGTGCCAAGTGACTTGGTCTCACAGGGCTTGTGCTCTGGGGCTAAAAACAGCAATGTAGCTGCTTGGGCTTTGGCTGGAGTCCAGCCAGCTCTGAAACCCTGGGGTGGGTGAGGGTTTGCAACTTAGAGCCTGGACTCTAGCTCAAGCCTGAATGTCTTCACTGCTATTTTTAGCCCCAGAGCATGAGCCCAAATCAATTGACACAGACTCCAAGCCGTGCTACTGCAGTGTAGATATACCCATAGTGCTTAGCACTTTGGACCAAGTTATTCAGATAATCACAATGTAAACCCATCATAGACTCATAGACTTTAAGGTCAGAAGGGACTATTATGATCATCTAGTCTGACCTCCTGCACAACGCAGGCCACAGAATCGCACCCACCCACTCACCTGCAATAAACCTCTCACCTATGTCTAAGCTACTGAAGTCCTCAAATCATGGTTTAAAGACTTCAAGGTGCAGAGAATTCTCCAGCAAGTGATTCGTGCCCCACTCTGCAGAGGAAGACAAAAAACCTCCAGGACCTCTGCCAATCTGCCCTTGAGGAAAATTCCTTCCTGACCCCAAATATGGCGATCAGCTGAACCCTGAGCATGTGGGCAAGACTCACCAGTCAGACACCCTGGAAAGAATGCTCTGTAGTAAGTCAGATCCCATCCCATCGAACATCCCATCACAGGCCACCAGACCCATCTACCACGAATAGTCAAGGATCAAGAAATTGCCAAAACTATGTTACCTCATCACACTATCTCCTCCATAAACTTATCAAGCTTAATATTGAAGAACAATAGGTCTTTTGCCTCCACTGCTTCCCTTGAGTAGAGCCACATGCTTATTCTTTTAACAGAATGCTTTCAGATATTTTGTTTCCACATGCCATATCACAATGCACCATCGTATTCTAAAGACATGCTGAAGAGATACAGGAATACTAACCAAGGAAGCATTTTCCCCTGGACCATACAGAAGCTCTCAGAACATCCTCTAATACATATGTGAAATTCATAGGCAATTCTGATAAAACTCAGGTAGAAATGAATGCAAACTAAGTGGTCCTGAGTCACTACTGTGCACATGCAGTATGGTGTATGAATGCTAAACTAGCTGAATTAGCAGTAACCCCCAGACACTGTGGTTTACTAACTATCTGCATTATTTTCTAATAGTTCAGCCAACCTGCGATAGTAGGTAAAGCTGAGGCATGCAATGAGAGAGCTGATTTTCTCATATTAAAATTCCCTAGGAGTATGTTATTGGCTCTTCACTGTACTGTAGATAGTTGATTCTAATCCTGTTTAGGAATTCGCATTTCAGAAACAAATATAGGCCTGGTCTATCCCAGAAAAATGTGACAAGCTAGCTATCATGTGGTCCTTCTGGTGGGTCTGTAACACTTGCATTCACACACAGAATTACTCCCAGTAGTGCACCAGCATTCACACTGCCATTTTAGTTAGACTTCCTATGAAGAATGCTAACCACTGTGTGGTCCTCCAGTCATCACTGATACAGTGTCAGAAAAGATGCTGATAACAAGTAGTTCTTATGACCATCGCATGTTGTACCAGTCACTACTTAAGTGGATCACTGGATTTACTTTACTAAATTATGCTGATACACCCTGAATATGATATTTGGACACTGGACTATAATTATGAACTATTTCTGAAATAACTCTGCAACTACAAACCTCACCACCTATGCTGTGAATCTGCACCTCAATGAATTGAATTCATGTATGTATGTATATTGATCTTACACTCTCTCTTTTGTTTTTTAATAAAGTTTAGTCTAGTTAATAAGAATTGGCTGTAGCATGTATTTGGGTAAGATCTGAAACATTCATAAACCTGGAAGGTAATGTGTCTGATCCTTTGGGATTGGTAGAAACTTTTCTTTTATATGATTAAATAAGATTTACAGAATTTTTCATCATATTTGACGCAGGTATCTGGATGGAGGCCTGAAGCTAGATCACTAAGGGAACTGTGTTGTTTGGACTTCTGAGTAACCAGTAAGGTAAAAAAGAAGCTGTTTTATGCTGGTTTGGTAAATCTAAGTATTGGAATATCCATCAGCTTTATGAGGATTGTCTGCCCCATTCTTTGCAGTTCACTCTAATCAAGCGACCACAGCTGGTTCCCCACTAGGACCCAGGTCACTCAGAGCAGCGCACAGTGCCAAATAAAATAAAAAAAGATTAAGATACTTAAAAGCAATTATAACAAAGTCTAAAATAATAATAGGCCCAGTTAAGGGAGAAACGTCTGTACATTCTAGAATGATATAGATGGATTCATTGGAACTCACCTCTCTATGCAGCCTGAGGTACTACTGGATAGCTTTGAGGTACCCAGCGGTACACTAGTGAGGGACAAGGAGGAAATATTGGCTTCTATGATCTGGACAGGGAGCTAAAGTAAAAGATACCTGAGGTGTTGCTGGGATGCAGGATCTTTTCACAAAACCTCAGGATCCAGCGAAAGAAGAAGAAAGTGTATGCATGTCTATATTAATATAAAAATTAGAACCATCACATCAAAAATTACTAGAGAGAGAAATTTTATGTCAAAACACTTATTTTCTTACACATCATTTATTCATTCTAAAATGCTGCTTTGTGTATCTATTTCAGGGTTGTTGTTTTAACTATTACAATATCTGAGCATTTTATAAAATGTAAATAAATTTATTGCAACAACTGCCCTGTGAAGTATGGAAGAAGTATCATTTCCATTTTACAGACTGCAAACCTGAAGCATCAAGAGACTGAGTTACTTTCTCAAGGTTACACAGGGAGTCTGCAGCCGAGTTAGTAACTCGGCCCAGAAGTCATGCGTCCCAAGGCCTTAAACTAAAGGCCATCTATCCCCAGATACTAAGCTGCCTCCCTGATGTTACACAAAAGAGAGAGTCCAGAATGGACATATTACACTGCTTCTGTCCGTCCTTAATTATTGTTTCCCAGATCTGTATACTGCAGAAACAAAATGAAGGAAATATTCTAAAACAAGTTTTCCTGAAGTCTAACAAAACACTGCAGCTAATTATACACTAAAAATTCCAGGGATTGTCCAAACAAGATGTGCATTGAAACAGAAAGGAAAATATTTTGTATATAAAGGAAGAATACTTCACGAACAGCAGCAACTAGAGGGCAACTGTAGCAACACATTTATTTAAAAGCTGTTTTATTAGAAGTCTTACCAACATCCTCCTAGAGAGGCTTAAACCACTCTGGAGACATCCCTGGATATCTTTTCAGTCACTTGGGGGAATTTTCAGCATTCCTCCTTTAATCTTTCAGATAGTCTCAAGAAGAGTTTTAACTGGAGATTCCAACCTCTTACTCTATTCAAGGTGCCCCAACTTCTCCCTTGCTCATTTATTCCATGAGACAGTAAGTCAAAGTAAACAAACATCTTTTCAGTAGGACTTCCAAAAGCAATGCAAAACACACTTTCTTGGCATGGTTTCCAGTCAGAGTAACCAAAATAATCATGGTTGCCAAACAGCACCTGAACCTGGGAGCTGTTTATTTTTATATAAAATTAACATCCAGAGATAGTTACAGAGATGCTGTACGGACCACTTTCCAGATGTACATCTGACTGGAAATCCAATGCATCACACTACGCAATATTTTCTAGTTCTTCCCTTCCATTCATCACAACTAGGACCCATACAAGTGGGAAAGAATTACAAATTGACTTAATATTCCAGGCAGCTTCACATTGATTATAATAAAAAGTAGAATATGTTCCATTTCAAAAATCCTTTATGTTGTGTCCAGTTGAGTTTCTCATATTATTTAGGTTAATCTATTTTAGAACTGATTCTTACAGACCCAAAAACCTTCATTGTGAAAATTTGTTCAGGGCAACTGATATTTCAGAAACGTTAAAATGTAGGCCATTTCCACCATTCAGTGCCAAAACAGCTCAAGGAAGGAAAAAAATTCCTTGATCAGCAACTCAAATTTTTGATGTCAAGGAATTTTGTCTGTAAAATCATTTTTAAACTGATTTTTCATATGAAAAGAAAGACTGGTTCCTATTTCAGATTTTTCTCATGGGAAAATTCAAGGAATTTCCCATCAACATTTTGCAATGTCGAAATGAAATGTTTCATTTTGAATTGACAACATTCATGTTTTTCATGTTGTTACTGCCAAATCACAATTTTTCAGAACTTTGCAGTCTATGTACTTTTTTATGTTTTCATCCCTGCAGCAGGGACTTACCTGGCCTGGATTCAGCTCTGTTCACAGCCCCAGAATGCCCCTCAGAGTTCCCAAGTAACTCCACCAGCGCTTTAACGAGTCAAATATTAGAGTTAAAAAGAAAAATTCCCACCTCACCTTCCTAGCTGATTCGCCCCCTTGGTCAAGGGTTTTTAGTCCTGTCCCTCTTGAGACTTTCCTCCATCCACTTATCCTTCGAGTCTTCCTAGTTGACTCCTGCTCCCTTACAGGCTTGCACTCCACAGGCCTTCTTTGCTGGGTGCTAAGGAGAATCTCTGTGTAGAGTCGGTCACACAGCCCTGGTGTTTCTTCAAGCCCCCACCCCTTCGAGAGCTCAGGTCACCCTTGTATTCTCCAGCATGCCTGCTCTGAGTCATGTGCCCCCATCATATTTAGATCATACAGTGCTCAGAGCAGGGACTGACTACTACTCACTGTCTGTACAGTGCCTAGCTCAATGGCTCCCTATTCTCAGTTGGGTTTTAGTGACAAAGTTGAGTACTAAAATAAATATGATTCCTGGGCTCCTTTCCTTCACCTAGTGAGGTGTGCTATACCTGACACAGTGAGGAAGCTGAGACATAACACTGATAAAAAGGGACAGCTCACGTTGTGGTATTCTTATTTTTCATCCCAAAATGAGAATACCACAAGTGTCCTATCAAAATTTGCCTCAGAACAGAATTGTCACTTTCCAGACAGCTCTGATATGCAAGATGATATTCTGAAGGATATTATGGCTATGATATAGTAAGTCAGGACTGGATGCCCCAAGTGGTCTTTCTTGGCTCTACCCCAGTATAGCCACACCAGAAGCTTCCTTCTATTCTTACAGGAAAGAGACCATTCTTTCTGCCTTCTGTTTGGCATTGTGACTATTCCAGGTTATAAACTGTGCACTCTTCACAGACTGCTGGAGAGACACTAGCCTCTGACGCTACAGAAAGGTAATCTACTCATTTGTTTTGCCACATCTGTGGGCTGCCCTTTGCCAGTTCTGCAATCCCACAATAATGCCCCATCAAAACACCTTCTGTATTTCTTGACAATGGTCTGTATGCTGCGGACTTCTGCCTTTCCCAGAGATACTGACAAGTTATTTGTTTGGACAGTAAGCCTATCAGGCCTTGTCTGCTTCATTGCAAGGCTGACATTTTTTACTTGCTTGCAATTTGACATTTGACATTTCAGTGTTCTTCCCTCATCCACAAAGATGACCCCCTACTGATAAGACAGTTCAGGAAGGTGCGGTTCTCTGTTGGTCAGGATTTACAATCTCCACGTATGTTATTGGCCACTCAGTGGACTGATATCCTGATAGTCATTTGGCACTTTAAGCACAATGTCAGAAAAATTTGAAACTCACCATTAGTTTGAGCAAGAAAATGAGCTTACCTTGAATTCACCAATTAAGCCTATTCCTTCATAAAGCTTTGAGCAAATCACCATCTTTTTTTCTTATTCCTCTATGTAATGTTTTGTTTCTGTAACTTATGTCGATTTTTTCTTCTCTTGCAATACAAAGCCTTTTCAGGGGAATACCATGTCTTGAGGGAGATGTAAAATGCAGTTCCTGAAAGCCTAATTCTTAGTGCTTTGGCTTTTAAGTTGTCTCACGTCCTTAGGGAGAGCAGTGAAATCTTGCAACTGCAGTTTTATTTCCTTTTAACAATGAGAATTATTTGCTGTTTTTTTTCTACTTTTACTATTTGCTTTCTTCTTGTAATACAATTGTTCATCTTTTAGTCTTAGATCTTTAATGTAACACTTTAGTTTTTCCAGGCAATAACAAAGTGAAGTGCTGTAACTGTAAACCTCAGATGTCCTTAGAAAATTCAAAGTGCTTGAATTAAGCTGTTCTCAGTTTCAATAACGTGGGTGTTTGGAATTAGCACTAGTCACATTTATCTTATGTCACAGCAGTTACAAATGTATCACTGCAAGAATGACAGTTTAACAGGCTACCAAGGGAGGCTGGGAATAGAATAATACCACCTACCTTATATATTATACTTTTTAATCCATTAACCTCAAAATGCTTTACAAAGGAAGGCAAATATCATTATCCCCATTTTACAGATGGTGCCACTGAGGCACAGTGGTGAAGTGACTTGCTTAAGGTCACACAGCAGGCCAGTCGCAAAGCCAGGAATAGAACATAACACTCTGGAATCCCAATCCAGCCCGCTATTCACAGGGCCACATTACCTCTAAGTTCGACTTTACAAATCTCTGTTAGGGAAGGTTGCAGAATGGTTTTTCACACTGTGTGTAATTATGACTGTGGAACTCATTGCCACAAGGCATCTTTGAAGCCAAAAATTTAGCAAGACTGAAAAAGGAATTATACACTGATGCAGATAATAAGAATATCCAGTTATAATAATTACCATACTTGGAAAATGATGATGTTATTAAATCATACGCTTCCTGGCAAAAACCAGTTTCTAACTACTAGTAACTAGGAGGCTTTTTTACACCTTACTCTGAAGCATCTGGCCACTGTCAGAGACAGGATATTGGACTACATGGACCCCAGATCTGATCAATTATGACAATTCCCATGAATAACTAAAACAATCCTCCCAGGATGTAGGACTGAGTAGGTAACCCAATAGATGCCACTTCCCACCTAAATGATTCAGTGATATTATAAATCCAAGAGAAAAAATTGCATTAACATGGAGTTAGAGTATGCGTCAGTAATTTAAGGGTAAAACACAACAGCATATTACAAAGTGTTGTAATTACCCAAAACAAAGCTCTAAAACCAGGAAATTCAAAGTTAAGGTTACTCTTAAAAATCCAAACACATTAAAGCATGGAAATGCATAGCTAAAACAGCCAAACAATTTGAATTTTGCCTTGGAGGGATGTCATGCACTAACCATACAATAATCATGAATGCATTTTAGCCTTTATGGTCCCAAATTAAGTTAGTTTTCCCTTCATGGGGACACAATAGGTTAATGCTATCAGGGGCCTTAACTCTTCATTTCCATATCTTCAATTTTTGTGAGATTAACCTTAATTCCCTGGGTTCATAATATTTGGCTGGGGCGTGGGGGAGAAGAAGTGGGGAGATGATGTTCTAAGTAGCCAAAACAAAAACATCCCTGTAATATTTTTACCTTCAAATTAGCAACATGTACTCATAACTTTAGTTTAATATAGTTTTGGACTGGGAACATCAAGGGAGTTTGAATCCTTGCTGTTAGTGCAAAAATCCAGAATTTAAGGTTAACTATGGAACTTGGCACCGCTGTAATACACGTGAAAAAATATATATATAAAAGCTTCTGGTTTTTCAGTTGTCTGCTGCTCAGACCAGTTTTTACACTGGTGTAGCTACTGGAGCCAAGTAAGGCGAGACTCAAGCTTAAAATTAGTTCCATATCAAAACAGCAACAAATGGTTTAGATTGCAAAAGTCTGCTTGTGGAGTATACTCCAAACAAAGCAACTTTAGAACAATCCCTCTAGTTGGAGGTTATCATCTACCCTATCTTCTTTCATTGGGGCATATTAAACCTCTGTTTTGTGATATGTGGCCCTAGCAGACATAAAAGGAAAGTTAAACAGAGCAAAAAAGGAGACATAGCTCCTTTCGACTGAGGATTGCAAAGACAATTTAAGGAGTAAGTATTACACAAAGCAAAGGAGGCAGGGAGATCTGAAAATTTGGGTTTCAAAGTGGCCTCTAATTTTCAGCACCTCCGTTTCTGAACACTCATCTAAAGACATCCAGTCCTGAACACCCAAAACTCCAGTTTGAATTCATGAAAGTAGTGTTTGTTTGTCACCTCAAATAGTCAGACTCTAGGGTTCAGATTCTTTGCTGTACTTTTTAGAAGATGAATGGGAGCTTGAGGCACCCAAATTTTCTCTATGGATTGGGTGCCCCGATCCACTGTGGCCATGGGACTTCCTTGATTCACTGCCTCTCTACACTAGGAGAAGAGGCTATGGTGCAGCATGGGAGATGTAGTTTGACCAGGAATCCCAGCCTATAGGGGAGAATGGGAGCAGAAGGCTCCCAAATTACAGCTGCCATGAGGTGCCTTGGCAGGGTTACAGAATCAGCTGCCATG
>ML677339.1:12308902-12327470 GCA_007922305.1 Dermatemys mawii | reverse complement strand
GGGGGGGGATTTATCCGTGTCTCAAAAGGCTCATGCGAAGGAGCTTTTTACAATCATTAAACAGACAGGCAGTGCTCAGGTCTCACAAAGGAGCATAGAAGACTTAGTGCGTCTTCTTGAACATAAGTGCCCCTGGTACCCAGAGGCAGGTTCTCTGGAGGTAGCGGATTGGCAAAAGATAGGGGACAAACTATTTCGAGAGCCTAGGGCAAGTGTTCGCTATCTTCTTCTATGGCAGCACTGTGCAGACGCGGTGGGGCGCTTGCGGGCGGAGGTACCCCCTGCCACGTCTCCCTCTCCTCCTCCTCCTCCTCCTCCTTCTCTTACCCACTACGGCACCGTGTTTAAAGCCGCTCTCCGATCCTTTTTCTCTTTCCCCTCTTTTGGCTGCGATAGAGAAACAACCCTTGAAACACACCCCCTCAAAAAGTATGCTGCAGCCACTGCTTTTTCGGATGCTCTTCAACTTGCTCTGGCAGGCTATACTGGATCAGTTTCCTATCATTCTTACGCTGATCCCCGCTTGTATTTTGTACAGCGGATGCCTGTCCAACTTCTTCCTCTCCTCTCCCTCCAACCCCTCCCAGATGCACTTACAGTTTTCACTGACGGCGGTCCCTCCCATGGCGTTGTCTCTTGGTATTCTAATCGCTGGAATGTGAAGGTCACTGCTACCTTTTCCTCACCTCAAAGAGCTGAGTTAGCCGCTGTTCTTCTTGCCTTTGTCCTTTTTCCCTCCCAGCCCCTGAATATCATTACGGATAGTCTTTATGTAGCCAATGTCACCTCTTGCATTTTAGGCAGTTATGTCTCTCCTGTCATAGAATCTGCTCTTTTCCAGCTGTTTCTCTCACTTCAGGCCGTCCTTCACGCTCGCACGCATTGTTTTTTCATTGCCCATATCCGCAGCCATCAATCTCTTCCCGGCTTTCTTACTGAAGGCAATGCCCGTGCTGATGCAGCCTCCCGGTCATTGTACCCTTGCTCTCTTTCCCCAATTGCAAGTCATGAACTCCACCATCAAAACGCCAAAGCTCTCTCACAACAATTTTCCATCCCACTCTCAGACGCCCGCGCCATCGTTCAACAATGTCCCCAATGCTCACAGCATTCCTCTTTTCCCCCAACAGGCGTCAACCCCCGCGGGTTAGGTGCCAACCAACTCTGGCAAATGGATGTTACTTCTTTCCCTCCCTTCGCCCCCTGGCGCTTCCTACATGTTACCGTTGATACGTTCTCCGGTTATTTGTGGGTTACACCACAAAAGGGTGAAAGAGCAAAGCATGTTATTAATCATTGTGTTCGCTGTTTCGCTGTCATGGGCGTTCCTAATTCTTTAAAAACTGATAATGGTCCCGCGTATTGCTCTACCACTTTTGCTGAATTTTGTTCCCGATGGAATATCACTCATACGTTTGGTATCCCTTATAATTCCCGCGGCCAAGCCATTGTTGAGCGGGCAAATCGCACTCTTAAAGTGGCCCTCAATCGTCAAAAGCAAAAAGGGGGAATTCCCTCCTCCTTACCCGATAAAGAAGAATGGCTTGCCTCCGTTTTGTTTACGCTTAACCATTTAAATTTGTTTAACGACGGTTCTCAGTTTTTATCTCGTACACAGAAACATTTTCGCCAAACAGAAATTCTGCCAGCACCACTTGTGACTTATCAGCTGCTCCCAAGCCGTTCCTGGAGCGATCCAGTACCCCTCATCACTTGGGGTCGAGGTTACGCTGCAGTCTCCACCCCGGCCGGTCCAGTGTGGGTTCCAGCTCGCTGTATCCGCCCCTACGTGCATCAGCAACTACCCCAGAATCCGCTCGAGCAGGGCATAGCATCGAGAAACCTCGAATCCAATTCCAGACTTCAACCTCCACATCACGCCGCCGATCACCAAGGTGATCACTGCCCGGCACCGGGGCCAGTGCAACCCCCCGGTGACATGGGGGCAGATAAAAGGCCTGGCACAACAAGCAGAAAGGGTGATGGACACTCAACTACTGGACAGAACTCCTGAAAACTATGTTGTTGCCATAATTTCTTGTCTCACGGCTAATTCCTCTGTAGTGGGCTCTTGTATTATGTTGCTTGTTTTGAGTTTAGTGTTCCTCAGTCCCCCATTGTGTACGGCTCTCCCCCCTCCTCCACCACCCTGGACAGACAATGTTTGGGGTCTTTTGGCCCTTTCCATTAATCAGTCCAGCTTTTGTCTGTCCCAACAGGTGGCGGTGGGACAAATTTTAGGTACGTGCCTCATCCCTATATGCCATGAGGCTTCTGAGGTTGAAAATGCGACATGGTTCTTTCAAAGTCTAGGACCCAACACTACCATACGAAACCTGGGTTATAAGGGCTATCATAATTGGGGGGAACAATCCACCTCTCGACCCAAGCAGACTCTACAATTACGTACTCCCTATGTAGCCAGTACAAATATCTCATGTGCTCGAATGACAAATTGTACTTTGATAAGTTGTAAAGGGTTCGGTGGGAAAAGCCTAAACTGTTCTCACTCAGTTAATGTCTCCTACCTATATAAACACATTAAGCTCCCTCTGGGGTGGTTCTGAACATGTGAAGGGTTAACATTCAGTTACATCCCTGCCAATATTTCAGATGGCACGCTATGCTGTCTTAGTCGTTTGGCCGTGGTATTACCCCCAAAGATTCCACTCCACCCCCGTACCTCTCGTTCTGTTGCTCTGGATGCCTCTTGTGACTCTGAGGTTCACTTGTTCTCAAAAACAGAGTCTGTGGCATTAGCTCTCTCCCTAGTGGGAGTCCCAGGATTAGCTACAGGCAACAGCCAGAATATTAACAAACTTGCCTGTGCTGCAGTTAAAGCTCTTAATGCTACTTCCACCGCTATTGCCTTACTTAACGGGGAACAGGTTGAACTCCGCCATGGGGTTCTTCAGAATCATGCTGCTATAGATTATCTTCTGCTACTGCATCATTTTGGATGTGAAAAGGTAAATGATATGTGTTGCTTTAATATTTCTGATTATTCCCACGCTATAGAAAATCAAATTGATGTTATTAAAAACCTCACCGCACAGATTCGTGTCGATCCAGACCCCTTTGCCGGTTGGTGGGATTGGCTAGCGTCCCTATTCCCCGGATGGGGCTGGCTACACGAGCTCATTACGTATGGATTATTAGCATTGGCGTTGTTAATTTCCCTCTGCTGCACTATTCAGTGTATCCCTTCTTTGATTAATCTCTGTTTGCGGGGATGTCCCTGGACTTCCCGTCCTTACTCTTTAACACTTTAAGAGACTGGATGACAGCTTCGGACGCTGGCAAACCACGTCCTACGGGCTGTTATCCCTCTCCTGTCCCTAGCTTTAATTAATCCCCGCTTACAGACATTATTCATAGTATTAATCATATTATAATCCTATGTACTTGAGAAAAACAAAGGGGGAGATGAAGGCCTTGAGCGCTAGCCAACAACGCTCTGTAAACTTCTGAACCCTTGTTATCTCTCAAGGTCTAGTAGTAAGCCAAAGTATTGGAAAATTACAGGCATGCTCATCCCTCTAGTTGTTCACAAGGGAACCATAAGAAGCTCGTCTTTTACCACCTATCATAATGAAGTAAACAAGTCTATTCATCACTGTCATGTATGATTCGTAGTATGTTTGTACTTAATAAAAGCGGCAAGCTGGGACTCTCCCAGGTCGCCTCCTTCCGCAAGCTGTCTCCGTCTGTTTCTTCCCGACACCTCTCCCCTGCACTATTAGAAATGTAAACAAACACAATTTGCAGTCAATGAGAATCAGAAAATGAAATTGACCACTCAGGGTTTATCCTCCAAACTATATAAAATGCAAAATGTAAACATCAAGGCCCCATTTCTGCCCTCAGTTACACAAGTGCATCTCCCTATGTAACTAAGGGCAGAGTGGGACCTATAATGATAAAAGTAAATTAGATTTAATTATTTTCATTTTTAATAATGTAAGGAGTTATTAGTGGGGAAAATTAAGATTGGATGTTTTCTAAAAGACATGCTCTAGTTCCCGCAGGAATTAATTCCAGCATGTCCTATGGCCTGTGTTATACAGGAGGTCTGACTAGATGATCACAGCAGTCCCATCCCTACATAATCTATGAATATGAAAAAAGCAAATGTTTTGTGTATTAACATACAATAGTGGGAACTGTGACCCTCTACGTAGCCCTTCTCTCTCTAGAGACAAGGTCACAGCCTACTGAGCCATTTTCATCATAAGTGAGTGAGGAGAAGCTATCCTTCCTGGCACAATCTCTGTTGTCTCTAAATCTCAGTGATTAATTAGGGGAGATAGAAAGAGGGGAGCCCAGGCCCGCCCTCTACTCTGGGCTCCAGCCCAGGGCCCCTAACAGTATCAGCTAAGATGGCTGATCTTTTAGCCACAGAACACAATACAATTCCCTGGGCTACTTCCCCACAGCAGTCCCCGCTTCTTCAAACTCCACTTCACCCTTACCTCAGGGCCTCCCTCCTTGCGTAAGATATGTTGTCTACCGCTCAGTCTCACCAACAGAACAACTTCCTCCCACAGCTCCTGACATCCACCCCCACCTGACTAACTGGGAGGTTTTTAGCCAGTCTCTGATTGGCTTCAGGTGTCCCAATCAGGCTAGCAGTTTCTACTGCTTTCTAGAACCAGGGATTTGTTTAGCCTGAGACTCACATATCTGTTCCTTAGCACATTCCTATAGCCATCTGGCCTTGCCCCATCACATTATATTATATATCTATATCTATATATCTAGATATAGATATAGATATATCTCACAGTGCTCCTTTAAACAAGGAAAAGAGTAAAATTTTCAAAAATACATAAGTAACTGAGGAGCCTAAATCTGACATTTTCTATGGGATTTAGAATCCTTAGACACTCAGTCCTTTTGAAAATTTTATCCCAGATAACTGACCAGTTAAATAACCCCGCAAAATTTAGAGAGAATTAATAAAAAAGAACAGGAAAGTACTGAGAGATATTTTATTAAATGCTTTTTAGATATAAAGGACACAAATTATATTCTCACTTTTAGGCATTTACAATGGTATGAGAGAAGAATTTGTCCCAGAATGACAAAGATTCTCAATTAAAAGGAATACCCTGTGCAAGGGATTGGAAATTCTGAGCTTCCATATCGGGCATTTCTTTTGAATTCTTCCATCAGTAACAAGCGTGTGCCCTTACCCCATTAAAGAACGTAAGAACGGCCATACTGGGACAACAAATGGTCCATCTAGCTCAGTATGCTGTCTTCCGACAGTGGCCACTGGCAGATGCTTCTGAAGGAATGAATACAAGAGGTAATCATCAAGTGATCCATCCCCTGTCACTCCCAGCTTCTGGCAAACAGAGGCTAGGGATACTTCAGAGAATGGTTTTGCATTATCCTGGCTAACAGCTATTGATGAACCTATCCTCCATGAACTTATCTAGCTCTTTTTGAACCCTGTTATAGTCTTGGACTTCACAACATCCTCTGGCAAAGAGCTCCATAGATTGATAGTGCATTGTGTGAAGAAATACTTCCTTTTGTTTGTTAAACCTGCTGCCTATTAATTACATTTTGTGACCCCTAGTTCTTGTATTATGAGGAGTAAATAACACTTCCTATTTACTTTCTCCACACCAGTCACGATTTTATAGACCTCTATCGTATCCCCCTTTAGTCATCTCTTCTCCAAGCTGAAATTAGCTATCCCCTGGTCATCATCTGGTACAGAAGCTGATTTAAATAATAGGTTACATACCACAGTTAGCAGTTCTGCAATTTCACATTTGCATTCCTTCAGAACTCTTGGGTGAATACCATCTCCTCCTGGTGACTTACTGCTGTTAAATTTATCATTTTGTTCCAAACCCTCCTCTAATGACACCTTAATCTGGAACAGTTTCTCAGATTTGTCACCTAAAAAGAATGGTTCAGGTTTGGGAATCACCCTCATAAAGGGTGTCCAGATGTCCTGATTTTATAGGAACAGACCTGATTTTTGGATCTTTTTCTTCTATAGTCTCCTATTACCGCCCCCCACCCCTGTCCTAATTTTTCATACTTGCTGTCTGGTCACTCTACCCTCATATCCTCAGCCGTGAAGACCAACACAAAGAATTCATTTAGTTTCTTTGCAATGGCCTTTTCAGCTTTGAGTGCTCCTTTAGCATCTCGTTTGTCCAGTGGCTGCACTGGTTGTTTAGTAGTTTTCCTGCTTCTAATGTACTTAAAAATGTTTTTGCTGTTACTTTTTGAGTCTTTGGTTAGCAGTTCTTTGAATTTCCGGCCTTTCTAAATAAGTATATGCTCCTTTCTATTTTCCTCAATACGATTTAACTTCCACTTTTTAAAGTATGGTTTTATGCCTCTATGTCTTTTACCTTGTTGTTTAGCCATGGTGGCACTTTTTTGGCCCTCTTACTGTGTTTTGTTTGTTTTTTTAAAATTTGGTTATAGCTGTAGCTTTCACCCTCAAACTTGCAGAATTCAGAAAGATTTGCAGGAAACAGAGGCTTTTGCAGAAAGATCCTTTGTCTTTCCACGGTCATCCAGTCTCACTGGCTCCTAGAAAACACAGATCTAGGATTCATTCTGTCACGATCTCGCCACACTGTGGCTTTCAATGGATTGTTTCTCAAGAGAGAGTTCTCATCTGTGAAGAGAAAACTGAAAATAGGAGGACATTGCCTATTTATTGACTTATCACCTACTATTTCTTCCTCCACAGGCAAAAATGAAACCAAAATTAACCAAAATTCTCCTCTCCAATCTGAAGCATGAATCTTCTCCATGTTGTACATACATTGTTTCTGCTTGGGGACTGCTACTAAACTCAGCAAAAGAATTAGAAACACTGCATAAAGTACAAGGGAAAATAACTTAAGTTTGTCCTTTACTGCATTTCCTTCTCTGTTCCCAGCAAACACTTCTTCCTTATGACCTCAAAACCACGCTGGAACAAAAACCAGTTGTACTGTGTTGTACTGGACTAACATACCTATGTAATTTAATCAGAATGATTAAGAGCTGCATTTGAAACTGCTTCTGTATACAGAGTTTGTAACTCATTGTACCTTAACATAAGAGCAGAATAAGGACCTAGGTAAAATTCTTGCTGAATTTTTTTACACTGAGCATATACTATTCTGAAAACAGGACAGTTCCTTCTCAACAGGGCCGTACTTTTGTTCTATATTAAAATGTACCCTAACAATTTCTACTGTGGCCATATGCCTGGTTACAGCTAAATGCTGCAAAATGAAGAATACAAGCAACTTGAGTACTCTAGGCCTAAACGATTCTTTGGCACTCAATTCAGGACAGAAGAAGTTCCCTTCAAAACACCAAATAATTATTTGCTTGTGTTTAAAAGGAAATAATGTTGGTTCAACAATATGGGCAGAAAAGAAAAAGAACAGGAATGCGATTATGGTATCTCTCAAGAATCTCGTCAATGAGGAAGTGTTAAAGGAGGTTCATCTGTTCTTTTATATCAAAGAAGATTAAAGGTTACATGACTCAGAACAGCAAAGTGAGACAAACCAGATAAGATTTGCAAAGCTGTAAAACTACACTAATTCTTCTGGAATGTAATATAGAACCTCATACTCATCTCATGGCTCTTAAATTAAGGAGTGAGATGTTCACATAGCTTTTAACAAGCGAGCTGGAAAAGCTTTCTTAAGTATTTCTAACCATTTTGAGAGATCCTCCTTTCCCGTCAAAGCCCATAGAAGCCTTTTATATTTTTACACTATAAACATGTTATAAATGGTAGAATAAAGAATGTATGTCAATGATAAAGGATTGGATAGAAAAAATAAAGATGTGAGTTCTGTTGGGGGTGCCATTTATTTTTAACTGACAGGTGTTACATCAAAATGCAGTGGATTTCTTACTACGAGGCTCTTCCTATACTCCCCTCCAATACTAACTACGAAATAAAGCTGGCGTTATTGTGACCCCCATTCCATGAATGAAGTAAATATTCCCTCTAAAGTTTGTACATTAATCTGGCAGATATATCTGTTGAGCACAATTTTCTAGAACTGGAGAACACTTAAAAATAACTATTTTCAACAAATATTTGTTCAAATATTTACATAAATTTGCTTAGACTTTGCACACATCCTGTTACCACAAATATTCTAGCAAAGAAGTTACCGATAATGATGTTTGCTTAAACAGTGAATTTTAAGTGAATGCTGGAGAATATAAACAGAAAGCAAATTTAGACTCTGTACATAGGAGTAGTTGGAATGGAAATATGATCCTATTCTACAAAAACACCTGAGTTTCAAGACCCAAATATAACAGTTATCCATTGACTTTGTTACTATACAGTTGGAATTTTAACACTGATAGGAGCAGAGCCTAACTCAGCATTTTAACAGGGTTGCGAAACTGGGCTAAAGCTTTTGGATATGTCCAGATTGTAACTTCAGTTGTCTTCTAACCACATGCCATTTAACAAGTTATAGTCAGCTCTGCTTGTCCAGTTATTTTTGTAGTACAGGCCAGTGGTCTGCAAACTGGGGTGCGCGCACCCCAGGGGGTGCACGAGACCACCCACGGGGGGCCGTGGCACCCTGGCCCCAGGAATGGAGCGCTGCACTGTGGTGGACACCTGCTGCAGTCCCGGGAGCTGGGCGCCACGCCGGAGACCCACACCGAGAGCCAGGCGCCGCGCCGCCGTTGAAGAGCTGGCCCCGGGCTGGCCCAGCCAAGCTGCAGGGTGAGGCCTCTCCAGCCACCTCCGCTCACGCCTGCTTCTGAGTGCAAACTCACTGCGTCTACCCCGCGTGGGCTGCAGTGGCCGGGCGGGCCGGGCAATGCCTCAGCCACGCCACGCCACGCCACGCCACGCCACGCCACGCCACGCCACGCGCGGCAACTCTTACTTCTCCCAGCACCTCGTGCAGAGCAAGCCTGCACGCAACCGGCGCCCTGATCTGTTCCTCGCCGCCGCTCTGCTGCAGGCCCCCGGAAAGCCGGGCCAGAGCCACCATCCCCTGGCCTCCTCAGTGCCTCTTTAGCCTGGGCGAGCCCAGCCCAGGGCATGGTTGAGAAGGTGCACTGGACGTTGGGACAGGTTATGGTCAACACAGCAGCAGCTAAACTGTTCTCTCAGAGCGGGCTGTTTGCTGTGTATAAACCCAAAGGGCCCACTTCAGCTCATGTGCTCAACCACCTGAAGGAGAAGCTGCTGGCAGTTACTGCAGGGAAGGGGCAGGATGTCCCCCTTGGGATGGGTTGGGGAGGCCATGGCGGGAGGTTCAAGCTGGAACTGGGGATACGCTGGGAGGAGGCAGGTCTGGATGGCACGTGGGAATGTCGTGCTCTTCCTACAGTTGTAGGAGTCGCAAACCATTAATGCTGAGAGTCCATCAGTCTGCACACAGTACTTTGCCCTCTAACTAGGTGTATGCATGCAAATCCAATAGCTGGACCCTCAGTTTCCCCTCTGCAGGTGGCTGGGGACCCTTGCCCGTGTCATCGTCCCATTCCAGTTACTCCAGGCCCAAGTAAGGGTTTTGGGTGTGCAAAGTACTGTCTGTGTGTAGCTTCCTTGCTATGCACCTTCACCTGTTCATATTCCCTAATCAGCATAGTTTGAACCCACACCTAATCTGTGCCCACCCTTTCTGCGCATGGAGATAATCATGAGTCTACCTGACATGCAAATTCTGATAACTGATATGCACCTGGAAGTTTCAAAGTGAGTTTAATAATCCAGATTTTCCAGAGCTGCAGAGCTGGAAAAGTCTAACGGAGGGATACTTTGGTTAGAGGGGAGTGCGATTTGGGGGCTGGAGACTCGGTCCCCAAGTGCCACAGCTGCAGCCCTGCTGGAAGAGCTGGGCACAGTGGGACTGGCCCCAGGGGGGCAGTTAGGAGACAAGGAGCGGGGTTTCTGAGGGAGGCAGAGCGGTAGGAAGTGGGAGGGAGTGGATGGGGGTGGGGCTGGAGCAGGGCTTCCCCCTTGGGGGTGCTTGCTCAAAAACAATTTTCTATTAGGGGTGCGCGGTCAAAAATGTTTGGAGACCCCTGGTATAGGCCATCATAATTATTCATCCAATAATAGCTGAAACAGAACTAAAACAGAACAGGTGATCTTGTATGTCCAATCAAAACTAAGACAGCTCAAATTACAAAAACTCACAATGGTCTCGTTTATATACACACTACAAACCAATTATTATTTGCAGTGACAACAGCAAATAATTCTGAATAATAATAAATTTAAGAACAATGAAAGTTCTTTGCAGACAATCCAAAAACAAAAGCAGCTACATTTGTTAAATAAACAATACACTGTGAACCAATCACAGAGCTGAGTTTGTTTTTTGTTTTTAATATAAATCTTTTCTTTAAACTTTGGCTATAGTAAGAAAAGAAAAGTGACACATTTATTCTATTCTCTATGGCTTACACAGCAAAGCCACTGAGTTTTCAAGTCCAGGTTTTGTAACTGCTCTGCAAACTCACCACGGCATCTGAAAATCAACCTGTCCCTTCTCCTTCCTCTAACATCAAATATTCTGCAATCCAGTGACATACACCCACATCAATAGTGGGGGACACTGATGGGACAGTCGCTGAAAGGGGGACAGTTCTAATAGTAAGGGAGATAGTCCTCTCCCTGGGACTCTCTGGCACCCACTGGCCAGCTGGGAGAGAGGGGTGCCGATTGGCCAGCATTCCTCAGCTCCCAGGATTTGGCACAGTTCAGGAGCCAGGTGGAACCTGAGATCCCTGCAGGCACAAGTGTCTCCCTGCATATATCTCACTGTAGAATCAATATCATGTTTTGATCATGGTTAGTAACTCTGGAAAGATACAGGTTTTTAGTACAGAAGTCACAACTACACCCCCACTTTAAAGATATATTAAAATGACTATCACCTTGGTTTCACCTCTTCAGGTGTGACACTTTCATTATACAGTATAAACACAACATCAGAGCTTTCTTTCTTTCTTTAACCCGTGATGTAAAGATTGATATCACTTCGTTCTGTATTTCCACAGTTAATTCTATCAGCTCATATCTACAGTCAGAAAGCTGGGTCACTTGCACCTATTCTGAGTGTTTTCAGATGTAACAATATCGATTTTAAAAAAATATAATACAGGCTTATGTTCTGCAGATCACTTTTTTCTTATCAGTGTTAAAAATACTGTAAATGAAGTACGGTATGAAAAGTCATTGAGAGGCATCAGCCTCTGTGGTTTTTTAAGGCTATTTAAAAGGGCATGTAAAACATGTGAATACAGATACCTTAATGGCACCTATTACATATATACATTATAACATATATAAACATATATATATATATAAACATATATACATATATAACATTTATATATATAATATATATGTATATATATTTATATATATATATATATGTATATATAACATTTATATATATACATATATATATAACATATATATATATATAACATATATAAACAATAAACATATATACATACATATAACATATATAAACAATGTACTGTTGGCCATAGATTCCCCATTAATTTATCAGGATCAAAGTTTATATCTGGTAGAATAGCTTAGTATTTCAGCCGAGCAGTGACAGGATAGCTGAGTTTTTTATCTGTGTAAAGCCAAAGCTCTTACCTTTTACAGTTCTTGCACAGTTTTTTAACTGCCTCCAGAGTGACATCCTTGCAGAAACTGAGCTTCACACATTCCAAACTGATATTGCGGAAGCTGGCCAACAAGCAGACCCTTAAGCCCAAGAATAAAAAAGAGATTAATGCCAAGTTCTGCACAGGCTCTTGAAAAACACCTCTTTTTGTTCTCTACACAGAGACCTATAAATTCATTATCTCAGAAAAAAGTGGGTGATTGTGTTCTCACTGTTAGAAAAATATAAGTATATATTGCATATAGAAATATAAAAACATACGTTCAGATTTATATTTTTCCTGGATTAGAAGAAGAAAAAGGGAAAAAAACTATAACTATCAACATGGTGGAGCTTAAAAGCTCTGTCAGGGAAGTCAACAGAGTTCTAACCTCCTTGAAGCCAAACTTCTGATAATAGCTCTCAGTATTAGCAAAGGATACTTACTACTCCATACTCCCAGTTTATTCAACTTAGATGTAGGTCCTTTTTTTTAAACAAAGCATTGAGAGACTTCTGAGAGCATCAGCCAACATGAACATTTCAAATTGTAAAGTGCAGTCATTTATGAGTTTAAAATTTTACTCATGATTCATTCATTTTCTGAAAGATGCCCTGAACCCTGCTCTGCCAGGGGACCTGCAGCTGGCCACTGTAACCTGAAAAGTGGGCTGCAGTGACCAAGGAAGGGGGTGTTTACTAGGGTACTTGGGATTACAAGTATTATACTAGTAATAATTATCTCACTTTTACCTTGTTGTCCCCCAGTCAGTTTTCTTTATCTATCTGCTCTGTCTCATCCAATATTTGGGCGCCAAATCTCTTTGCACCCACATGGTTTTCAGTGCAGGTGGGTCTTACACTGCATATGTTTGTACAGTGCCTAGCACATCTGGTCCCCAAGTCCTAACTGTGGCCTCTATGCACTACAGCTATACAAATAATATATCCCTTAGCAGTATCCACCATCAGATTCCAATTGAAAATGAATGCTGCCCTCCGTTGGATGAGTCCTTGGAGAAGGCTGGCTCCAAAAACACTGCCTGCCTCTACGTTGGGCTGCAGGTGTCCTTCCTGATACAGGTGCGTGCCATTTGATCTATATATACACGCAATGCTGAAAAGGGATTGTTAAATGGCACATTCATGGCAAAGAGCTGTTATGCATTCTAGAGATGTATAAATATACTGATCCCTGGATGAAGATCAAGAACTCACTCTTCCTTCCAAAACTCCCACTAAACAGACTGAAACCTTTCTACACACAGAAGAATAAAATTTTTGGGTGCTCTTAGCATCTGTACATCTCTACAGCAGCGTTTAGTAACTGAGATTGTGCCAGTGCGTATGACTAAGGGAAGCAAGGGGTAAAATCGTAGCCCAGAGTAATCAACGGCAGTTTTGCCATTGACTTCGATGGGGCTAGTATTCCACCCCCAGAGACTAAACTTCATGTTAAGCTAATAAAATACATTAGCACATATGAAACAATTTATTAATAGAAATAGGTTGTATTCAGTGATTCACTGGACCAGCTGCTCCTGAAGGAATCATTACAAGCTGAGTAGCTGTAGGCTGAACGATCTATAACCAGATAATTTCCAGATCTTGAGTAAAGGGATATTTTCCTCTTAGGAGATAAAAATAGTCCATTAGATTCTACACTAATAAATCTAAAAGCAGGCATTTCTTCTGGAGTTATGAGCAACTTGTTAATTTATGATGTCAACTTTTTGTTATTGTCCAAATGTAAGCATGAGATTAAAGTCTTGCATACTATACATTTAGGTTTGAAAATAATAGTTTTTTAATCAATAAATGTTGGTAAGATTGGTAACATTTCATCTTATACTAACAAACCAATGAAAAATATTTCCATGAATAATCAAAATTATGAAGATAGACAAAGTAAAAAAAAATGCTGCTTTATAACCTATTAGAGTTTGATTGAAGGATATTTACTTTGTATATTTTGACTTGTGATGCTGACAATTTGTTTTATGCAAGATCTCACTCTCCATAAGCAACTTCCTGTCATAAAAACTCTAAAAACAAGGGCAAGATCATCATCAGTCCTTTGCATTTGTGCAGAAGAATAAAGGGGCTGGTCATGGCATAGGAAGAGAACAGCCTCTGCAGGCCCACTACTCACACTACATGAGTAAGCTGGTACAGAGAGGGGAAAAGTGGAGTGTTAACTCAGCCTCTTCCTTTATCCACCAGCAAGAACTGCCGAGCTCATATGTAGGATGATGCCTGGTAGAAAGAGAGCCCAGAATACTTCCCTCTGGAACAAAGTGGAAACCAGGGAATGAACTTTGACTTGGAAAGTCTAGGGAAGATTGTCCCTGGTCTGCTCCTAGACAGTGCATCTACATGTCCCCTCTGGCTCTGTCAGGGCAGATTGTTATGTCAAAAGCTAGTCCACAGACAGTACAATTCTATGCCACCTATATTAGGAAACTACCATCAAGCTAATTCGTTTTTTTGTAAATCTGAAATGGTTGCTTAAAACAGGTTTCACTGTATGATGAAATATTGGAACAGCAACTTAAACCTATTTATAAATAACTAATGTTTTCTTTCATCCTCATGCAATCTCAAAATAGCACAGACTAATATGGTAAAACAAACTGTTAGTAATTAAAGGGTTGGGAATGTTCCGTCCATATAATTGATTGGTGAGGCATAGCTAATTGCCTTTTCCCTTTTCGGTCCTACTAGGTGCTGAGCTCTTTCTCAGAGTCAATGGACAGTAGAGGAGGACAACAGACAGTGGCAGGAACCCAGTGCTATGAAGTTGCATTAGAATTACTGCTATAATTTATACCACAGTAGTAAGCTACATATAATTACTAAAAGGCCAGCAACGAGGACAAAGGCACTATAATCCTCTTGGATGAGAGAAGAAAGAATACTAAAATCTAAATCAATTGGGCATTTCACTTAAAATACCAGAGTCATATATAAATGGACAGAAACAAACTAGATATTCCTGTAGAACTGAACAGTAGTAAAGAAACATAAAAGCCAACAGAACGTAGATGTTGCTATAGATACCTAGAAAACACAATGCAGAATCTAAATGCACTATGATTCAGGACTGGAAATTGAAAATGTACTTAAAACACTCTTGAGTTTTTTAGCCTATTCTCCTCTCTCTGTTTTAATTAGCAGGCTTTTAACTTCTGAAAAGATGGAGATGCACATTACACCTGCTGGCAACATTTCTGTTATCATGGAGCTTTGTAGCCTCTGACGCACATCAACTCCATCAGTGAGGCCATCTTCTTTTCAAATGTAGATAATTCCCTAATTAAAAAATAGACCTGATTTGTTACAATCATATGAAAGTCTATGTCTATAATACAGGAAACATGACCATAATGAGTCAGATGTGGCTCCTTGTTTCACTATTAATGTATAAACAAAAACAGGAATTTTAATAATTGAATCATACAAACCTAGTATTCATGTATGAGTTATATATTCTCAGTTGTTAAAAAATGTAACTCCCCCCATCACACACACAGACATATAGACACACTTCATTTAAATTATTTTTCCTGGGTTTTCTAGTCACAGAACAACACAAAGATGTGTAATGGAAATATGGAAAGCCAGGTGGAGAAAATAAATGTAACAACAAAAAGTTGACTGGGAAAAAATGCTTTGTTTAAAATATGCTACGTAAGTAAATGTACGACTGCTTATATGAGACTATTGGACCAGATCCTTTCCCTACGGTAAAGCATATGGGAATGGGCTGAAGTAAGGAAAAATCCACAAGGATTCCCATATGCACTTCCCATATGCAAAAGCTTTAAGTTGTCACAGTGTTTCTGTGCTGTGAGGATGTGCTTTAAAATCTCAACCAAGAGCAATTTCAGAGTTAACCATATAATACACATTTTTTAAAAAATAAAAAGACAGATGGTTGAGACAATGTTATTAATAATTTCCCAGGAAGATAATGATGCTGCTGGTAAATATTAAGGCAGTGGTTCTCAAACCTTTGTACTGGTGACTCCTTTCACATAGTAAGCATCTGAATGTGATCCACCCTTATAAATTAAAAAACACTTTTTTATATATTTAACACCATTATAAATGCTAGAGGCAAAGCGGGGCTTGGGGTGGAGGCTGACAGCTCGCAACCCTCCCATGTAATAACCTTATGGCCCTGAGTTTGAGAATCCCTGCACTAAGGAGTTTATTCTTCTATCAATATCCAGATAGATCCCAGAAATAAGAAAATAAATAAGGGACTTATCCCATCTGTATTTCAAGAGGCTATACTTCCGTGTGTCTGACTACCACAAGACTTTTCCAGTAGTGTCACTGCATTGTGTGAAAAGTCCGCTACAGAATTCATACCAAAACTAAATCTACCATCCCTATCTTCAGTCTCTTGCCCTTCATGTGAGTCCTACAGGACAGGGTCCAGGCACAATGTGTTCTTTCCCAGAAGCAAGTGCTCCTGCCAGAGCCCAAACTTTTTCTTTTAAACAGCCTAGATCTTTAAAAAGACATCACTGCCAGAGACTCTTGCCAAAAGTAACAGCTTGTCTGAAGTATGTCAGGTACTTCTCCATCTCAAGGAAACTTATTAACCCTTTCCGCTCTGCTGGAGTGGCATATTTTCACCATTTCACAGTCTGCCACACACTCAATGAGGAAATCTCTCACATTGACTGAAGTCTTTGAAACTAGAAGATTCTTCCACAATATACCAGCACATACAAACATACACACAAGCATGTCACCCTTCCTCCTATACATCAGACACATATGTACAAACAGAGAAAACATATTTCTAAGACTGACTGCCAAATTTATGTCTAGAAAGGAATCTCCAGCTTGAGTTTGTATGTGAATACAAACTCTATCTGTATATACAGATCTTGATCTGCCCTATAAAAAGAATATAAAAACATATATAAATATATACCCATAAATTAATGCAAAAATATTTCAGTTCAACTTAAAACCATTTGATATATGAAGAATTTCAGCAAGATATTATGAAGTAGCTGGGATTTTAATTCCGATTTTAAAACAAAAAATGTGACTATCAATTTAATCAAGGCAATTACTTTAAACGATAAATTTTAAAATGTTATCTATTCATCTGTAGTACTTAATAACGAGGATACTTTGTTACCAACATAAGTAATGATGGGCATAAAATATCTGAATGCCTGTACATCTCTGCACAGCAAGTGCCATTACAATCTTAATGTTTGCAGCACCATGATATAGTATTCATCTCACACTTGGATTTGTGGTATTCCCTGCACTTAGGGTGAAGAATATAATCAACATTGTGATAATTACGAAGTATTATTAGCATATGTCACTATTTTAGTGATGCCCAGTTATATATTCTTTACACAGAAGGACTACATGGGTAACTCATTTTTGTTCTGATGATTAATGAGTGATCATACTGAATATTGCAAATTCTACAAAAGAAGCAAAATGATGTTGTTACACAGGAGAAAATGACAGGAAAAAAGAGAGAGAGAATACCAAGTATTAGGTGATAAACTGCAGACGTTATATCTTACCCTCTCTTGCTTGTTCCTGTAGAGCTGAGATCAAGGTAATAAAGTTGGCGGCAGGTCCCTGCCAAAGCTTGAATTCCTATGTCAGTCACCCTTTTACAGCCACTAACATCAAGATACCTGTAGGTTTCAGAACAGATTACTACCAAGGAAATCTAACATGGGCACAATAGTGTAACGTGGTAAATGAGTTTCATTTTCATGGATGATTTATAGAGATTTACCCATTTATACTATTTTTAATAAATATTCAGGTAACTCCAGAAAGCATAACAAAAAAATAGCTCAATTATTCAAAAAATTGCCCTTTCTAAATTCACTAATATTTCATTCCTTTTACTCCCAGGAAGCTCAAATTAAAAGAAAAGTGTTATTACCTACAAAGTTTTCATTATTTCACCATGGCAGTTCTCCTTTGGATTCAAAAAAGTGTCACATATTAATGTAATCCCCTCTCCCTACTCTCAACCTTTTTTTATATATAAACACTTTTAGAAACACAAATGTAATGTTTTCTAGAATATTAAATGAATTAGGCATCACTGAGAGTTATACCTAACAAGCTATGAGTGTGTTGCCTCATTTGCATTCTAAGTGCAAGAACCACTCAGCTTGCTTGTGAGTCTCACGCCTAGATGGCTCATGAATGTCAATCTTATACCATAAGACCAAAACCTGATGGTGCGTATTCATTTATGAAATATCTCACCAAGGACGCATAATAAAACTGGGAGAGCTTTCAACTGTGTCTCAGCTATATGGGATTTTAGGCTACTAATTGACCAATTAGGAGCTAAAACTGTGGAATAATTACTAAGGTGTGTCTTGTATTAGAATATATATGCTATGTCAGAATTAATTTAAAACCAAATCACTATATCAAATAGTACCATGAAATCCTGTTTTGGTGTAAAATGATTGTAGGAATATATTCTCCTTGTGGTTCAATCAACTGTCATTAACCATTTGGAGACTACAGACATATGTAGCATCTACATGTCCTATGATTTCATTTGGCCAACAGCCTGGACAATGTTAGTGTTATAAGGGATTAATATAAAAGTAACATTTCCTTTCACCTTTGATGTTCACATTTATCAGTCAACCTACAGAATAGCACGGTCAATAGGTCTGCAGAAGCAGTGCTTAGATACTTCATCAGTGAGCAGAACAGAGATACCCAAGATAGATGGATAGAAGCCACTTCCATTGTTTTATCTCTTTGATGGGCCTGGCCTATGAAAGAGTCACTCAGAAGATTAAGAGTCCTGTGGCACCTTAAAGACTAACTAAAATTTTTTTAGAGCATAAGCTTTCGTGGGCTAATACCCACTTCGTCGGATGCATGCA